>CM035806.1:139552433-139867433 GCA_020466095.1 Chlorops oryzae
AGAAATGATCAGCGTCGCCAGGAGATTCGATTTAGCCATATCCGTCTGTCTGTATACAGTTTTCGTATGGAAGGAGTAGAGCTATCTTGACGAAATTTGGTATACGTGGTCACGGGAATACGAGTATAAAGAAGTTAAAGAATGAATCCGATCGGACCATTTTAGGGGTAACTCAAGTACTAGGGACTGACACAAAAATCCCGAAACTGCACCAAAATCGGCCCTTTTCGAAATATTTCAATGACACTTAGAATTTGAGCGTATATTTAAGCCTCCGATTAGAATTCAATAAAATTGGAAATGTGGGCGTGTCAAAGAAATTTAACAAAAGTCGGTATATGGGGCCCCTTGTAACTTTAAACATCTCTAGAATATTTTTTTGGCGCGCTTTAACCCATTATAGTACATTGATGCCATATGGCATCACTTTGTCACGTTGCAGTTTTTCGGGCAATACTCACTCATACATGAACAAATTCACATTGACACACATTTGACAGTTTTATTTTCTAGAGAAATGTTTGGCGCGTCTAACATTGACTTTATTTGAACATTTGCTTTTGAACTTTCGTCAGGAAATCATCATAAACACGAAACTCGAAAAAAAAAAAAAAATGCCGGTCTGTAATGGGTTAAAAATAATTGAAACATGTGTCATGGCTCGCCTGACTATAACACCCTTACTTGTTTTTTTCAAATACTCTTTGTCATATTGATGCATAGGTAAACTTTGTTTTTTTCTTCGCCAAAGCTTCAACTGTTCATTTCTCCTTATAAAGTTAAGTATATTTCGTGTTGTCCGTTTAGTATGTTTTCTACTAGTTCGATAGCGCAATATTCGTCCCCATCACCCGTTCACCCATCCACCCATCCACCCGTCCACCGACGAACGACCTCGCATTCATATTCTGATTCCCCATTTCAATCTGTATGCTTTCAACTATGCTCTAACTAACCAATTTTGCGTTAAAACGCTCATCTTCAGCCTTCAGCGGAAGTCGTCTTAAACTTTTAAAAAAATTTCTTTTATTCACACCGGATATTAAGCTCACAATTTTGCGAAAGCAGTACGAGAAGAACAGCAGCAGCACTCAAGAACAGTATCCGCTTCAAAAATACCCCCCCTCGGATTCGTCTGACATTCCGCTGCTCTCTGCTCTCAGCGCTCACTTGAATTTCGTATAGCCAATTTGAGCTAAGAGATAAAGTAAAAAAGCAAGACCAACGAAACGAAAACGTCCAGAATCCATTCGCTCAAAGTTATGCTGCTCCTGCACTCGAACTTGTTCTTCGATATACCTACATAATATTCAATAAAAAGAAAAAAGAAATAAAATAAAAATAAAATAAATAAATAAAAGAAAAATTAAAAACAGAGAAAAAAAAATGATAAAATGGAAAATTTGATTTCCTCTGTGTTGGCATGATTTGTTTACCGAAAATGCGCTATTACCATCTTACCGCTGTACCTCTTGAGCTCTTTGGAGAGCTAATAACATATTGAACTTCCGTCGGAAGTTTACTTGTTGACACAAGAGCGAGAGCTTGTACCTTTTTTCTCTATTCTATGAATGTAATCGTTTTGGTTTCCTTTCCTTTTCCGAAAAGAAGAATCGAAGAGACTTTGAATGATAAAGAGCGAGCGGGTGAGAGAAATTGAGATACTTAAAGATGATTGTAATTGAAGCGTAAATATGTATGTATGTGAAACAGAAAACTTCAAACAGAATGGAACATTTCTTTGTATCCTTTTCATTGAAGGGAGTCCAATACTCTGTTATATAATAGCGTACTGTATTTGTCCAATCTTGGGCACCGAAAACAATTGAATGCATTTCGGCTTCGATTTAATATTTTTTCATTAAACACATTCGGTTAAGCCAAGTGCCAACACATGTTGCATTGTTGAGAGAATAGAAATTCTTTCGCATGAGTCTCGCAGGACGCAAGTAATAATAACTAAGGCCCAAGGATTCGAATAAATCCATTTGAGGTATTTTTCACATTGCAAGAAACGTAGACACACTGTTGAATGTGGGACGTGAGCAAAGGAAAAACAAAGAGAAACAGCAACAATTGCCAAAGTGAATTAATCTATTACCGTTAAGTGTGATCACCATCTGAATCGATAAAATGGAGCACATAGCCGTGCAAACACGAATGGCCGACGGACGGACAAAAAGAGAGAAACAGAGACAGGCAGACAGACGCACAAACACATTACGATGAAAATGCCCTTTGGCAAGTAAGTTATTTTATTCTCTACGGAAAAGTGCTTACTTCCTGAATTCAATATCTGTGCAATCACACACACAAAAACACACACACAGCAAGCCATGTCAGTTCGGTGCAGCCGTCCGTCCAATTTATTACCATCGAGCAGAAATCAAAGGTTGCCGTTAAGTAGCTAAAAATCGTTTTCTTCTCCTTTTTTTTTTTCTTTGTGGGACATTTAAAGCCTGCATTCAACGGCATGCTTGGCTTCTGTCTGCCCGAGGCCAAAAAGAAATTCATCGAAAACGTTCTTTTATGCCGAAAACAAGAACAAAAATAAAAACAAAGAACAAAACTCAAAAGAGTAGAAAAGTAATAAGCGTAGAAAACTTGGCGTTACTTCAAATGCTATCGAAAGAAATTTTTTTTTTTTTTTTTCTTTCTTTATTTTTTTATTTTTAGTTTTTGCCATTTTCGTCTTTACTTGTAGAGGTCTTCTGTTTATACTTATGTTGGTCATCGAATCTCGGTTTCCAATTGGGACGCTATTCAATTTTCCCTCTTGAAGACTGACGGTGCCATTTGTTGCATAGCGTTTCTTGTTAAATGCTTTAAAGTCAAGTATGTCAAGAGCCGTCAACAGTTCTCAAGAGAAGAGGAGGACAATTATCTTTAAAAAAAAATTTGTTTTTTTTATTTTAGAACGAAGTTTTTTATGAAACGATAGCGACAGGGGACCTCGTCGAGAAAAAGTTAAATTCCGTTATTATTGTGCGTTACCAAAAAGTGAAGTTCGCAAAAAAGGGTATAATAACATTTGCAGAGAGAAAGAAATATACTTGCAAATATTTATGTAAAATGACTTCCTGATGCGGCCGAGATATTATACTTTTTTAGGCGACACTTATTTCCGACGATATCACGAAAAAACAATTAATTATTAAATTCAGAAACTACACAGACCCATACATACATGCATTCAATCAAAACAAAACAAACAGTGGTGCTGCCAGACTGAAAGTTTTCAGAATAACTCCGATTAGTAGGTTTTTGCAAATATAATATATAAGGGCATTTTAGGTAGCTTATAATTTTTTTGCGCTATCAAATTATCCGTCAATTCGTACAGAATTAAAACTTATTTAAAATCATCGTCTGTACTCCGGGGGCTGCGGATGTTATATCGGTGTGAAAAATATCGATACTTTAAAACATCTTTATGTATGAAATTTCGCATTTTCGAGACGATCTCATTTGCGATGGAAACCCTTTACACGTATGCTTTTTCAGTTCCAGTATATTCTGCTAAGCTGACTTCGCGCTTTAAGGGCTCAACGCTGTTAAAGTAAATTGAAAAGAAGTAACGAGCTCATTCTTTTGAAGAAAGGAAATCAGAGTTGAAATTTCGATGACAGGTCGACAGAAATATAGGAAATGTATAACTTAAATGCAACCCTGTGAATCCGATTACTTGTAATAAGCGTATGCGTTCAAATAGCAAAAGTAAGTCAAAGTACTTCTTTGTTTTTATACCCAGCGTAAGCAGGGTATATTAGATTTGTGCGAATCCTGTAACAGCCAGAACTAAGCTCCGTAGATATAGACATATATATATATATTCTTGATTATGATCAAATACTGAATCGATTTAGACATGTACGTCTGTCTGTCCGTCCCTCTGTGGTCGAATCTCCTCCGAAACGGCTGGACCAACCAAGTCGAAATTTGTCACACAGGTATATCGGGATCCGAGTATGATCCTAAGTAAAAATGGGAGACATCCGCCCACTGCCACGCCACGATTCAGTAAAATGCTTGTACCTTGCGAACCACTCAACACATTTCATTGATATTTGATATACTGGTAAACTACGAAAAGGGACATATCTGGACAAAAATGGACGCCGTCCTCCTCCAGCCACGCCCACAAATAAAAGTTTATCGTAACTTGTGAAGTAAAAGGCGTAAAAGCTTCAAAATCGCAACATAGGTTGACCAAGGCGAATGAAAGGTGTGGGAAAAAATTTATGTAGCCCGCTCACTGTCACGCCCACAAATGGAGATTTTTCGCAACATAGTGCGCCAATAATGTCGGGCTTGACCGACCTTAGCTTTCTTACTTGTTGCTACATGTGTTTGGTATAGGAAATTTACTTGCTGCTTTAGGGCGTAGAGCCCTTTAGCGCACATGTAATTTACATACCAGCACAAAAATATTCTATGGCAGCATTTTTGTCTGTATTTGTATGAAAATTTCTCTTTTAGCTGCATTCAAATTAGGTGCCCATTCGCTTTAACAGCATCCTGTTTTTAAAATAAAATTTCATAGTAAAATGTTCCTTTAACAGCCCTGTTGAAAATTTATCTTTTGAATTTCAAACGCTTTCCTATCGACCTAAAATGCCTTTGCTTTATTAGAATTTTTTAAAAATTTTGATACAAAATTAATAAACCTGGTTTAAACTCTCATAGCGACTATCATTTGAAAGTTTAAACCATCAAAAAGTTTTAGCTAGGTTAAAGACTATAAACCTCAATTTTTTTTTTTCATTTAATTTGATTGCATTTTTTTTTTATTTCTAGTCAGTTATAAAAGAATTTTCCTTAATATTTGGACGGCGTTCTTTTAAGCGCCTGATATGTGTTGTTAAAGAAATTCTGATATGTGCCTCAAAAATGCAGCAAAAAAATCGATTAGGTGCGTTTTCCGCGTAAGTGCATAAAATTGTCTGGAAAATAATTGAATGCAGCTAAGCAGAATATACTGTATCGCATTTTCGCCTGTTAAAAAACAGTTGAAAACAACAAACAGCTGACAGTTTAAAATTTATCACCATTAAGAATAAAAGTACGCACTTATTTGTATAATTTGCTGCACAACAGCAGAACAATAGCCTTCGATTGTGCATTTTTATGTTCAAAAACGCAAAAGGAATGAAAAAATGTTTTGTCTTATAGCCGTCTTGTATACATACATATATTTTTCGATTAATAAAAACAATTGTTTTTTGCGAAAAACCTTGCTGCGAATTATATTTACTAACATTTATAAATACCATAATGAACTTCCTTCTTATGTGGTGTCCTATGACACAACTCAACTTGTTTTGGTACTGAAATGTTCGTCCATGAACAATTGAATATTCGGTGTATATATGTATATTAAGGTGGATCGTTTTGTTTGACAAAAAAAAAAAAAATGAAAATTTCCCTAGTGAAATAAGATTCTAAAATTTTTTTTTTGAGAAAGAATGCCCAGGGAACCATAGGTCAAACCCGAATTTTTTTCTTCCGCTTTTTAAAAAGAAGGTCCATCTTAAATATGCCTAAAATCACGCTACAAATTATTGAAATTTCTACCTAATCAAAAATGTTTTTAAATTGAATTTTTCTTATTTTGATTCTTAGCATAATTTTAGGTATGAGAAATAATACAAGTTTGCTTGCAAAACCATCATCAATTGGCCATTTTAAGATAGTTATTAAAGAAAATATAAAATTTGTTCAATGGCTTGAGCTTTGAGGGGCGTTAAAGTGATTGTTTCTCTGCTTTTTGAGATGTTTACAAAAGCGGAAGGTTAAAATTCACATTTGACCTATTTATAGTTTCTTCGGCATAATTATTAAGTATGGGCCATAGAATAATATTCTGCTAGGGAAATTGGAGGTTACAAAATCGATCCATCTTAATGTATATGCATAATAACATCTGATGAATGAAGAAGTGAGGAGAATACAGTCATAAATTCTTCGATGACTAAAAAATTGGAGTCACAAACGATTTGCGGATATCATCATTCGTTTCAACAACTAGAGATTATGCGATCGAAAAATAAAACAAGGCATTAGTGATTAATACCTAGGACAACAGAAAATATTTCAATTCAGCACCCAAAAGTATGCATATAAATATTCCAAATAATTCCGATAAAGACAAATCTGTTCATTCTTGAAGTTCTGCCAATTTAATCACATCGCAAAGAATGGGCTTGAAAGATTTACGGATATCTTTAAAGCCTCAATTAAGCTCCGTTCATGAAGGCTTTAATTGATATTAACTGGTTCTTAAATATTCAAATGCATACCCTTAGGTGCCGAATTTAAATGTTTTCTCTTGCTTTGGTGATTAAAATCGAAAGGGATTTAAGTCACATGTTTGATGTAGTCACCTGTTAATAGAGTCACGAGTGAATCTAGCCATAGGTGAATTGAGTCACAAGTACAAATAAATGCAATCTTAAGTGAATGCAGTCACAATTTACTCTAGTTTGGGCGCCAGTGAATGTGGTCACCAGTGAATTTGGTCACCAGTGAATTTGGTCGCAAACGAATGTGGTCACCAGAGAATTTTGTCACCAATGAATGTGGTCACTAGTAAAAGTGGTCAGTGTGAATGCGATTACCAGTGAATGTGTCGTCCTAGGTGAATGTGGTCACCAGTTAATGTCTTCACTAGAGAATATTGCCACTAGAAAATATAGTTATTGTCGATAACAGTAGCATGTGGTGATAGTCACAAATACAATTCGGTCGCAAATGATGGTCGTCAAAGCTGAATGCAGTCAGAGGTCATTGCGGTCATAAAATCAAAAATATTTAAAAAAAATTTCCCCAAAGACCTCCGCAACACGTTTTTCGAGAAGCTCACTTCGTTTATGAAATAATTTCTTTATTTGACTTCTCTTTCCATTTATCTGCTGAAGCCGAAGTTGGGCTGCTATAGTCTCAATTGAAACACGAAAATCGCCTGACAATTGCTGATTGCGTGCGCTTATGCCTTGTAAATTTTTACGATCTTTCAATGTTTTGCTTCGTTCTCTTTTGCAGCCGTTTCCTTCGTTTTCTCCGTTTTTTTTTTTTTTTTTTTTTTTTTTTTTGCAACGAAAGCTTTTGACAGCTTTTAAATGGCATTTTCGGCGATATTGACAGATGCATCGAAAGGGAGCGGTAGAACAACCATGGATGGCTGACTGTCAGGCTGGCTGACTGGCTGGCTCGCTGACTGGCTTTTCGGATCTTAATCGTGCAAATGCGACTAACGATGACAACGACCTCAGCTGTTTCGTGAGCGCAAGCCATGGAAGGAGCGATTGAAGGAATGAACAGGCGGCACGAATGAACAGAACAGAACAGAACAGAACGAACGGCGCTAAATGCGATTGTCATCGTTGCTGTTTGACATTTTATTGTCATCATGTATGCTGGCAGCAATTTTCCTGCTCTTTGTCGCTGCTGTTCCGTCGTCGCCGCCGTCACCCACAAAATGCGGCGCTGACACCTTGGCCGGCTTTGTTCGCGGCGGACGAGCTTGTCCGTGTGTCGAACTGGTTTGGTTTGGGCCCTTCCTTCGCGGTTTTTGCCCCGCCCCCTCCCCCCTTCCCCCATTTTCTCCCACTATTTTTCTCGTATTTTTGATTTCTTTAGCTCCCTTTATACTATTATTTTTATTTTTATATATTTTTTATTCGCATTACTGCTCTTTTATGATTTGAAATTTTACGAGCGCATTTGGGTTTCTGCTCTTTACTACTTCATTCATTTGCTCATTCGCTCATTCGTTCAGTCATTCAGTCGAGTGAACGAAAAGGCCAGACGATCTTGCGTTTGAGTGTGCATCCATTTGAATTTTGGTGTTGCGTTGGGGGGTTGTGTCACTATGTCTGTGGATTTGTTTGCTTTTTTCAGTTGGCTTTATGTCGTCATTGCAGTCATAAAATTCTATCAGTTTTGCATTTTCATCGACTTGCAACTGCAAGAAGGGACACTTTAAACATACCATCAGCGAAGAGGTAAATCCAAAGAGCTAGACAAACGGAGAGCGGCAGAGAAAAGAGAGTAGTATGTATTTGTCTCGCTTACGTTTCGGATTTTTCACACCCATTGAGTTTAATGCATTTTCGATTGTCATTTTGCAGAATTTCCTTTTTCCTCTTTATTATTATTATAAGTAAGATTTTTTTCCGCCTTTTTTTTTAATATTTTGTTCCCTTTTTACTGTCGATTTTTATCAATTTGACGTGTTATTTTTCTTGCAATTTGATTGTACTTATTTTTTCCTTTGCTCCTTTCTTCTTTGTGGCATTCATGGTGTTTATTTTTTTTTCTGTTGTTTTTGTTTTTTTGTTGTTGCGAGACTTGAAATGTCAGCGCGATTCTAATTTGCAGCGGAAAATAGTTGAGGAAAATACTACAAAAGGGCGTACGCCTGATTGTGTGCTATAAAAGTTTGCTAGCGAACAGAATCAACTCCGAGTACGGCAACCCGTCAATAAACATGTTTATGTAGTTTTTTTTGAATTTTTTTTTATTTTGTTTTTATTGCAACGATGTGTACCTACGTGTGTATGTGTAACTGCAATCACATCTGGTACTCCATATATTCGGTAGCCCCTGTAGCGTAATGTCTCGAACTGTCGCCGTCATCGCCATAGCCATCGCAAAAGCCATCGCCATCGCCATCGACACCGTTCGCTGCCGCTCCATTGCTCTCAAACTCTCTTGGCTTGGTGTTGAATTGTTTTTCTCGATTTTCATTGCATTTTTTTTCCAACTGTGAATTGCGCTTGTTATCGATAAATCATGCAACGATTATTTATGTGCACCTATCATCCGTCCTCTCGCGTGCGTGCTCCGTCGATCTCTTTTCGTTTATGGGTGTATAGAACATGGAATGTGCATATGTTATGCATGGGTCTTTAGCTTCTAGCTCCCGTGTCCTTGCCCTGATATTTTGTTCATGAACGGGCAATTTTTATTTTTTTTTAGCGCTTACACGTTATTGTCTCGTTTATTTATTTTGTTTTTTTGTCATACCCTTCCTCGTCTTTTCTATTTGTTTCATTTCTTTTGCCTTTTTTATTCACTTATCTCTTTCTGTCCGTTCTCGTTCTTTTTTGGTTTTATTTTTCTTTTCTTTTTTCCTTTCTTTTTATCCCACTTTTAAAGCGCTTTTACAGTGATGATTGTTGGGAGTGAGTGTGGTTGTTGTTATTGTGTCCTTTTTTTTTTATTTTTATTTTTGTTGTAGCCTGAACATATGCTAACTGCTTATGGTTCTATTGAACTTCATATGTGAGCTGGCTCGATGGCTTTGCCACTCTATACCCCAGAGAAGTAATCTTTAATTTAGTGTCTGTGGCGAAATGCTAAAAGGAATTGATAAAAAAAAAAGGAGTGAGTGCGAGTGCGAGTGTGTTCTTGTTGTATGTGTGCTCAATACGACAGCTTGCCAAAGTAATCGATAAATTGACAAATTGCACCACATGCGAACTAAGCAAGTATCATTGGATAAACATCTTAGCAGGCGAGCATTCGTTTGCGCCTGAAGATATACATACATACATACTTGCAAGATTCCTATGTGTAAAGGAGGTTTTTCTCTTTTTCGTGTTTGTTTTTATATAAGTAATTCAGATGCAATGCTTTGCGGTTATGCTTTGCTTCGTTATTTTAAATGAACTAAAGTTGATTCACCATTCGTGAAAAAAATCGCAGCATACTTATGGGTACATGATGAAAATCTTTCCCGCTTATTAAGACAAGGGAACATTTTTCGCTAAAAAAAATGCCAACGAAGCGCACGGTTTAATCAACTTAAAATTTTGAAGCATATTTTTTGGTGCATACCATGGAAAATGGCGATAAATAGGTTTAGCCGTTTTCTCATGTTGCCTCATGCCTAAAATCGAGCTTGACAGTTCGAGTTTTCAAGGTAAAACACCAAGCAGCTTATCAAACAGTGGCCATTGGAGATTTTTGTTCCGTTTTTTTTTTTTTTTTTTTTTTTTTTGTCTACTTAGAGTTCTTACAAACGTAAATCGTCAATCGCCCGTTTTGATTGGTCGGTTGATGGCTAAAATGAAACGGCAGCTCAGCGGCTAAGCTGCATTGAGTGTGCCGAAACGTACAGAATTGGAATACATATCTCTGAATATCGAAACGGACCGACCCAGCCAAGGATTTTTTTTTAATTTTCGAATTTTTCTTCAATCGTGGCGTCCGAGCGCTTTGAGATTTAATTCCTTTTCAATGCTTCTCTTTCCCTTTGGTTTTTGTTCTATTTGAAGGCTTTTTTTTATATCTCTTATCTGTTTTTTTATCTTTCCTTGCCTTCGACTTCTTTTTGACGTTTGTCACTGTCCACGGTCAAATGTGGTTTCAGTCGAAACTGGCCGGGATTAAAAATCGTAAACAAAATTGTTCTCCCGTTTACAGGGGTGGTCTTAAAGGGACTTTTGGCCAAGAGTGGTGATGTGTTGTTTTGTGCTTTTCTTTTATTCGCATGCTTATGGAACCGTTGGCAGACAGGCAGAGGCAGCACAAGCTGGAACAGCAGCAGCAAACAGTGCAAATGTGGCAACGACAAAAAAACCCACAAAAAAAAAAAAAAAGACCCCCAAAAAAAAATGAAATGAAGAAATGAAAAAAATTAAGGAAAAACAAAGCCACGAACATGCAAATTACTTTTGTGGGATTTGTCAACGCTTTGGCAGTTGTTGACATTTTCCCTCTCTGCTCTTTAATGCTCCTGGTTTTTAATTTTTTTTCTGTTTTTTTTTTTTTTTTTTGAAAAAATTACTTTTTTCCTTCATCATCTTGAAGTGGTTATTTCAGATTTTTCGCTTGTAAGGACATTTTCGGTTTGTCTCAGCACTTTTTATTTATTTACATTTAATATTTTTCCTTTTTTAAATTCCCTTCCCTTCAATCAGTGTGTGTAAAGAAAATAATGGAAAATCCTGAGGTTTTTTTTTAGAACTTTTAGTTTTTAAGAAAGATTTCTCACTCTCTCTATTTTTCGAATATTTTATTTTTATATTTTGCAATCGGAAGATTTTCAGCAGCTATTATCGAAACTCATCGAAATCACAGATGTTTGAGAGCCGCGGCCTTTTTATCATAGATATGGCAGCACAGTTATTGCTTTCATTATTATTACCATTAACATTATTTTTTTGCTGCTCGAAACACTTTTTTCATCTATGTTTTCTATTCAATATTCTCGTCTGGGTATGGCCGCACCGCCAAATTTCATTTGATTGCTTGTGCAAAAGTGCAAAAACGCCAACGCACGTCATTATTTGATGTATGTGAAACTACAGTCCTGCTCCAGTCCTCCCACAGATGTAATTTTCTAGTGGGCTTCCGGTTGTTTATTGCTTTCATCGTTGGTTTTGTTGTTGTTGCTGTTTTCTTCTCGATGTTTTTGCCGCCGAGGAAAGCTATCCTTATAAAAATTTAATTACATTTGATTGCAATGCATGACTCTTCAATGCCGCAGGCTCTGAAAGAATTGTCAGTTGTCAGTTGGGCCGATGGTTTCGTGTGATGGAAATTTATGTTAACTTTATTATTGGCGTCCCGTGGGTATAACGTATGGTCGCCATAAGTAATGCACAGTAATATCAACGAGAAGAATGCCCCAAATTGTTTGGTTTTTCCACCGCCCCCAACCTCCCTTAAAATGGAAGAGATGGCAGCATTGGCCGCACACGCACACGCCCAGAGGCTGTGATTGTGCGTGTGCGTGCGCGTGTGCATTGAAAATAAAAGTGATTGATTGACTTGTTGCATTAAAATGCATGACACGTTGGATTTCATAGATTTCGTTCCGTCGAATTTAAAATTTAAATCGCAAAAAAAAAAAAAAGATTTTCATTCAATCGCCAAGTAAAAAGGCAAAAAACAAAACCGAAAAGAAATTTTCAGCAGTTCTGTAAAAATTTTTCAAACTTATATTTGCACCGCTTCGAGTTTCTTTTTCTGAGTGGCGAATCGTAAATGGAGATAAAGCAAACCTATCTGAGAATGAATTTCTTGCTACGAACACCATCGCAAGACCCTTCAGTAATGAGCCGGTCAATTTCTTAAGAAGGACTGGCTTTTGACCGGTCCACCTACTACCGGTTATATTATGGAAGCTCGCTCCATCGAACTCGACTAGCCGGCGGTCGGTAATAAACGGGTTGGCTTAAGGGTAGTCTGTAAACGACACTTTCATCAACTTAGAATATATACAGGGTGTCCCGTTGGGTAGTACATTCCTTAATAGGGGTGGTAGGGGGTCCAAAATGAACAAAAAATCGTATGTGAGAGGAGTCCCAAATGCACCCCTGAGTGGATGTTCATTTAGATATTTATTTTTCTCATCTTATTTTAAAAAATTTTTATTTTTTTAGACATATGGGTACCAATTTAAAGGAAATCGATTTGAATAAATTAAAAAACTTGGGTGTTAAATGGGCACTGGCACTTTTCATACCAAAATGGCTGCCAAAGTTAAAAAAATTGAAATTTTTTTACAGAATTTTTTACTTTGACCGTTTATTTTTCTCTCAATGGGTCAAATTTTTAGCGTCAATTTAATTTTGCCTAAACGCACATACAATTGGCTTTCAAACTCCATTAAAATTTTTTTTCTGCAACTAACCATTGGCGTGGAAGAATTTCTTTTCTGGACTTAGTGCCAAAAAACTTTAAGGCCCTATAACTTGTCAGGGGTGCATTTGGGACTCCTCTCACATACGATTTTTCGTTCAACTTGGATCCCCCTACTACCTCTATTAAGGAATTTTCATCCCAACGGGACACCCTGTATAAGAAAAATGCCTTTTTTATATTCCTTATTTGAATATCTTAAAACCAGACAAAAATACGACAATTGACCCAAAAAAAAAAAAAAAAATTACCAACGATCAGCCATTTTGCGGACTAGTCCCTCTTCAATGACCACAACGTGCAGATATAGGAAAATGCTATGGAATGCATACAAATGGAGTGATACAGAATTCCTATTGAAACTGTCGCGAGCGGACTGCAGGATACTTGTTCAGGCTCAACTTGTATATAATATTAACCTAGTGTCTACGGACCTCTGTCGGAGGTGTCTGGAACCGGGGGCAAAGGAAACTGTTGAACACGTACTATGCCACTGTCCGGCTCTTGCAAGATCAAGACTTAGTTTCTTTGGAAAGCCATGGCTGATTGACTTACAATGCATGACTGAGCAAAATCTGTCAGCAATACTAAACTTCGCAAAGAAATCTAAAGCCTTTGGAAACTACATCGCGTTAAACATGTACTGGCAAAGCTAGGGATCCATGGGGTCTATGCTCGGTCTTAATGGCCACACAGTTTTACCTAGCCTAACCCTCTCCAATGACAAGACCATGTTAAAAAGGTCAGTTGAATAAATTATAATTGGAATTATGAGGCAACTAGTAATGGTAACATGAAGGACTGGCCGCAGGCTACACTTGGGTCAGTCCATATTATTTCAGCGTACCAATAAATCGTATTCATTTCTCATTGAGGTCGAGCTGCATTTTCAATTTCAAAAGAATGATCAAATAGCATTAATGAAAAGGCAATGAATGTAATAAAACCAACATCAAACGAAAAATTAATAATGCATTCGAAATATTAAATGTTAACTTGAAAATTAATAATCGTCGCCGCAGGCTTTCAATATGACAACGCACACATCATCACAAAGGTTGTTTACAAATACAGGTAAGCAATCCATCGCAGCCATCGCGAAATCATGCCATATATGTACATACCATACATAAATATATTGCGAGAATTCTAAATGAGTACAATGTGCAAATAATAATTTCATTTCGTTGGAAGATGTCAAAGCGATATCCCTGAGCAAGTTTTAATATTAACCAATTTCAGTCAGCCAGTCCATGCAAACTAGCCTTTTCGTGCTTTCTCCGCCTCCGACTCCGCCTTCTACTCCTGCGCCTGCTCCTACTCCTGCTGCTGCTGCTGCGGTATATTCTTGTCTTACTATTTGTTTTTGATTTTTTTTTTTGATTTTTTTTTTTGCCTTATTGACAGTTTCTCTGAATTTCTACAGATAAGATCGATTTCATAGTCCTCGATTCATTTCGCTTCGAATCGAATGGAATGAATGAGAGTTGCGCTTTTCATTGCGCGTTGTCCCCATTGTTCATACACGGATCTGCCTGCCATCATATACGGAAAATCACACACACACACACACACACGCACACGCTCACGGACATTCAGTCCGATTCGCACATATTGTATGGAATATTGGAGCAATGTATGACATTTCGAATCTCGGAATTTCATTTTGATGTTTTTGATATTTTTGTTTGCATACCATACATAAAAGTTTTGCTATTTATTTTTCAACTCTTTTTTACTTTATCTTCCTTTCTTTCTTTCTTTTTGCTGTTCTGTTCATATTTTTGTTTTTATTTCGAAGAATTCAATAAATATGCCTTTGATGTTCCATATTTACCAAGAATACAGAAAAGAGCAGTAAAATTGCGCTGGAAATTGTCAAAGCCAACGAAAGAAAGATACCGATAGAGTGAGTGAAAAAAATTGCAAGAGAGAGAGAGTGAGCGACAGAGAGAGAGAGAGAGAGAGAGAGAGAGAGAGAGAGAGAGAGAGAGGGTGCAAAAGCAAGAGTGAAAGAGAGATTCCCTGTAACGTCCATTTGCAATGGACTAGTGACTATCAATAGGGAAATTATCACAAAAATTCTAGGAAATTTTCATCAATGTTTGAACATGTCCGAATTAATTTCCTTTTATAATTCCGAAGGGCAGCATATAAGACAAGTTGGGTCAGTACGTAATTGGAGATAGAGATAAATCAATAATAAAGGTATCCAAATTTTCCCTACATCCGGTGGAACTTAATTACCAAAAAGCAACGTTGAACGTCCAATCCAATATTAGGCCTCATTTTAATAGCCTGCTTCTTCGTAGGAGTTATCGACTTGGAAAATTTCCTTTAAGGGGGAAAATTTTGCGGAAAACGAAAAAGCACATATGAACATCAGTCGGTCATGACGGGACATAGCGTGCTCTCGCTTTTTAATTATAACGATGACAGTTGACGGTTTTCCTCGAATCTCAGGGTGTGCTTTGACGTTTCAACATTTTTTTGAATTGTACCGGAATTTCAAAAGATAATTAATTTCCAACCAATACCTATAGTAAAAGAGCAAATCCACTTGGGGTGATTTTTTTTTTTTTTGAATCCTGGCTTCGCTTTTGTGACGTTATCTCTTAATTAGTTCTATGTATGTTTGCTTTTTTTTTTTAAACCTTTGCTGCGGCACAAAAAACTTAATAATGTTTCGGATCTTATGCATGTAATCCTCATAAATCCTTTTTTTTCGTCTCTTCTCGGACATTGACGGCTTCGCTGGACTTATGTACCCTATTTAGTCGCAATTTTTGCTACATCGCAGGCTCTGCATGAATAGGTTAATGCGAAACTTCAATAGCAATGACATTGCACTGCTCGTTCATGAGGGGTTAAGCTCATTAACAGTGCTACTTTCATCGCAATATGAGAAACGATACGCAGCTAATCGAATCGAATTGCAACGATGCTGTATGGTATCGAAAGTTGAATTGGTGCGTTCTTCAGCTGTGCGTTTGAAACGAGGAGTAAAAGCATCGAAAGCCAAAGTCAGTGAGGGACTTTAATCCGATAAATATCTCCTCTCGTCTAGACGGTAGGATCCTCCTGAAACCACCGCTAAGTAATCCGTCAGGAAGCCGTCATGAGAAAATTTGCTCAAATCGTCTGTTTTTTGTCGGTCAATTTATGTCCTTCGATCTGCGCCTGTGCCGAGCCCAGTTTATTGATGGACCCTCCTCGACGCTCCTCACCGCGAAGCTCCATGACAATACTGGCCGATGCCGATTTAACTGCTGCCCAGTTCTCACCCATACCGAGTATTTTCCCAACTAAGTTCGCTGCTTTTGGATTTCCTTCAAATGCAAGCGCTATTTCCTCTCGCTCCATCTCAAAACGCGGCCATTCAAATAGAACATGAGGCGCATCCTCAGGACTCTCTGCGCATACCGGACAAAAAGAGTAGTCCTCGTGATTAAACCGGTGAAGGTATTTCTTAAAACACCCGTGTACACAAAGAATTTGGGTGGGATAAGATTCCAGCTCTCCATGTCGTCTTTCTACCCAATCTAGGGTATCAATGGGTGTGTCCATATTCCTTTCTCTGACGTGGGTCACCTGCATTGCCACTCTTGTACGCTCCTAACCCGTTCATGCGTGTTGTTGGCGTTTGTACTCTCATGTATGCGTTTGACTTCCTGCAGCACGATGTAAATTGGAAGAGTTGCTGCCAAAACTCTAGCTGCATCATCAGATATGGTGATATGGCGAAATGAGCAAGTGACACGTATGTCGTTTAGTCGGCGGACTGAGCGAATACTGCGTATGTGGGACCGTTTAAGGGTCACATCAGCACAGACTGATGCACAGATGTTATCACTTTCGCTAGGAGCTTCCTTGTGCTTGTGCGAGGACCTCCAAAGTTCGCCATAATTCGCGATAGGCCAGTGTTCACTATAGAAGCTTTCTTCTCGATTGCCTCGAGGTGACATTTAAAGCTGATGCCCCAATATATCCTCACTCCTAAGTACACTAAGAAAGGTGCGGATGTCACTCTTTGTGGGCCTGCCATAAAAGTAATGCTTTCCAGCAGCGACTTTTATTGTGATCAAGCGGTCTCGGTTGTTCCGGTTGCCAGCTCCAACTGCAGCGTATTTAGGGAGTTCGTTACCCTCGATAATGACTCGCGGCAAAGAAGTTGCGTTCTTTCCACAGTTTTTGCCACCACAACAAGAGCAAGAAAATCCGTGTATCCAACCAGTGCTGCTCCAGATGGAAGGGTTGTTCTCAGACCCTTACCGCACATTACGTTCCAGAGAAGGGAACCAAGGAGCGAGCCCAGAGGAACGCCTTTCGAGATTGTTTTGTGTCTGGTGCCATCATTGGTCTTGCAGGTAAGTGTGCGGTGACTAAAACAGTCCGTGATAATCCGAAGCAAATCTTCTGAGTGCTCTCATTACTAAGGGGCCAGCTCGTTGAATTGAAAGCAATTTTTGCCGTCAAGGGTAACTAGCGCACAATACTTTTTCGTACCCCATCTCTATCGAATTCCACTGGTTGCATCCGGAGAAATTTTTCGTCACTGCTTCAATCGCGTTTATTATGGGTTTTCCTGGCGTGAACCCAAATCGATTCGCGCGTGTGTGTTCAAGTAAGACGATTTTCAATGCAAACCCACCCAACATTTTATTAAAATTCTGATCAAAAGCGACCCGAATTCGAGTCGCGTGACTAATTAAAATAATCAAATTGCGCTCGTTTTCTGATCGAATATGACTGTTATGTCGGGAGAAAATTGTTCCCTAGCCGCGACTCTTCTTGGGGGATCATATTTGATATCATTTTCGAGCCGTTTTATACCCGACACACTCTGTTTCGAGGGTATATTGCGTTTGTGTGGTTGTGTGTAACACCCAGAACCAGTCAAGATAGACCATACAAAATATACATATATAGAAATGATCAGCGTCACCAGGAGATTCGATTTAGCCATGTCCTTCGGTCTGTCTGTTTGTGTGTATGCAGTTTTCTTATCAAAGGAGCTAAGCTATCTTGACGAAATTTGGTATGCGTACTCTCAGGCACATGACTAAGAACAACTTCGAGAATGGACCCGATCGGATAATTTTAAGGGGTACCTCCAGTACTAGGGTCTGTCAAAAAAATCCCAAAATCGTCAAATTCGGACTTTTTTGAAATATTTCAATGAAATTTATAATTTGAGAGTATATTTAAGCCTCCGATTAGAATATAAGAAATTTGGAAACGTGGAGGTGGCAAAGTGGCGGTTTTCATTAAGAAATTTAACAAAAGTCCGCATATGGGGCCCCTTATGGCCTTAAAAACCTATTGAAATAAAAATTATTTGAACATGTGTGTCTGTGTCGATTATTTTATTGTCAGGCTCGCCTGACTATAACAGCCTTACTTGTTTGACTTACATTCCTGATTATTTTCGAGTCTTCTAATTTTTCCAAAAAAAAAAAAAAAAAAAAAAAAATTATTGAAAAATCAATACAAACTTTTTGGCTTTCAGGTGTGTATACGTATCTATTAACATATTTATAGATTAAATAATGTTTTGTTTTTCTTGCCTTGTGTGGGATTTGAATCGGGGAACTCTCGTTTTCTAGTCCAGTGCTCACCCGTCGACACCGTGTTTGCCAAATCGAAAGTCATGGAAATTGTACGTTTATAACTTTAAAGTCAAATTCCATTCAATTTAATTTTGAGTTAAATATTGAGTGAAATATAAGACAGCAACAATTTGAATGATCATATTTCAATTCCATACGCGATTAATCGAAGACTGCTCTATGTTTTTTTTTTGTACTTTCAATGCGAATCGCTTTTGATAAATATTGAAGAGTCGTTTTCGAGTCTTTATTTAATCATCCATGTGATCAATCGCTTTTTAATCATTAAAAGCAGGGATTCGATTCAAAAGGAATCGAATTAGACTCCTTGAGGTGTCTTTTGTAAAAAAAAAACTTCCAAATGTTGGGTGGGAACATGGTAATTGTCCTACATATTCGTTAAAAGAGAAAAACAATTTTCTGCTAAAAAATTTTAATATCCCTAAACCATCAAGGACCACAATCTTACACAGATACATATGTACATACATACATATCTACGCCTTAAACGTTGCCTTCAATAAGATTTTTCTGCGTGAAAGTTCTTGGAAAAGCTCTCAAAATGTCTTTATGTACGCTCATGTGTATTTGATTGGGTACAAAGGAAAACGAAGCTTCAACTTCGCTATTTTGATGACTTTAGGCTTTTAGGAAGATTTCTACATAAAGCCACACCGCACACGCATACGCCTACTCAAAGGTAAAGCCAAAACCATACAAGAAGTTATGCCTTTGAAAGACGACCGCAAAACACATTCCACAATTACAGCAGCTGCAATTTCAATTAAAACCACATTAATTAGTTGCAACGCTCCACTAACGGCATTGCTCTATCTCTCTCTCTCTCCCGCTCCATCTCTCTGTCTGTCTGTCTGTCTTTTTGTCGCTGTTTCTCTTCCTTTTCTTCTTCTCCA
This sequence comes from Chlorops oryzae, assembly GCA_020466095.1. NCBI lineage: Eukaryota > Metazoa > Arthropoda > Insecta > Diptera > Chloropidae > Chlorops > Chlorops oryzae. Next base: position 139,571,608 of record CM035806.1, read on the forward strand.
TGTGCACAAAGACTCCGCTTTCACCGATAAACGAACGCACGCACGCATTTATTCGCCGTACTTTTTCCAATTTCTTGCCTTCGCTTCTAGCGAAACATTTTTCTTCTTGAGCTTAAGTGCTGCCAACAGAAATCAATTTCCCGTAATGCGACGCATTGTTTTGGCAACTGGAAAGCAGGCGGAAGGACCGACAGGAGCTCATCTCGGGTTAAGCCGAAGCGTGGAAATGAAAGCAAAAACGAAAGTTGGCCTTCTTCTTTGAACTTTTGAAAGGTTAACGAGAATGTGGTGCAACAAAAAAAAAAAAAAATAATAAAAAAATAAATAAAAAGCACAAACATAAAAACACAAAGAAAAATAACTCTTAAAATCAAAATGGCGGAAATCTGTGCGAGGCACACGCAAAAGATTTTAGCGCGGAAGCTGAAAAGTGCATAAAAAGGAAATTGCATTGCGAATCAAGGACTGAAAGATATACGGGTATATCATAGGGAGAATTAGCCTCAAAGGTATGGCCAATAGGTAAATTACCATCATCATTATCATCATTATCTTCATAGCCAACATCATCATCTACATGATCTTTATAAACATCATTATCATTATAAACATCATGGGCAAAATCAAAATCAACATCAACATAATCATCATCCATCATCATCATCATCATCATCACTAACATGATCATTTTCAACATCTTCAACATGATCATCATCATCTTCACACTCGTAACCATCATCATCAATATGTACATTACCACCATTATCATCATCATCAATATGATAGTTCTCACCATCTTCAACACGATAATTTTCACGATCACCATCATAACCATCATCAATATGATAGTTCTCACCATCTTCAACACGATAATTTTCACGATCACCATCATAACCATCATTATTAAAATGATAATTTGCATCACCATCCATCAATCATCATTATTCAGATCATATCACATCATAGATCACGATCATCATACTATCACCATCATCATCAAAATCACAATAATAATCATCATCACATCACACATCACCCACAACCCATATCAATATCATCATCATTCATCATAACATGCATCATTATCACATAATCATTAGAATCATCATATCATCATCAATCAATTAACATCAATCATAATCATATATCTATAACAATCATCAATCATCATCATCATCATACATCTTCAACATCAACATCATCATCCATAATCTAATCACATATCATCATACATACATCATCATCATATACATCATCATCATATCATAATCATCATCATCATATCATCATTCATCGATCAATCATATCATAAACATATCTATCAATCATTAATCATAATCATCATCATCATCATAACATCAATCATCATCATATCATCATACATCATCATCATCAATCATCATCATCATCATCATTCATACATCATCATCATCATTCATCATCATATCATCATTCATCATCATCATCATCATACATCATCATCATCATTCATCATTCATATCATTATCATATCATATCATAATCATAATCATCAATCATAATCATATCATAATCATATCAATCATATCATCAATCATCAATCATATATCATATCATCATATCATATCATAATCATATCATATCATTATCATTATCATTATCATTATCATTATCATTACAATCTTACATAATCATTATCATTATCATTATCATATATATCATATCATCATACATCATAATCTTCATCATAATATCATATCATCATCATCATCATCATCATCATCATCAAATCTCTCGACATCATCATCATCATCATCATCATCATCATCATCAAATCTCTCGACATCGAACCCGGCTCGAAATGTTTAACAGAGGATGTTACTTATCAATATATGGAAGTATTCTTGCAAATAAGTAGTTGAAATTTTTCTCCTATGAAGTTAAGTCAACCTTTGTTTATTCGTCCAATCGAACGGATTTCATCTTTTTCCTCAGCTAAGACCAAGGGAAATAAGAAAAAAGTAAACGGAGCGCACAAAGCCGAGGAACTGCGCTGATTTTTATACCCAGCGTAAGCGGGGTATATTAGTTTTGTGCGAATCTTGTAACAGGGAGAATTAAGCTCCGGAGATATAGAAAAATATATATAGAAATGATCAGGATCAAAAACTGAATCGATTTAGACATGTCCGTCTGTCCGTCTGTCCGTCTGTCCGTCTGACCGTCTGTCCGTCTGTCCGTCTGTCCGTCCGTCCGTGGTCGGATCTCCTCCGAAACGGCTGAACCAATGAAGTCGAAATTTGGCACACATGTATATCGGGGTCCGAGTATGATCCTAAGTAAAAATGGGAGACATCCGCCCACTGCCACGCCCACAAATGAATTTATTGTGTTTTCAATAAAATGCTTGTAACTTGCGAACCACTCAACACATTCCATTGATATTTGGTGTGCTGGTAAACTACGAAAAGGGACATATCCTGGCAAAAAATGGACGCCGCCCTCCTCGAGCCACGCCCACAAATAAGCCCAAAAATAAGGGCTTATCGTAACTTGTGAAGTAAAAGGCGTAGAAGCTTCAAATTCGCAGCATAGGTTGTCCAAGGCAATTGAAAGGTGTAGGAACAAAATTTTGTATAGCCCGCCCACTGCCACGCCCACAAATAGAGAATTTTCATAACTTCCGAAGTAAAAGGCGTAGAAGCTTCAAATTCGCAACATAGGTTCACCAAGGCGAATGAAAGGTGTAGGAAAATTTTTTTTATGGCCCGCCCACTGCCACGCCCACAAATGAAGAGTTTTCGTAACTTCCGAAGTAAAAGGCGTAGAAGCTTCGAATTCGCAACATAGGTGTTCACCAAGGCGAATGAAAAGTGTAGGAACAAAAATTTATGTAGCCCGCCCACTGCCACGCCCACAAATAGAGAATTTTCATAACTTCCGAAGTAAAAGGCGTAGAAGCTTCAAATTCGCAACATAGGTTCACCAAGGCGAATGAAAGGTGTAGGGAAATAATTTATGTTGCCCTCCCACTGCCACGCCCACAAATAGAGAAGAAAAACATAGTGCGCTCATAATGTCGGGACGCTGGGTATTTCAAAGTCGGGCTTGACCGACTTTAGCTTTCTTACTTGTTTTATACTTAGTTTAAAATTTTCCTTCCAGTAAGTTAATCAATTTTTCCTTTCAACGCATTATTTGAACCAAAAAGATTTCTTTCATTTAATTTGCAGTGAGTTCTTCTTGCACTCAGTCCCGCTCTCTAGGTTTTGTATTGATTGCTTCCCCAATGTCCTTGTGTCACCGTAGCTTTGACTCGCTAGGTAGCATAGGAATTTCTTTTGCAAAATTGCATTTCCGCAACATTTTCCTTTTCATCATTTAATTCCAACTCCCGCCCCCTTTCTTGTCATCAACGTTCTCTTTGATTTGCTTTTGCACTTCCCGCTTTAAGTCACTTCACTGATTCGGCTTTGGTTGTTTTTTAATTTTTTTTTTCTTTGATTAATTTTCTGTTATGGCTGAGATGCAGAGCGAAGAACAAATGAAAGCAATTTCCATGCACAATTCGCTTTTGTCGTTGTTTCTCTTGCTGCTGCTGCTGTTGCTGTGTTGTGTGCCCTTCCTGTTTGTTTATTGTGTTATGTCCTTTTGGGCCTGCACACACGGTCTCACAAACGCAATTCAATCTTTTGCTCGCTGCTAAGGTAATTGAGTGTATATTTGAATGTGTGACATGCGTGTGTGTGTGTGTGTGCGCGCGCTTGTGTTGGAAGGCAAAATGCAATTTCCTTCAAGTAAAACGCCTTTTCATTTGTATGTGTGAGGCTTTAACAGTAATAACAAAAGCAGTGTCAAAGTCCAAATGAAGCACTTCCGCTGTGCTCACAGCTTCACCTACAGCCGTAAATATTTGTGTGTGCGTGTGTGAGTGCGCGAGCAGATGTGCTCGAATTCGATCTTCAAAAAGTAAAACGAAAGAGCCATAGTGTGCATTCTCGGCAAGCAAGACAGAGAGAATAAAAGCAGTACGAAGTACGAAGCATGGTTTTAGGCATAATAATATGTTTTTGCTGGTCTAATGTCGAGAAATCTCTCGGATTCTCTGCAGGTCACCTATTTTATTTTGAGAACAATGGCAGCTGTATCTGACTTTGTGACACTCGTTATTCCGCCTCTTCTTTCACTCTTTCGCTCTCTCATATTACTAGCAACTTTTTTTTTCTCCATCCAGACTTTACTTTTGCCTTTTACTCGCACCTAGACCTCTTCCGAATAAGTATTCACATCAAGATCTGCAACTAAAGCTTCGTGTGCCGCACATTGAAGAAGAACTGTTTCAAATTGAGTCAGAGCAACGTAACGTAACGTAACATAACTTTACGTTTCGTAGTGCAACGTGCGTTGATAAAAAAGACAGTGGCTTGATTGCCTGACAGTGATTTTCGGGTGATGAATGACGATAAATAAATTAATGAACGAAATGAATGAGCCAGTGAGTGAGCGAGTGAGTGAGTGAGTGAATGGCGGAAGGAACGTGTGAATGCAGCTGTGTGCAGTCGTTAGCTGTTGTGCCATCGGTGTTTCTATCTATGCTTCTATCTGATTCTGTATGCCAAGTAATTAATGGCTATACTGAGTGAGGTAAGTAGGTGACTGCCTCTCTCTATCCCCCTCCCTGTCTGTGGGTGTATGTAAGTGTGGGTGGGTGTTGGTATGGTCATCGCAGATGTTCAAGCTAGCATCAAGTATGCATTCTTACAGACTTGATACAGATACAGAAATTGAAACTAAAATTAAAAAAAAAAAACTCCTTCCTAATCTCGGAGCATTCATAAACACACATATGCATTCAAAATTCATAGATCGATCTTCGAAGATCTCCGGAATTCTCCACAATGAAAATGTCAAATGCATTTATGTATATTTCTTAAATTAGTCAAAGCGTATGCGATGGCTGACTGATCAGGCAGAAGGCTGCAAGCTCTCTTTTAAGATCCCTGCAGAAATGAGCCGGTAAACTTCTTAGGAAGGACTGGCCTTTGACCGGTCCAAACCCTACCGGTTAAATTATGGCAGTTCGCTCCATAGAATTCGGCTAGCCGGCGGTCGGTAATAAATGGGTTAATGTAAGGGTAGCCTACAAACGGCACTTTCATCAACTTAGAAAAAAATTTTTTTCATCTTTCACAACGAAATGATAAGCATTAAATTACGCCAGCGCAGTGCGAAATGTTTGAGCCGCTTAACGAACTGACGTCATCAATGAGTAAACAAATAGATGCTTGTTATTGTTTATACTCACAGAAGTAAATACTTGTGTCGCTGGTTGCTTATGTTGCTGTGTTTGTTGCTGTTACTGTTATTTTCTCGGTTTTCAATGTCCTGTCCTCGTTATTGTTGGACACATTGCTATTGCCATTGCAATTTGGTGTTGTTAATATGGAATGCAGAGATAAAAGGATTTCATAAAAGCTTCATGAAAAGATATACCCAACCAACAGAAACAAAACCAACAACACAAACAACCAGAGCAACAACACGAGCAACAACACGAGCAGCAGCAGCAGTAATTACAACACCAATCAAAGCAACAAAAACTGCTGAAAATGATAGAAGGTGCTGACAATGAAGAAGTCCTCATGCGATTTTTAATTTTGTTCAACGCATACTGTGTCTCTCCTAAGGTCGTCTGTATTTGAATCTGGAGCTCTGCGTGCTTAGTTAATATCTCTGAAATTCTGAATAAATATAGGTATGCTTATGTATATATATATATATATATACGTTTCAATGTATGTAGCTTATGGAATGAAAAGTTGCTTTTGGTATCTTAGTTTACCCCAAAATGTTTCTATAGAAGAGAAAGCCATCACAAAATTCTGTGACGCCTACGAGATATGCTATGGTTTTTGTCTCTTACGTGCCTTCATTCCTTCATGCGTGCGTTCATTTGTTTATAGGTAAAAAGGTGTTGAAACCAGCTGTCCTTCTGTTCGTCTGTCCATCCTCCCATCCTTCCATTCTGTTGTCTTTCTGCCTTGCTGTCCTGCTGTCCTGCTGTCCCTGTATTCTGATAAACTGATGTGTTATTGTTCTTCGGTGCATTCAGCATTCTGGCCATGCATCGCTCTATAGCATCTCGTGTGAGATTGTGGCTAACAAAATATTAAATGACTTTTCGTTGCACCGACAAGTTGATTTCCATTCAAATGCAGCTTTGACCTTAACAGCCACAACGATTCGCATTCATAGGACATGATGATCATGATGCGGACATGATGATGATGATGATGAAAATGGAGATTATGAGGAAAATGTGAATGTATGTAGATGTGTATTCGGAATACCAAGAAAATATATTTCGTCACAGTCAGGTGAAGAAACTCAGATTGTATGTTGGATGCATGCTGGCGCAGGTCTTAAAAACTGCAACAATACTGCCTTCACGCTGAGCTGCTTTCGAAAAATTTCCTTCTCTTTGACATGAAAAATGTCTGCTGGAGACATAAAAACAAATATTGATTTTATATAACAAAAGTGCATGTGACTCTTTGTGAGGATATTCCCTGAACCGAATTCTCAGCTTTCGGTTCAGTAAATACGAATTGAGTTATGAAATCATGCCTGATTTTAATTCGAATTTAATTGGAATCAAGCGAATTCAGTTCTTAAACTTTTTTCAAATATAGCCAAAATATGTTTTAATTAGTTTTAGGCTTTAGACTTGCTTCAAATATAATAAAATATACATATATGTGTATAGGTTTTTAAAACAAAATTTTAGCAGAGAAATATAGAAAGAGGATGTCTATTTCTCCTTTTTTTCTCTTCTGCTCTCTTCCGCACTCTTTCTCTCTCCCTTTATATCTCCCTCTCTCTCTCTCTCTCGCTTTTTCTCTGCTTTTATCTCTAGCTTCATTCATGCCTTTATCTCCTTTTATCTCTCTCTTTCTCTTTTTATCTCTTTCTATGTTTCTGTCGTTCTCTCTCTCTCTTTTTCTCATTTTCTCATTTTCTCTTTTTCTCTTTTTCTATTTTTATCTTTTTCTCTTTTCCTCTTTTTTCTCTTTTCTCTTTTTCTCTTTTTCGATTTTTCTCTTTTTTCTCTTTTCTCTTTTTCGCTTTTTCTCTTTTTCGCTTTTTCTCTTTTTCGCTTTTTCTATTTTTCTTTCTTTTCTCTCTTCTCTTTTTCGCTTCTCTTTCGCTTTTCTTTTCTCTTTCTCTCTTTTCTCTCTCTTCTTTCTCTTCTTTCTTTTCTCTTTCTCTTTCTCTTTATTTCTCTCTCTTTCTTTCTCTCTCTTTCTTTGTCTTTCTTTCTCTATCCTGCTCTTTATTTTTCTCTCTCTTCTGTCCTCTTTCTTTCGCTTCCCTTCACTTCCTCGCTAATTTCTTGCCTCATTACCTCCTCATATTTTCCTATTCGCATCTAACTTTACCATTTGCTTTCCTTTTTCTTTTCGACCCTCCATCGTTCTTTATCCTCAAACTCTCCCATTAGTTTCTCTTTTCTATTTGCTGCGGGGATTTTATCTTGCCAGTTGACTATAACGAACTGTGAATGTCATTAATTGCAAACCTCGAGTCTCTGAATTGGTCGTAAGTCTTGAAATCGCATGAATATTCTCGCTATTTTAAACTGCCATCCATCCTCACCGGGTCTTAACTCGACAACATTTTGGCATAGTAATTGTGTCAAAATTGGAGCCACATTGTCCGACGAAATAGAAAATAAAGTAAAACAAACAAAAGGAAATAGAACTCAACGTGGGCTGCAGAAAAAAGAGTCATAACGACTGCATGCATGCTTATGAGTGCATATTTTTGTGTGTATGCCTGTAAATTTTTTTTTTTTTTTTTTTGTGGTATTGCGTGCGCACTACCGCAGGTGAAGGTGACACAACAGTCATAATTCCTTTTTTTATTTCCAGCGTAATTCATTCTTTTGAATTTTAGACGACGACGATTAAGAGACGAAAAGGATTGTTGGACGAAAAAACCCGGCAGACTGTGCAAAACAAAATGGCTAAGGAAAATAATGGAATTAAGAGAATTTTTGCATTTTTTACGACGTATGCCTTTGAAATGTATAAATGCACTTAAAAAGCTGTATCAATAGGTTTCCCCATGCTGCTTACTTTGAAGAAGGGATCGGCAGAAAAAAAATTTTAAATTTTGATTTTCAGATTATAGTACATTCAGAGATTTTCATTTTATGATTATGGATTAATGAAAATTCAAAAATTTCAAATTTAACATTTTCGATTTGTATGATATTGTAAAATTCAAATTCTGAAAATATGAGTTGACATATAGTCAATAATAATAAAATTTAAATTTTGGACTACTAAAAAAACCCAAAATTTAAATGTGAGAGTTATTGAATATTTGACAATCAAAAATTTTTATTTCGAAATTCTGGAATATTCAGGCACTCAAAAATCAGATCTTTGAAATTTTGGATTATTTGAAAAATCAGCAATCATTTTTTAAAAATTTTTTATTGTTTTAATAATCAAGAATTTCAGATCAAAAATTCGTGGATTAAATTTATAAATATAGCATTTCTGGTTTCAAATTAACATGCTTATGACAAATAACAAAATAAAATGCGACCAAGTCAACCAATAATTATTTTGAAAACAGGCAAATTGGAATTGATAGTTATGTTGCTATTAACCCTTTCATGCCCACTGTTGCCTAGATGCAGAAATAAGTTCAAGAAGAATTAAAAGTCAATCGTTATTAATTCTGCCGTTTATTAAACATTGCAAGTGCAGGAGTGCACCTAGATAAAGACAGACTAATACTCGTAGTAGACTTTGATTATTAATGTAATTTGCTTTATTTCCTATTAACTTTTTTAATCTGAAATTCTTGATTATTAAAACAATAAAAAATTTTTAAAAAATGATTGCTGATTTTTCAAATAATCCAAAATTTCAAAGTTCTGATTTTTGAGTGCCTGAATATTCCAGAATTTCGAAATAAAAATTTTTGATTGTCGAATATTCAATAACTCTCACATTTAAATTTTGGTTTTTTTAGTAGTCGAAATTTTAAATTTTATTATTATTGACTATATGTCAACTCATATTTTCAGAATTTGAATTTAACAATATCATACAAATCGAAAATGTTAAATTTGAAATTTTTGAATTTCATTAATCCATAATTATATGTAAAAAGAAATGGAAATATTCATATATTCGGCAATAATTCATAAAAATAATGCTGAAAATAGGATTATTGCCGATCCCTGCTTTGAAGAAAGTTCCTTCGAACATTCTTACCTTGACATTTTCATTTTACAGAATTTAGCTGAGGTCCTTTATCTTCCTTTCTTTACACGTAATAAGTACCAATTTATGCTGATTAAGTTTGCTTTAAAAGAGTTAAGTTTATTACGGCGAATCGAAATTTCAGAGCTATCGTATCAAACAAGAATAAATGTAGGCGGGCCACAGTTCTTACAAAAACTATGTAGCTGATGTTGACCACAGGCACGCTCTTTGAGCATACATCTATTCTGCAAGGAGATATAAAGGGCCAAAATGTGTGATTAAGTAAAGAGTACGAGTAATACGTTATGGTTTCCGCAGTATCAAGTACATATTTGTTGCTCTTTACACCATAATTTTTGTCTGCTGTCTTTGGAAATAAAAAATTAAATAACATTTGGAGTTAAAACTAATGTGAACGCGTCAGAAAAGTTGGTTCGTAAAAAGACGACAAAAAGTTGTAGTAATTAATTTGTATCAGATGTAGAAAATGCATCAAACCCAGGGGGTCTCACTATGCATACTATATGCATCCTCGATCGGGTTGTTAGAGCCTAGTTAGATTGTGGCGAAACGTAGAACTAAAGTTCGGATTCAGCGACCCCGAAAACATACAATAAGCACAGAGAGACTTGGGTCTGACACTTTTTTGTTGTGGGGCTGTGTAATTATTATTGGAATCGGAGAATTGCGCAATGCGCACCGCGACATATGATGGAGCACATCTACACATCTACACATTTTTATTTTTCATAATTTTTGTTTTTTTAATTTTCTTAATTAAATCTTAATATCCGCATCCAAATCTGCAGCTGCGGAGTTCAATTGACTGTCAGAGTCTTCCATATTCTCATAAGACATTAGGGGTATTCACAAAGGCGTCGGAAAGTAGGAAAGTCGGAAAATCGGAAAATTTTATATGCTTAAAAAGTTGTGCAAAATACAAAAAAAGTTTAAAAAGTTTTTCAGAAGTCGCAATTTTCCGATTTTCCGACTTTCCAACGTTTTTAACACGCCTTTGTGAATACCCCTACTGTGCCCATCGTATTATCTATGATGTAACCATCCAAAAACATGAACAAAACGTAGTACGGCTTACGATGCGGCGCGCTGTGGTGAACGGTTTACAATACCATATTTATGTGAGCGCATTCTAGGCGCTTTCTCAGTGCTTTACTCCGAAGACGTTCAATTTTACAGGAAAAATCCAAAGCCATTTCTTTTTTAGATAATTTTATGGCAAACACTTTTTATATGTACTCTATCGACCGTCGAACTAAAGGTTGCCAGATATTTGCGAAAAATTAATTTTCGTTAAATTTTGATAAACGTCTACAACTTACTTACATAATTCAGCCTACTACGTATTTTTATGTATTTAGATTGAGGATTGAAATTTCTAAAATGACGGAGCTCATTCCTCCCCCTCGCATTTTGTTGGCTATTAAGTTAGGTTCTTCAAAACGTTGTCAAATTTTCGATGAATATTATACCTAAAAGCATTTATCAATATCGAAACTTGTTCGGCTGACAATATTTCTATTTGATTTTGTGCTCGAATGTGTTCGAAAACGTTCAAAAATTTCCATTCCCCGGATTTAAATCAATTTATTTAACACAAAACATTACAGTACACACCCAAGTAGTGTGCGTGCGTGTGTCGATGGCAGCCTGATGATGACTCGGAAAGGTACAATCGGTAATTGTTGTTGCAACAACAATTCCCAACTGAGAGAGAATAGGCAAAAAGACAAGATATTCCATTTAGCTGGATTGCATAATTGCAAAATACCACACAAAAGGGTAAAACGACGATGGCTGGGCGATTGTGCCTCGAAGTCAGGCGATGGTGGCGAAGCGGCTGAGAGAAGAGTCAATTTTGCATTCATTTGCTGTTTTGCAATGATGCGTTGGCTCGTCGCTCCATGCTCTTCCGTGCTCTGCTGAATCATTTAGCAATATGTAAATTTAATTATTTGCACTTCGTAGCATGAAACTTGTTACGTGCTTACAACAACTCTGACAATAAAAACAACAACAGTCGGATTATTGCAACATTGATAACAAGAAGAATGTAAATCGAAAATTCATGTTAATCGAATCATTTAAAATAGATTTTGTGTTGACAATCAATCATTCAGATAGAGAGAAATGAGATGGGCGATCAGTAAAGTTCTATTTATCTCTTTCTATCACTCCTCATACCTCTGTTTCTCTTTGAATTAATTTCTTCACTTTTCCATATCCCAATATTCAATGTATTCTTCTCTGTCTCATTTCCTTATCTCTCTGTCGGTCTCTGACTCATTCTCTGTCTCACGCTCTGTCTCTCTCTGTCTCTCTCTGTCTCATTCTCTGTCTCACTCTCTATCTCACTCTCTGTCTCTCTCTATTGCGCATGTCTCTCTCTCTCTCTCTCTCTCTCTCTCTCTCTATCGTTCTCTGTCTCCCTCTCTCTATCGCTCTCGTGTCTCTCTCCGTCTCTATCTGTTCATCTCTGTCTCTCCCCAGCCGGGCCTTGTAGCTACTAGGCACTCAATGTACAGAGTACTACAATGTACTACACGATACACTTGGTGCATAGCAAGTATGCAGAACCGAAGAAAGCAACCGAAGCCGAACGGCACGAAGTACACTTTGTATACAGCAATGTGCTTTAGCAACGAAAACACACGAAGTATGCCCATATACAGCCGCTATCCACTTCGAACCCAGTTATCACACCACCGCACCAGCCTAGGACAGTTTTTAACAAAAGTGCATAAGTTTTGTATTATATATCAGCGTAGTGTTGTGCACATCATACTTGGTACTATGGCAGTGATCGGGCACTTCCTGTACACAGTTCCGGCTGGGTCTCTGTCTTTCTCTATCGTTCTCGCTCTCGTGTCTCTCTGTTGTCTCTCACTTCGCTCTCTCTCTCTCTCTCTCTCTCTCTCTCTCTCTCTCTCTCTCTCTCTCTCTCTCTCTCTCTCTCTCTCTCTCTCTCTCTCTCTCTCTCTCTCTCTCTCTCTCTCTCCTCTCTCTCCTCTTCTCCTTCCTCTCTCTTCCTCTCTCTCTCTTCTCTTTCTCTTCGTCCTTCTTTGCATTTAATTTAACCACCTTCATGGATGTTCTTTTTGCTTCTTCTCCTCGTTTTCCAATGATCGCACTGACAACTACATTTTTTGTTCCTGGGAAATTTTTTCTTACCGAAGCCATAAACGCTCAAATGAATTTGCTAATATGCTTGCAAGCACAGCATATTTCACCGTGTGTGGCGCTGCTTGCAATCATCATTTATTGTCAAATATGTTGTGCTCGCAAGCATATTATCAAATTTATGTATATGAGCGTGTATGGCTTCGGTTATAGTTGATACTGGCGATGCGTACCTACTTGACGGTGCTCGCATAGCGTTTCTTTGCAGCTCGGCATGTTCATCTTTTGTCCTTATTGTTAGATGAAGTCCTGCAGTCACAACGAAATTGCTAAACCGCACCTTTCGATGACGATACATATTACGTTTCATGTGACTGATGACATAAATAAACAAAGCTATGTATATATGTATGTGCCTTAGTGTGTGCGTGTACTCTCGTGTGTGTTGTGTGATTGAAAAAATTTTCAATTTTTAAAATAAAAAGAGTCACAAATAGAAATGAGAATAAATATGAGAACGAAAGCTTGCAATTCACACGAAAACGTGTTGCATCAATATCAATTGCTCCACCAAAGGAAAAGTAAATAAAAAATAAAAAAATAAAAATGAAAACCATTGCCATTAACGTCAGAGCTGAGCAAACCCGCAGCTCTATTCCCTCATCCTCACATTCGAGGAGGGCTGAGCGAAATGTGCTGCATATTTTCGGGCGCTTTACACATCACATCGCATCACATCAACAAAACAAGCAGCCGCACGTGCCTTGAGCTTAATAAGCTAGCTTTGAACCTTTGCTGTTGTGATTCTTCTGCTGTTTTCCTTCTTTTATCCGTTCGTTCGTTTTCTATTACTTTTCGCATCTATTTCACATCTTTTCACATTTATTTATTCTTAATTTATCGTTTTTACAATTTTGAAGCAATGATTCGTAAGAGTTAAACGAATGCGTTCAGGCAATAATGATGACCGACACTATTTTCGGTAGTTATGATCTCAATCACCTGAGTGTATGCTTCAATTTCCCCCCTCACAACTTTTTTTTTTTTTTTTTTTTGGTTTCTTGTTTGTTTATTTGTGGGTAGTGGTAAATAACTTTTTTATTACAACAAAAAAAAAAAAAATAAATGAAAACAACAAAAAGGAAAATTAAAGCTTTTAATAAGAATCGAAATGAGTAAAAAGGGACGGATGCGGACTCTCGAAGCATGTACCGTCATGTCGCAAGGGAAATCAAACATTTCGTAATTAGTCATTGGAAATCGTGCAATCGAATTGCACATTATGAAAGCGAAAAGCAAAAAATTACACAAAAACGAAACGAAACAAAAAACAACATCAGAGGATTACGAAGCAAAGGCAAAATGTAGAAATAAAAAACATAAAAAAAAAAAAACACACCAACAATTTTCGGAACAGTGAGGAACCAGAAGGCGAGACACAATCAGCTCTGTCGCTTGTCGCTTTCTCTGATGGTCTATGGAAAATGATTAAGGGAATGGCCCGAAGAGAGACAGAAATCCATTGAGTGGCTGGTCGAAGGCGAACGAGAAGGATAGAGAGGCAAGGACGACGCACAATGTTTCGTGAGCGGTCAAAAATACAAAAAATTTATGTCTGAATTAAAAAAAAAAAATTTTTTTTTGATGCGTTCTTTTCATGGGAGAATTAATTGGAATAGAGAAATGCAATTTTTTTTTTAAATTATTCTTGGCGATTTCGGCAAAGCGAGAGCCGACGGAAAAGTTGAACTTGCTCGTAAAACAGCTTTCAAATGGTATATAATAATGTGTTTTATTTCTTTAGTTAAAAAAATTTTAATATGCCTCTAATGTGCTTCGATATTTATGTACGTTCTATATCTCAAAATATGAATAAATACACCCAACATTTGGAAGACTGTTTTATGAGAAGATTAATTTAACGAGTCTTTTTCGAGCTCAATTCATGATAAGAAAATGATTGATCACATGCATGATTAAAAGAAGACTCGAAAACGACTCTCCAATATGTTTCAAAAGCGAGTCGTATTCAAATTACAAAAACAAAATATAGAGCACTCGCCGATTAATCGCGTAGGGGATTGAAATATGATCATTCAAATTGTTGCTATCTTATATTTCACTCAAAATCTGACTCAAAATTGATTCGAATGGAATTTGACTTTAAAGTTATAAACGAAAAATTTCCATGACTTTCGATTTGGCAAACACGGTGTCGACGGGTGAGCACTAGACTAGAAAACGAGTGTTCCCGGGTTCAAATCGCACATAAGGCAAGGAAAAAAAAATGGTTGAATCTATAATAAAAATACATATAACACGGAAAATGTGTATTGATTTAAGAAATTTTTTTATTTTTATTTTTATTCTTGGAAAGCAATCGATTATAAATATGAGTCGTAGAACACTCCAAAATGATAGCAAATATGAGTCGTAGAAGGCTCGAAAATAGTAACTCGAAAATGACTCGCAAATGATATCAAATATGACTCCCTAGGAAGAGTCGCGGCTTGGGTTCCAATTTCTCCCGACAAAAGTATCATTTTTGATCAGAAAACGAGCGCATACTTGATCTTTTTAATCAAAAAAGTGACTGGAAAAAGAGTCGCTTTTGATCAAAAATTTCAAAAAAAAATGCTAGCCGGGAAGCATTGAAATTTATAGAAAAATTATTATTTACGAATGGAAGTCGACTTCGTTGTTCATATGGCCACCGCTGGCACGTTTGCAGCGGTCGAATCATTAGACTCAATATTCGATGACTCGGCCGAAAGGGCTGCTATTTTGCGTTCAATGTTGTTGGCTCCGAGCTGTTCCAACTTGTTGTCGGCTTGTTGGCATAGACCAATGACTTGACGTAGCCCCAATGAAAAAAGTCTAGAGGCATTAAATCGCACGAACGAGGCAGCCAATCGACTGGTACATTTATTTGAGATAACACGCTCATCAAACTAACTCTTCAATAAATCTATTGTAACGTGTGCTGTGGTGTGCGGCTTGTGGTACCGTCCTGTTGAAACCACATGCTGTCCAAGTCCATATCTCTTCCAATTTGGGGCCAAAACTAATCGGTCATGATGTTGCAACTGTTGAGAACGCCGTGCTTTTTTTTTTTTTGTACTGATTGATACTGATCATTTGCTATGGACGTTTCAACGGCAACGGTGATGTTTTCGACACTTCGACCAGCCCATTGTTGCACTGGCACGGCAACATCACACAACGAATATGTGGACTGAAATTTTTGGCACTGAACTTGTTACTGCTTGTCGACTAGGGCGAGAATAAAGATCGGAAAAATGAAAGTAGCAGTCACCGACTCCGAATTTCTGTAGTAAATTTCTATAATTTGCAGCCGTTGTTCGTTCGTGTACTTTGCCATGATGAAAATGTTAAGTTTACTGAATAAATTGACAGTGACAGTTCGATGATTAGTGAAAGGTAAATAGAGAAAGACGTGCGAAAAAATGAGACGGTTGTTTGTTGAATTTTCCGGAACAATCAGTGCTTCTATTTTTTCCTCATTTCGTATTTTTGGCCACAAAATTTACGGAGACGCTACACTGTGCAACGTTGCCTTACATTCATACATATATATGTTCATATATATATATATATATATATATGTACGTTGTTGACATTGTTGACAACAACGTACAATAATTCTGTATTGAAGCGGAATATATGGAAAAGCGAGCGCGATGAAAATATTAGACTTGGACCGGCACGTCGCAATTAAACTTGAATCCAGGGTAGCCACAACAACAAGAATAATAATAAGAACAGCAACAGAAACATCAACGACGACGATATGAACGAGCGAAGAAGAAGACACTCTCCTGGGGAATAAAGGAAACTAACAAAAAAAAAAAAAAATTGGTAGAGGACAAATTTAAATACGACAGTCAAAAGAAGGGAACAAGAAGAAGAGCATACAATTTGTTTTCCGCCAAAGAGAAAATAAATAAACAAATAAACTTAAAATAGAAAAGGAAAAATATAAATTTACACAAGGCTTAAAGCAAAAGCATGCATGATATTTCTCTTTATATTTAACATTTTGCTATTTATTTATCGTTAAGAGTATTTTCCTAATTTATTAACCCTCCCCGCCGATGCGTTGAACTGTCAACTTTAATGCGCGGTATAGACACGTCAAATGTTGTATCAACTTTGAGCGTGTGTTAGTAGGTACCAACTTGAATTTGGCTATAAACATGTCGTACGATATTCATTATTTTAGCGAATTTCGAGTGCAAAGGACATGCGCTATTGTTTCGGCTACCTATTTGCTTTTAACAAAGCGTATTTTCCCGTCGGCAAAACCTAAAAAACTATGAGTAATGACTATATCCAGCGCTACTTCTTTCTAATGCCGAAATCCTTTTTAATTCCCTCCTTTAACAGGTTTGAAGATTATTAATTGTTTGCGTTAACTTTTCTTGTGGTCTCTAGATATTTTTCTTTTAGTTTAATTTAAAGCGTTTCGTAGCTAGCGTTTTTTAAATTCCGGTTTCTATAATCTTTTGACTCAAAGTTCCAAAAAGCCGACAAACTACGATAAACTTCTATTAGTTCCAAAATAAAATTGTTTTCTTCCATTTTTTCAATTAATTTTCCGCTGGCTTTAAAAAAAATTTCCGCTCTCCGTTCGATGTTCACTCGTTGAATATTGCTCACAAATGAGGGTTGAACCAACATAGATATAGACCTTCAGACACACCGTCTAACATCGTTACCTGCTTGACCAAAAATTCAAAGATTTTGATTTTCCGTCAGACATCGTAGGTGTACTCTTTCTCACTAACACACGCTCAAAGTTGATACAACATTTGACGTGTCTATACACCCTATAACTCAGAGATGTCCTTCGAAAATCGACACTCGCATTTGAACTGGTGCAGAAGTAGAAACAACGGGACCAATTCAGTACATTCGATTGTACTACGTTAATTGATAGAGAAGCCGCCCATAGAGAAGCTCACAGCGCACAGTGTCGCGTCTTCATACATTCTTTGGCCAAAAATAGAAGGAGTTGCCCTAGAGCATTTTTAAAAAATTAGCAACACACAACCACCCCGCCACCCATCCTCTCCTTTGTAACGGAAACTCCAAAATTTGGAATTTTGGCGCTAAAGGTTTGAAATTCAGCACATGGATTCCTTTTGACCACAAATATTAGAAACATATAGAAAAAGTGGGTTGCCACGCCCACTTTTTCGGCCACGCTCACTGAAAGTTGGCAAAAAAATCAATTAGGAAGTGCCCTACAATTTGTATGAAAACGTTTGCAGGAATTGGTAAATTTAAACAGATATTTATCACAAAATATAAAAAGAATTAGTCCAATCCTTAGAAAACAAGAAATGCACTATGACAAAAACATCGAAGTTCAAACGAAAAGTTCAGATAAAAATTATACGTTCGAAACTAGGATTTGCCCGACTCCTTCATGCAGTGTTGCTTAAAATCCTGAAATTTTACCCTTCGCTCCATCTTTGATGTAAACCATGTTTTAAGCTTCATTCCCTACTTCTTAGACGTACCAATCCTTTACATCGATTGCATGATCAAAGGCAAAAAGCTTATCAAAAATAATAAAAATCTGCCCACTCCCATGTCCGCCTCGAATTGAAAATTGAAGGTATTTATATACCCAACGGGAAAAGGTAAGCAACGTAAGTTATACATTCAACATAACTACCCATTACGTTAGCAATGAATTTTTGTACAGCGATGTCCTAGGAAAATCATGCATTACCATTGTAATTGAAACTGTAAGCAAATGCCAATTTGGTTGTTGTTGGTAGAAAATATAACAAAAATCTTCTACTCCTTACAATTTCGATAACCTGGTAATGCATAGTTTCACTTCTTTGAACTTATAAATGAATCATTAAATTACAAAGTTCATGTCTTACGTATTTTCCCGTTGGGTACTATAAATAGGTTTGAGAAATAGAAAATTTTAATTATCTTCAGAATCACACGAAGTTGGTTGCGAAACGTTTGTTTTTGAAATCCACACGTAAAAAATTTCACCAATTTTAATTCCTACTCCCACTGCTGCTGATTTTTATTTTAAAAGTTAGTACATTATGATTTATCAAAAAACAAAAAAAAGTGTTTTTCGGTGTTTTTGTTTTAATTGCCTCTCAAATATTTTTTTTTTCCAAAATCCCTTCTCTGAAGTTTTATTTTAAAAGCGACGGTGTTTTACATATGGGCTCAAGATGTCCAAAAAGAACAAAGTTGCCAGAAAATGGAAATTTCATTTTTTAATATGACATAACTTTAAATCATAAAGGTCGGACTACAATGTAACCAAAAAACGCATCTTACAAAATTGCGATTCAAAGTTAAATTTTATTTAGAAATAAACCAGTGATTGGAAGTGCAACTTTTAAGGCGTGCTGGGCTTAAATGGCATTAGCTTAGGAGATTTTTGGTTTTGCTTTTTCTTAATGGAGGTATCCCAGCCGGAAATTTCACTACTTCTGCAGTACTTCCGAAGTGGTGAAAATTCATGCTGCGAGTACTCGCATTACTAACCCTTACTTCTAATGAAGTTTGTTCGGACATGGCCGCTATTTTCAGTACTTCAAAATTCATGTGTTATTCATTTGGTAAAGGAGTGTATGACCTTGGTCCGCATGAAAACTTCATTTGGGAAAAGAGCACGTGCTGGTTGGCTTAAGAAGGATCCAACGTGCATGATTATTTCATTTGAAAATAGAGTATATAATCCTAATACAAATGAAAGTTTCGTTTGAAATAAGTTTACGCTACTGGGATCTGGGAGGTAAAGAAATATAAATATTTTTTTTTTTTAATATTAAAATGTTTTATTTCCATGTCTGTTAAAAGTACTTCATTGACTATGTTATAACATAACGCTAGCTCATAGTGTTGATCAACAATAACATAAAACATTACCGATTCCATCACAATTTTTTAGTTCTAAATGCACTTGGATGAAAAGCAGAAGTGAACGAAATTTTCTCAAAAAATGTGTAAATCATAGCAGAAAAATTGAAATATGCAAAACACTGTTTTTATGAAATTGCATAAGATATTTATTGGAAAAAGGAGTAATCAACCCTTTTTCAAATGAAAATTTCGTTTGAAAGAAGGATCTATTGTAACGAGCTCTTGCTTCCATGAAATTTTCACTACAAAACCATTCGAAACAGCAGCAATTGGTCTCTTTACATATGCATTCTTCCATACTTCTGCATCGATGATTTTGTCATGCATGCGATAAAGTCCGGCTGGGATTGTTAACCGGGTCCGAAAAATTATTTTTAACAATTCAAACCTTAATTTTTGGCATTTTTGGCAGCACTCGCGACACTAAGCAGCGTAGATTATGCAACCCACGATTCTAAGGACCCGGGTTCAATTCTCCGCTCTGGCAATGAAAAGCAAATAAATAAAAAAAAAAGAGCTTCAAACTCATAGGAATTCTTCAAAGATTTTGTGAGTTCTGAAGGCTGATTTCCACTGTAGAGTTTTGTTTTACATGCAGAAAAGAGTGTGTTGAGTGTAGAGAATCAACCGTTGTTGCGTAGACTGAAGACCGTCTATTAAAATTCTACAATTCTACATAGAGCTTACCGTCTAGATATCTAAAGAAGAGTTTCCACTTTGTACTCTACGACTGTTTAGATTGCAAAACAACGTTTCCCCTATGACTCTATAGTAGAGAAAGTAACTTTTGCAGTGTATACAGTCTTGGAGCACATAGTATAACTCTACTCTTAATATGTCAATACGATATGTGATAGCATCTCTACGTAGAATTGTAGAGATGGACTTCAGTGTACACAACAAAGGTAGATTCTATACACTCTGCACTCCTTTCTCTACGTAAAAAACTCTATATTGGATTTCAGGCTTGAGAGAGCATTGGCAAAGTCATATTTCAAATATTACCATTCTTCCACAACATTTCCTTCTGCGCGGGGAATCGAACTCATACCTTTGGATTGCTAATCGCACAAACTATACACTACGCCGCGGCGCCCTCTGATGCACGCGCACTCGTGTACTAATCCTTTTCCCCATACTCAGGGATTACTCGCGCGGGCTTCAATTTACTCCAGCCTTCCTAAGTATATACTTATACGTTTATATACCTACATTAGACCGTACGACCTTAAATGGAAGAAAAAAAAAAGTGCGCCGTATATCAGCCAATATGTCGCATTTTGCAAGACAATTACGAAAAGAAAAAAATTTTTTTTTCTATCGAACGTAGAGGTCGCGCATTGGTATATTTCTTCATAACTCTGGTGTTTACAGTCGGATTTTAAAGTTTGGTACATCAATGTTTTTGTTGCAAGGATACCAATATGGCCTCTATAGAAGTCATTGACCCCAGGCGTACCGTGCTAGTACTTACCCTCAAGATAAATAATAGATATCGCACCCTTGCTAATAATTCGGCACAATTCAAAATTTTTTTAATCAATTTTTTTATGTTCGATTGCATTCTTCTGTAAGAAACCCAACACCTAGAAAATAAACGCTTATATTGATTGATGCAACAATCGATTCAGAATAATATAAGTTTAGAACAAATATTATTTCTCCTTAATTTCAAGAGAGATTGAATGATTTTCGAGAAATGCGAAATATTGAATTGTGCCGATTAAGTAGCAAGGGTGCGATATGTACATATTTACATATGTATACATATATTTTTTCAGTGAAATTATCAAATGCAAGAATGAACATGAAAAAAATCAACATTTTGAAAATGAATTTTGTTCTTGCAACCGAAAGCTTTTCAAGTCATAAGTATGTAAACAAGTATTTGAGCTTTGAAAAAGTTGTGAGGTATACTTACAGGCGCTCATAGTGTGGGGTGTTAAAAAACAAAAAACAAATTGTTGTGATATAATAGGTACATAAATCGAAATGCAAAAAAGGATCATTAGTTCGAAACCTCAAAGGAGTGTGAGAGCTCTTCGAAATCTTTCGATGCAACGCAGTGTACCTGTGAAAGCCCCCAATCATTGAGTTAAAATAGTAGAATTCTATGATGTTTTGCTTATTCTGTACGTTTGTATGCATAGAAATAGAAAGAGTGTATTCAATAAGGATTATGTGTGCATGTGTGCCTGTGTTGTGAACCAACTTTTTTTCCATCAATTCCATCATATTTCTAGGAGAGGCCGTATTGCTCATGCTCTTCTACTTCGATTTGTGTTTGTATTTCGATTTATTGTTGTTGTTTTGTTTATATGCACATTTGTTGGTGTTGTTGGTGCCGTTGATGCTGCTCTTGCTTTTGTAATGCGCTTATATTTCATCAGATTTTAAAAGAAGTACTTCAGCTTAGCAATTGAAGTGGAGCACTGAAAGATTGCTCATGGTCGAAGTGGTTTGCAATCAGCTTTTATAAATACATGAGCACTTCATAATGTAAGGGAATGTGCGTGCGAATCAGTGAGTGAGTGAGTGAGTGAGTGAGTGGGGCATTAAGTGTGTGAATGTATTTCTAACATCAATTCTATTGGTCATTTCAAGTGCTGCAGTTGAACTTTTCGCTCCCTGTCCCCCCATTTGATTTGCTCAAAAAAGCCATTTCATATTTTTCTTTGAAGCCAATAATTGTGTTTTTCTCAATCACTTCTCTTCTCTATTCTTCATTGTTTTTGTTTCCCAAGACCGCTACTCCCCCCCTTTGTTTTTTTTTTTTTTTTTGTATGTACTTTTTATTCATTAATTTTTGTTTTCCTTCTTTTATTTTCTATGGCATTCAATTTAATTGCTTTTATGGCCTTGTTATTTGTTGTTTCCTTCCACAACTAAACTACACTCAACTGCAAACTAAAATCCATCAAATTTGACTTGAGTGATTTATCAAAATAAATAATAAAGAAGAAAAGGGGGAGCAAAGAAAAAAACAAACACGATGATGACGATTATGATAGCGATACGATGCGGAGCGAGCAAGAGCAATAGGATAAGGAGGGAAAACTGGGCAGAGATGAGAAAACCAACAAGAGCGAAATCGAAACAAAAAATTAAATTGGTGCAGTAAGAAAATTAAAAAAGTTTATAGAAAAATTACTGAAATTCGATGGCTGTTGTTGTTTGTTTCTATTTGTTGTTGTTGTTGTTGTTGTTGTTGTTGTCTGGTTAGTTGATTGTTTGGCTGTTTGGCGAAACAAAAAACATCAGCTGCAACCGAAATGCAACAGCAACAAGAACAACCCTTGTGCAAAAAGCAGTTATTAACTTAGTCAAAAGTTTCCATCACGAGTCCGAAAGCGAAACAAGCCATAGAAGAGTGTGAGTGTGTGAGGAACATCGTAAGCGGGAGAGAGAGATAGCGAGAGAGAAAGAGAGATATAATGATTGAAAATCTCAGAAAAACAAAAAAATACCTACACATTGAATATATGAACGAACATACGGGACGATATGTATGTATGGATGTTGTACCACTTTGTTGACGAGTGTTGAAGACTCAACAACTTCCTGGTGAAGGTTGATGCTGCCGATGAGTGGGTCGTGGCAGTTGGATGCACGCCGAAATGAATCAAGAATGCCAATTTGCAACATAAGCATAAGCAATAGAAAATTTCCTAAATTTCTTGCTTATTTGTTTCCTTATTATTCAAGCGTGTGTGTGTGTGTGTGTGTGTGTGTGTGTGTTTCTGTGTGCTCTGGCAATAGATTTTGTTATTGTTAAGAAGCGAAAACTTTCTAAATTAATTATGCCCAGAAATTTCATGCATACAAATCAAAAACAAAAACAAAAACAAAAACAAAGACTGGAAAAAAATGGAGCAAAAAGAAACGTCAGAAGATCAACATCAAGTAATGTTGATGATAAGCAAATGATTTTCAAAATGGCTGCTGATGCTTGGCTTTGGTGTATTGTACAACAACAATTTAATGTTTCAAAAATATTTTGTTAAGCAGTAAACAAGTAACTACAGCAGATAATGTTGTTAGCAAAAGTTTATTCTCTCAACAAGAGCGCAAAAACAGATGTTGCCATCATCGCCGCTGTCGCTGTCGCTGCCGCTGTCGCTGCGGCTGCGGCTGCGGCTGCCACTGCTGATTGCTGCTATTGCCCAGCAGGCAAATATCTTCTCTAGGACATAGTCGTCAGTGATGTCATTGGGGACATGTAGATGACACTGCCATGCATGAATCCTTGCTTGAGAATATCAACATAGAAGGAGAATGTTCGGGATATTCTGAAATCTCATTGATTAAACGGGCTTAATTGAAAGGGATTCGCGTACTCGCAATGGTCGCGATTCCGCGCTGCAGAAAAACAAAAATTCCAAAAAACTACAAAAAAAATTTCCCCGAAAAAATTGTTTTCGAAAAGATATCTTCTTCAGTTGACAAGATCTGGGTAGATCTTCACTGTCAGTTCAAATGTCATCAAATGTCATATACTGTGTCATGCATGTAGGGTTAAAAATGTTGCATGTACATCATTGATGGTTTGAACGTGACTTTTCCTGCTGGGTGGGCGAATTCGGCCGTCGTGCTCAGTCGTCAGCATTTAGGTAAACATTATGAAGGTGGCACGAACTATTTCCAAAAGAACCGAGCAACTTTCTTATTGAAAGTTACTCGAAATATTAAACATACATTTTATATACCTTTGTATGAACATGAACGTGTGTTTATGCTTGTGTGCATTATTTTCACTGCGTTTGTGTGCGTGCATGTGCGTGCGCGAGGGGCATGTTGCCACATATGCTGCTGGTGAGGTGATTTTTTTTTTCGATACTCTTGTTAGTTGGTAAAGTATTGGTCTCATCAACGTTGTTGTCATTTTCAGACTATCCATCATGTCGCGCGTTTCGCAATTTAGTTATTGTCTGTCAACAATTTGTTGCTTCTGATGATGCATGTCATTTACGATCTGATGTATTCATCACGATTTCTTGGTCTCATCCTTTTATCGAGTTAAAGTCAAAAATTCGGATATTTAAAATACGTGAATTCGTGAATTCTTTGTTAGGATGAAGAAAACGAACTTGCGATAATTCGAACCTCTCTATAATTCAAAGTGATCACGAGTTCCCTACAAAATCTCTATACAGTCGACTCTCGATAATTTAAACACTCGATAATTCGTAATATTTCAAGAGTCCCTCGAATTTCGAATTAACGAGAGTCGACTGTATCATAATTCCTTAAGTGCAATGACCAAAGTAAAACAAGTAAGGGTGTTATAGTCAGGTGAGCCTGACAATAGAATACCCGACACAGACACACATGTTCAAATCAATTTTCATATCAATAGGTTTTTAAGGCCATAAGGGGCCCCATATACCGACTTTTGTTAATATTCTTTATGAAAACCGCCCTTTTGCTACGCACACTTTTCAAATTCTTTTGCAATTCTAATCGGAGGCTTAAATATACGCTCAAATTCTAAGTTTCATTGAAATATTTCGAAAAAGTCTGATTTTGGGGCATTTTTGAGATTTTTGTATCAGATCCTAGTACTGGAGGTACCCTTAATAATGGACCTATCAAAGAAATTTTTGGAGAGGATGTTTATGGCTTCAAAGGAAGCACAAGTGCCAATTTTCGTTCAAGTCCGATTTGAATTTCGGGTGTAGGAGCCAATATTCGAAAAACGCCCTTCTGCCACGCCCACTTTTACAATTTTTTGGAATCATATTACTTGCCTTTAAATATAATCAAATATCAAATTTCATCAAAATATCTTGAAAAACTTCGATTTTAGAGCAGTTTTTGTAACAGACCCTAGTACTGGAGGTACCCCTAAAAATGGTCCGATCGGGTCCATTCTCGAACTTGTTCTGAATCATGTCGCCGTGAGCACGCAAACCAAATTTTGTCAGACAGATAGACTTAACAGACAGACTAGACGACAGACAGACAGACAGACACAGACAGACGGACAGACAGACAGACAGACAGACAGACAGACAGACAGACAGACAGACAGACAGACAGACAGACAGACAGACAGACAGACAGACAGACAGACGGACATGGCTAAATCGAATCTCCTGGTGACGCTGATCATTTCTATATACATTTTGTATGGTCTATCTCGACTGGTTCTGGGTGTTACATATAACCACACAAACGCAATATACCCTCGACACAGAGTGTGTCGGGTATAAAAACGGAACAAATCGAGCCAATTTAACATAGCCTTTGTAGTAGGCTCGGTTAGTTTTAAAACTGCTTTGAATAGGCTTAGAAAATGAAATAATAAAGTTATTGTTATACATATATTAAAAAATTGAATAAAAACAGAATTACAGATTCTGAGCTAATAGTAGGGGAGCCCAAGGGGTGACTTTTGCAGTTATTCGAGCGTGTCAGAAAATATTATGGGGAGAAAGCTTGCACCCTGTTTTATGGCCCCACCATATATAAGAGCTCAATATTGGGGTGTACGTTAAGTCAGCCCGCCAGATTAGTGAAAAAAAATCGATCCTCTGAATAACTCGATTGCGTCAGATGAAGAGAAGGTAAATTAAGTAGATGTTAAAAAGTGTATATTTCAATTCGCAGACAATTTGAGCGTGCCATAGGGAAATAGGTGAGTACCAAAGTTGCAACAAAAAAAAAAAAAACTCAATTCGATGTACTCGAGCGCGATTGGTGTACTTTTTTGTTTTGAAGGAAATCCTGTAAGGATCACGAAAAACATATAATCTGACGTTTTTCGTGGGGCAAAGTAGGAAAAAATGGCACATTTAATCGCAATTGCTTTGGCTAGGTTTTAGTGTATTCAAATGATTTTGAGAATTTTAAAATAAGTATTCCGTGTCAATAAAGAGCTTTTAAAACTGAAAAACTGTGAATCGCGAATCCTTTTCGTTTCCTTTTTTTCTCTCTCTCTCTCTCTCTCTTTCTCTTCTCTCTCTCACTCTCTCTCTCTTCTCTGTCTCTCTCTCTCTCTCTCTCTCTCTTTCTCTCTCTCTCTCTCTCTCTCTCTCTCTCTTCTTTCTCTCTCTCTCTCTCTCTCTCTCTCTCTCTCTCTCTGCAAATAAATAAATAGTGTAACTATAAAAACAAACGAAAGAAACATTTGGTGTCTTAAATTGTCAGATTAACGATACGCCTCCATGCAATTGTCAGATTATCATTCAGGGCGACTAAGACACCAATGTGTCCCTCTGCATAAAAATCTGACGCGCTCGAGTATTTCAAGGTTACCATTTTTTTTTTTTTACATTTTCAAAAATCATTCCTCAGCTTTGGCCACCTCAAAAACGTCAGTCATTGAAATAGGACACTTTTAGGAGTCCACTTTACTTAATTGTGAATATCTGACACGCTCGAGTAACTGTTTTCTCTTTTTTTTTTCGACCTCTATTTACGGCCAACCACCTCCAATTAAACGTCAGATTAATATACATTGGTTATCAGGAACATGAAGCGCGTTTACTGTATCGATGTCTGACGCGCTCGAGTATTGCAATGTATCTATATTTTTTTACATTTTTGACCATTCTTACACGCTCTCATCCCCATTAAAATGGAAAACTTTACATCGACTTTTTTTTTGTTGAAGAACGTAAACTTCACAATCCAATAAGTTTCCATGACGCTTCAGTAACTCCAAATTCAGCACCTCGGGCTCCCCTACTATAACAAAAAGTAAAATATTGTGTCTAAAAACGAACTCACAAGGATTTTACATCTTGAAAATTTTCGTTTTTTTTTTTTTTTTTTTTTTTTTGGAAAAATCCTTGAGCAATTATATTGAAAACATCTGCAAAATTTCGATGGAAATTTGCATGCTCGCATTTCGAAATTGTTTTGTGATTAGCAGACAACTTCGCTTCTAATCGGAAGCGGAAGCTAATACTAGCTTTTGTATGAGCTTCAGAGATTAAAGATAACATGACAGTTTTGCCGAATAACCAAACCAGCTGTCATCGTCACGTCTCATTAGTACCGAAGTGGAAGGCAGAAATTGAAATTTTAGACCAACGTGTGCGCCGCAAGCGAAAGGTGAGTACAGCATGGCAGGCAGAATGGTATATGTATGTATATAGCACAGCGAACGAGAATATCCGAATACTCAAATAGTCGAATGCAGCCGATCTGGCGAAGATAACGAACGATTCCCTTCGGATTGATACATGTGTGTGCGTGTGTGCGTGTGTTTTGCTCCGGGATGCTTAATTAACGCTAATTAAAAAGCGCTGTCAAACAACTGCCTTGCAACAAGTGGAGACAGGAATCCCGACATCTGATAAACGTACATCGTACCCCGTACCCAAAGCAGAACGAAGCACGCAGGGGGGGAGGGGGGTGTAACGGCATAAGAAGGTGTACTTATGCAACCCTCCATGCTTGCAAATAACTGCACTTCGAAGTAGAGCATGAAGATAAACGAAAAAACAAAAAAGATAACGAAAACGAAAAATCGAAAACACAAAAAACCAATGACGAAATGGATAAACGAATGATAGAATGATTCTCGTCTCAATAGAATATCATTTAAAAATACAGTAGATATCAGAGCTGCTAATGAGTGACTCATTTTTGATTGAATCAGTAAATCATTCACATATGAATGGGAATAAATGAATGAATTTATATTCAACACAAGATTCGAGTTGAGTTAAAATTTGATTGATTGTGGAAGGCAGAAATTGAAATTTTAGACCAACGTGTGCGCCGCAAGCGAAAGGTGATTAAATTGATGGCAGGCAGAATGGAGATTTTAAATGAAGCAACTATATCCGAATACTCAAATATTCGAATGCAGCCGATCTGGCGAATTAACGAACGATTCCCTTCGGATTGATACATTCCTTCGTGCTTCGTGTTTTGACTTTCCGGGATGCTTAATTAACGCTAATTAAAAAGCGCTGTCAAACAACTAGCATTATAAAAAGTGGAGACAGGAATCCCGACATCTGATAAACGATACTCGTACCCATACCCAAAGCAGAACGAAGCAGCGGGTGAGGGAGGGGGGGTTGCGGCATAAGAAGGTGTTACTTATGCAACACTTAGCAAAAACGCACTTCGAAGTAGAGCATGAAGATAAACGAAAAACAAAAGGATAACTACCGAAAACAAAAACCGAATCAAAGAAAAACCATGATGAAATGGATAATCGAATATGGAAATTTGATTCAATAGAATATCATTTAAAAATTCTGCTAGATATACCTACTGAAAAATATTAGTGGTATTCAAGCAGCTGTGGAAATTGAAGTGTGCAAATTTTGCTCCGGAAAATGTTGCCCTTTTGTATGAACGACCCTGCGAAGAACGAGTGCAAAACTTGTGTGATAATATGTCGCAAATTTTGCCCATCAAAGTCGATGTGCAATATTTGCCCGGCCGCGGAACTTGATTTTTTTTTCCATACAAACAAATTTGCACAAACTAAAATTTGCGAGAGTGCACAAATTGCACACCTGCTTGAATCTCACTATTATGTACTTGTTAGTTTCCCAGCTAGGAATGCAAGGCAGTTGCGAATACGTGACATCAAGTTCTTCGCTTTTCTAAATACAGCGCGATAAAGTAATCGGTACTGGAGTACCCAATACATTTTTCCCATTTGTGTATCGTGGCAGAAAAAAGCGTGTTTTGTTTTATTTATTAAAAATAGTTAAGTACAGGAGAGTACTACTCAAGTTATTCATACTCCGTTTGTACAGACCCGACATACGTATGTATTTAAGTACTTTGTGTCAATAGAGTTACCAGGAGAGTCGATTTCGTCATGTAATGATGACGGAATCGAAGCCAGATAATGACTCGCCGTTATGTACATGAAACATCTCTCTCAGAAATACAATATTATAAGAAATTTTCACAGTCATTAGTAATTTTTTGCTGACGCTATTGTTGCTTCCATTGAAAATGGAAAAACGTCAATGATTTTTAGGAAAATCTCATTAAGTTTTACTCGTGATGCCATACAGTACTCGTATGCAGCGCTCTTTAATCTCGCTTGTTGCATGTTTCACGCACACGCGAGAACAAACACACCCAGCCACACAAAAAAAAACCCAGGCACACACAAAAACACCCATTCAAACATGCATGATGGTAGCAACCATTTGGCGCTCATAATTAGAATTTACTACGGGAATTCTCGATATGGTAAATAGAAACCGGTGCCCTCTGGCCTTTTGTTTTCGGTAAAGCTTTTAACATTATATCTACTGTGAATCACAGAATCGCACACACACACAAATAACACACATACAGATATGGGAACGTCCCCACTTCGATATGAAAGGATGCGCTCTTTTCAATGTTCGTTGCATAGCATACAAAATAAATGCCGATGGAGTGTGGTGATGGAGCGATGGAAGGGGTGGTTGTAGTGGTGAAAAATATTGTTATTGCTCTAGCGTCCAGTCCAGTTCAGTTTTTCGTCATTCGCTTGTCTTCTTGATTCATCTTGGTATTGCTTGTTAAGCACACTTCATGGATTTTATCAGAAATCTGGACATAAGCATATTGATTGATTCGTATCCATGGCCCGAAGGCAAATTCTTCTCATTTACTAAGACTACATGTTGCATATACGCATACAACAATGCCTTTCTCTTTCACTCACCCACGCGCTCGCTCCATCTCCCTCGCCCTCGCCCTCTCACTGTATCTTGCGATTGCTCCTCATGATTCTACTCGACAAAGGTGTGTGGACGATATACTGCGGCTGTGCGTATGTGGTTACGTCCAGAACTTTTTCATGTTGGCTATGCATATGTGCACATACATATGTAACTTATCAGCGTTGTCAGAGTCCTGCATATCGCGACACGTTCAACAAATATTTCGCTTATAAAAAATTTAAAGGCAAGAAGAAAAGGCTTTTTGGGGAAAGTCTCCTTGTTCTTTTTAATGAAATCCAGCTATATTTTTTTTTTTTGGAAAATTTTGAAAAAATCCCCGCTTGACAAGAAAACTCATCTGGTGGTATTGCTGGTACATCTGGGAAGAAATCATGCTCTCATGCACGTGTGCCACGTACTTGATCGCACCATTTTTGGGAACCAGGACCAAGATCAGTGAGCCTCAGAATTATTCATTTTTAAATGATTTTTTAATGAAATTCGAAATACTCGACTCATTCGAAGGCTTTTCATACCCTAGTTCTTTAAATTAATCGAATGATCATAGTCGAAGGAATCAAATAAGAATCCACAAATTCATAAGAGAGTTAAAAGAAAGTCGACGCAAAATTCTCTTGCAAGAGTCACCCAGTGGACGCATTACGATTTTTGGAAGTAGGTTCAAATTACGGACTCTACGCTTAAAAAATTTATAAAATTAACATAAATGTGTCGGGTATTTTGTTGCCTGGCCCGCTGGAAAATAACGCCTCACATGTTAATTTTTATTTTTTGTTTTTCACGTTTGTACAAGGTTGCACGTTGAACCCGATTCTGGCTGTGTTTTAAATCCAGCTGCAAAAATCTCTTGCTGCGTTGCCCGAGGCCAGAGAGCGCTCTTTTACAATTCAGAGCTTTTCGTATCAACTTCGTTTTCATTGGAAAAGTAAGTATTTCGGCTGTGGCCGCCTCTACTGTCAGAATTTCCAGCATTTTTTTTTTTCCATTTCATTTCAGCTTCGATTCTGATTTTAGTTTCCGCCCCCCCATTTTGCCTTGTTTGTTTTTGGCTTTCGATTTTTGGTGATTTGCAAAAATGTTTGACGTTTTTCGGAACGTTGCCATGGAGACCGTTAATTTAGTGCTGCAGGCTCTCTTTTAAAAGCGGGCATTCGTCATGCATACAATATGCATTGCTGTGAATAGACACTTACCTGGCTTAACAAAGGTCCTGTCGATGCCTATGCCGATGGTCATGTCGTTTGTGCGATTGCGATTTCTAGTAATTATTCGTGAAAGGAAAAAATTTTGTTTCAGTCCATTGATTATTTATTGCTCGGCTGAGTGTATTATTTTTCTACCCCTTCGTATCGTCATTCGAGCGCAAATCATGATTAAAAATAAATAAAAAAACAAATCAACCAAAAACCAAAATCCAAAAGTCAAACAAAACTACAAATCAGCTCCATCGTCCTTGACACTTAAATCCAGCAAAACGAGGAACAGAATTCAATTATGCATCATGAAAACTTCAATGAGAATTTTCTTTTTAGAGGCCTACAGAAAATGTTGTGGTTGTAAATTTCACTTGGTTAGGCACATGTTTTTTCACTTGTTATTCACTTCAATTGAATTTGAGTTTTCAACCTTTAATCGTTCTTCATATTTCTCGAATCGAATCTGCGGACTTACTCGTGCTTTCACCTTGCAGTGTTCCAACGTTCAAGGATTGGAAGTATTACAAATTTTTGAACAAATTGCTTTGACCATATTTCAATCTCATTCATGGAATACAGTATAGACTTGATAAATTTAGTCATCAATTTATTAAGTGAGTTCAATGATGGAAGTTGTCATATTTTACATTTTAATAAATGGTAATGAAAACTTAAAAGAAACAAATTTTTTAACATACTTATCGGCTAGTGTTAGTGACAAACTAGATATCTATAGATAATGCAATCAATTCAAACAATAATTATAAATACTTAAGCGCCATTCGAAATTAAGAAGAGGATGCCTCAGAAAACGAAATTCAAGGCTCATTTCAAAACATAAGAAGAAAACTTAAGATACTACAAGAACCGAGAGTAAATTGGTTGAATTTCCGTTCGTTGTTATTTGCTTAACCCTCCGTTTGGCACAGTGGTCTGGCCAGACCATTTTCAACTTTGACTGTAATTATAACATACTTCTAATTGAGCTAGACACTTGAAATTCATTGACTTTTCCTAACTTTTTGTCCTCTTTCATTTGAAAATAATTTTGTAAGGATCCGTGCTACAGAAGGATAATTGTAAGGACATTTTGGTCGTCATATCACATTTGTACCACAGTGGTCTGGCCAGACCACCCATGTAATTCATATAGAAATGTATGGGATATAACATGATTTACACATATACGTGCAGTAATTTCGTATTGTTTTTTATGTTTTTGAGTTCCAGCTGCTAAAAGAATATTCCAGCATTGCTTGTACACACATTGGCGAGCATTTAGACCAGTGTATGCCAAACTATGCCACTGGTGGCAAATTCAAGTGAAGCACAGGAAAAAACACTGTTTGTTTCATATTTTAATTTGCTCTATTTTATTTATGCTTTTGCAAAGCTGATGGTTTCCCTATAAGAAACAAATAATAATGGAAATGACCTTGAACTGGGAGCTTTGCGAGTATGTAATGCAAATTTCCATGATACAAAAAAACAAGATAGCGCCACTTGAGAGAGGAAACGTCACAGACTCAAAACCGCGATTCGTTGTTGTTGTTTCCCATGTTAAACCGGCTTTTTACTTTTTTGAATAGCATGGGAAACAACAACAATTTCTCGCTCAGTGACGTCACAAACTCAATTTTCGGCTCTCAAAGAGAGCCTCAAAATAGCGGTACTGAAGTGGCGCTATCTTGTTTTCTTGTATCATGGATTATACTTGTTTTAGTTGCAAGAACCAAGAAGAAACCGAAGAATTATCAAATTTCATAACAAAAAAATACATTAAATCGCATGTTTATTGCCCTAATACGCCTTGAAATAAAGAAAAAATTAACAAAAACCGAACTGTTTTCTTTTACTCAAAAAATTTTTTTTTCTTGATATTTCTACCTAAACAGGCAATTTAGTTCTTAAGAAACACATTCTGAATGATAAACAACCAAAAGTTTCTACCTGACGACCTCATATATGCATTTAAAATCAGGTAACAAGCCCATACAAATCCCATACAAATGTATGAAAACATACGGTGGTCTGGCCAGACCACTGTGGTACGAATGTGTGTCCGCTGAGGTGTGCCAAACGGAGGGTTAAGAGGAATACAGACTGCGAATTGTTTTTGGTGAGTTCATAGTCTCAGTGCATCCGTTGGTCTGACGATCATCCTCTGACCTGTTCAAGGATATGCTTTTTCGATCTCATGGATTTGCAATAGAAAACATTTACAGTTTTTTGAGATTATTTCCCACCTATCAAGTCCTCACGTTAATATCCTACTAACCGATTCCATAACGCTTCAATGATTTGAATTTTTAGCAACTCCAAAATAAAGGTTAATAAAGTGAAAGCTTGAAAGAATTAGATTTAATTGACCGTATTCTGTGATATATCCTCGCTATGAAGCAAGAATTCATAAAACAGATAGAAAAAAGCTAAGGAAAAATATGAACGGAAAAAAAAAAAAATCCCTCTTACCATCGTTTTAGCAGGATGCATCAATTTAGCCACCCAACTCCCCATGTCGGAGGGTCCATCAAAATTCAACTTGTTGCTGTTGTTGTTGTTGTTTTTAACTGAATTCATTCAATTTAAAAAAAAAACCAGAAACGACGAGGATTTGTATTGAAAAATGTCATTGGCAGAACACACCATATAAAAAGATTTTGCGTAATAATAAACGTAACAATAGAGCAAAACGTAAAGATTCAAAAAATATAAAAAAATAAATCAAGTAAGGGTGTTATAGTGAGGCGTATCTGAAAATTCAATACCCGTAGAGAGAAATTTGGGGCGCGGGAGATTTCGTCACAAAAATGTGCGACCATAAAAAAAAGCCTCATGCCAATTGTGTGCTCTTCAGAAAACCAGGGCCCGGGGGAAAAAGCCGCCTTTACCACCCATCACTCTACAGACCTGTTAGTAACACATTACATTAGTTAAACATGGCTTTCCATTAGTGATTCATACAGGATTTCTATACTTAAATATTTTAACAAGAAATAATGAAAGGCAAATTTCGGGCCCCAAGAATTATAGAATATAAAATTACGACATGCGCAGATTTTACTTCTACCCGAGCACTTGTGACGTTTTGGTTGGTGCTGCCATTAAGTTGTATAAGTTTTAAAATATACTTTTGTCAAAATTTTTTAGTTTTATTAGTTAATTCAAGTTATTGAATGATTTCTGTTTTTTTTTTTTTTTTTTGTTAATTGATTATTTTACAAGAATCTCTTATTTGAAGGACGATATAAGTATGTAAAAAACAGGTTTTGTGAAAGTATCAAATTGGTAGTATATTTTTCGAATGTCAGTGGCAACGCTGTAAACACATAAATTCTTTAATTAAAATTTTTTTTTTGAAAGTTTGTATCTGTCAAAAATTTTCAATAATTTCAATCAATCAGAATACAATGTTCACAAGTGTACATGCGCAGAAGAATCAAATTTTGAACACTGATTGTCGTAACCTTATAATTTATTACCCTTGAATTTGGGGCCCTACGGTTTTCCTCGATGGGATGTTTTATATTGCTTAGTATTCATTGAAATATGTATCAGGAAAAAAATATGAGATTTGGGGAGAAGTTTTGCGATTTCTGTTATAGACCCTAGTACTTAAGGTACCCCTAAAAATGGTCCGGTCGGGTCCATTCTCGAAGTCAATTCCTTCGACTAGGAAAAAAGTATACAGACAACAGATAGACAGAGAGACAGAGAGACAAAGAGACAGAGAGGCAGAGAGACGGACAGACAGACGGACAGACAGACGGACGGACATGTATAAATCGAATCTCCTAATGACGCTGATCATTTCTATATATATTTTGTATGGTCTATCGCGACTGGTTCTGGGTGTTACACACAGCCACACAAACGCGATATACCCTCGACACGGAGTGTGTCGGGTATAAAAATGCCAAAATAAAAAAAACAAAAAAAAATTAACAAAAATATGTATGTATGTATGTATATGTTCGTCCCATTCTTTTGTGCTTTCGGCTCTCGAGCGCAAAACATTCATAAGCCTCATCTGCGTGAAAGAGCCCGAAAGGCGTTTTCATCGGTCCTATGTTATGTATGTTTGCCCACACAAACGCACACCACACACACACACACACACACACACACAAACTGTGCGTACGTACGTGTGAACGAGCGAGCTCACGGTCTGAACCCAATGATCCGCAGCAGCAACAACAGCGCAGAAATAAAAACTTTGATTATGTAATGGAATTTTAAGTGAAGCACTCCATTAAATTGATGTAAATGGACACCTGTCGAACTTTGTCAATATGACATGCCCCAAACAGTGTCAACAACAACGACAACGTGAACGTAAACGCAGCAACAGCAAGAGCACCAACGGCAGCAACTGCGCTAACAACAGCGACATCAATATCAACAGAAACAGAAACAGAAACGGCGGCAACAACAAAAACGTTGCGGATAAAAATATATACATATATCTGTATAAGTATATGAAGTAAAAAATAAAAATAAAAAAAATTCAATAAATACAAAAAAAGGGACAACTGAAAACCCATCACGCACACGCTGGCAACAATGGCAATAACACCACGCGCAAAGCACCACGCCCAAGGCTTTCGAACGCTCACTGTGTGGGGAACGTTGTTGTAATTGTTGTAATTGCTGTTGTTGGTTTTCAACGGCTTTCACTACTTTAATTCCAGCACCACGTCGGCTGCGCTGCGCCTCTAACGCCTTCGCTCGCAGTCCGCTCGCTGTGTGTGGTCGATGATATTTTCACTGTTTACCGTGTACCACTTTTGTTTTCGTTCTTTTGTTGTTATCGCCGTTCAAACATACATATGTACCTATGTATACATATATATGTATATGTACATTGTACATATATATGCTCATGCACACATATATGTTTCATTGTTGCTCGCCACACTGTTTGTTTTCCACGATTTTGTAAAGCATTGTCACTGACGCAATCGCATTTTACTGTTGATTGGTTATGAAACTTAAAAAAAAACAAGTTTGAAATGAAATCAAAAAAAAAAATTTTACGAAAATAAACTTCAAATATTGAAAGAAATAAAAGCAAAAAAAAAAAAAAAAAAAACCAGAAGTGTTTCGAGACGTCACCAGCGAAAGTTGTTCAGTGTATGGTAGTAAAGAGGATGAAAGCTTAGATGGAACTAAAGGCTCTAAAACTGAAGAATAATATGTGGCATACAAATAGGGAGCTTCCTTTTCCACTTCTCATTCTAATTCGTTACATATTTGTTTTATTTTTTCCCTTTTTTCCGTTTTCAGTTTTTTGTTTTTATCTTAACCGCCATGACGCGTCATGCTGTTAT
This sequence comes from Chlorops oryzae, assembly GCA_020466095.1. NCBI lineage: Eukaryota > Metazoa > Arthropoda > Insecta > Diptera > Chloropidae > Chlorops > Chlorops oryzae. The sequence goes on from CM035806.1 coordinate 139,608,123, forward strand.
TTGCGATCATTTGCGTTCATAGTGACGTATGAGTAACGAGCAGCAGCATACGTCTGAATAGAAAGGTGGTTCAGCCAAATAAGGCCAACGCCTTTATAAGGCCCGATTTTCAGAAAACATATTTTTAGCACTCTCAGCATAATGATTTTTGGCATGTTCTACAGCGTTTATATTTACTTCACAAAGCAAAAAAAATTGCTTCGATTGCGTAGCTGAGTGAATAGTTATCGTCCACCAAAGTCGGAAGAAGTGAAAACAACGTACTTGATCTAATTTTGCGTGAGAAGAAGAACAACGTTTTTCTAAAAGTTGTTGATAATTTTGTAAGTCTTGATGCCAATAACAAAAGTCGGACTTTATTCAAAATAAAAAGGACCTTAATATACCAAGCAGTTAAAAACAATGAGAAAGAAAGCCTTTCTCTGCAATGGGCAGCAAGTTAAACAAAATTATTATCGATAATGGCTTGTACCTGCACTTGAATATACAGCGTTGAGTTTTAATAATATTTTTTTATATAATATGGCAAAAAAAGGACAATTTCTAAAACGTCTCAACTGAATACTTTTAAACACTTTTTTTGTACTTTTATTTACATTTTCGCCTCTGTGGCAAAAACTGTTAGCATGGCCTTATTTGGGTCAGTTACCTTATATTGAAGCCTTAAATAATAATATAAGTACCAAATAAAAAATTAACCATAATATCGGATGAATTCGAACGTCCATCGTTAAGTGCTTTCTAGTTTATCTATTCTTTTCTTTAAAAAAAAACAAAAGGAAATTTTTTCAATTTATTTAGCGTGATAACAAAAGTTCGTTAAGTTGATGACAAAGTAAAATTATTTCTATTACTATGTTATGAAGGCTATGGGAGCATCACGACCGAAAAGATCTTTTTTTGTGCAGACCATGTTCTCGTGAAGTTGGCCGAGACTGCTGATGAATCTAAGTATGTATTTCCATGATTTGAAATAAAATTACGATAGAAAATTTCTTGTTCAAATTTAAAGTCTGAAATTGAATACAATTTCATTAGACTCTGTTAAATGCAAGCAAGGCGGAATATGCATTGGGTTTTCTCAGCATTTGAGCCATCTCACCTTATCATTTTCTCCACTTTGAGGGTTATTTCGTCTGAGTTCTCCTATGGCCTTAATCAGCATTGTAATTTACAACGAAAATATGGAAGTAAATTTTTGAACAAATTTTGTGAAGCGAATCACGGTGAGTAGAGTGCAAAATCGCATGTGTAGACAATAAATGAAAGCTGGAGCATTGCGGATTCGATGCGATGCGATGCGATGCGACAGTAAGATATATAGACAGACAGACAGAAAGGCAGACAGACAAACGGAATCACACACATAGAGACGTGCGATCGGAAAGACACAAATCCTTGTTGTTGTCACCTTGTTACTGTCAACACTTTGGCCATTGTCGCCAACTCGTAGCTGTGATGCAGCTCACTTACGCTCTATTGCCTTTCGATTTTGAGTCCCTGTGTAGTTACGTTGTGTAGTCTTTAACCGAACTTGATAACTTCACTTATCATCGATGCTTTGCGCTGATGCTCTCAATCAAATTAAACGCTTGTGACCACTACGATATGTAGTTGCACATTGTATGTACATATGTGCATGTGTATTTTCACCATATGATGGAATCGTGTGAATTTGGACAGCAACAACAATGACCATACGAAATAGAAACTGTTCGAATGTATACATTTGATTTTCTCTGTATCGCCTTGTATCTTTGTATCCCTCCCTTTCTATTTCTCTATGTGTGAAGTTGTGCGAGTGTGTGTGTGTGTGCGTGCGTGCGTTTGTTTGTTGCGTGTGTCAATTGTGCTGCAATCTTAATCTTTAATCAACATAAACTCCAGTCAATGGAAAATACTGTTGCTGTCTGTCGTGTTTCTTCCTTTCTGAGCTGCTGTGGTTGATTTTCACACGCACTCACTAACTAACTCACTCAACCATTCAATCTCTGCACCCTCTGCGCTTCGTCTACCAACAAAAAAAAAAAAAAAAAAAAAAAAAAAAAAGCTAGCCCAAGCACACATGAACATTCGTTTTCTTAGTTGCATGGACACAATTCAATCAGACAACAGCCGAACTCAACAGAAACAACAAAACCAAAATACAGCAACGGCACACAAAGAAGGGATAGGGTAGCCGCAAACAAATTCTCAAATTGTTAGCCGCCGAAAGTCACTCAACGGCCAAGTCGACGATGTTGAAGACGAAGACAATACTTTTGATACGCTTTGTTGTTTTCGCTTTTGTGTTCGGTTTCTTGTTTTTCTCACTTTTATTTGCATAGATGTTTCGTCGTAACGTTTTAATCCACTTCAGTTTTATTTTTTCTTTGCGTCTGCAAATGGATGGCGTGTGCCCTCGATGGTATGCAACGAAAATTGTATTCAATCGTTTATGATCATTTCGAAATTTGTATTTGGTACTGAGAGTTGAAACCGCTCTTTCCTTCCTATGCCAGGTATCATTTCTTAATCCATTTTCGACCATTTTTCTTTTTTTCTATGGAATCTTACGTGTTAAAAGGAAAATTTCAAATAACTTTTTGATTTGAACAAAATGTTCCATTTTTTTTTTTTTTTTTTTTTTTTTTTGGTGGTTTGAAGTTTGTGGTGGAATTTTCGAGCAATGGTCAGAACCGATATCAAAATATCTAACTTACTGTATTAAATAGCATTAAAAAATGAACGTAATTCTACCCAGCGTAAGCAGGGCATATTAGTTTTTTGCGGATCTTGTATTAGCTAGAACAAAGCTTTGCAAATATTTACAAATATATGTACGGGTATATTCTTCTAGATATGTACTCGATAAGAAAACTGTATACGGGTAGATAGACGAACGGACGAACATGGCTAAATTGAATCGCCTACTGACACTGATCAATTCTATGTATTATATGTATGTACATTTTGTATGGTCTATCTCGAGTGGTTCTGGGTGTTATACTCGTACGCACAAATGCATACTGTCTGTCTGTCTGTCCGTCTGTCTGTCTTTCCGTCTGTCTGTCTGTGTACAGTTTTCTTATCGAAGGAGTTGAGCTATCTTGACAAAATTTGATATGCGTGCTAACGGGGACATGAGTAAGAACAAGTTCGAGAATGGACCCGATCGGACCATTTTAAGGGGTACCTCCAGTACTAGGGTCTGTCACAAAAATCCCAAAACTGCCTCAAAATCGGACTTTTTCAAAATATTTAAATGAAACTTTAAATTTGACCATGTATTTAAGCCTCCGATTAGAGTTGCAAAAAAAATTGAAAAGCGGGCGTGGCTCCTATGGCATATATACATTGGATTGAAAATTTTGTTGATGTTAATATGAATTTTGTTTTTTTTTTTTCACATGCGATCCAGCCTATCTGCGGTAGTCGGAATTTTTACTGGTCACTGTCCGCTGGGCGCTCATGCGGCGAGGCTACATAGTAGGACATCCAGTTATTGCAGATACTGCCAGGTAGACGAGGGAGGAGAAACTCCGCAACACATTTTCCTGCAGTGCCCTACGCTTTCAAGGAAAAGATTCTCTTATTAAGGAAGCTATGTAATGCGAACCCCAAGGGTACTTAGACTCGGTTAATCTTACCCAAAACGCGGGCTTTATAGCTAGCTCAAAGTGGTTTTAGAAATAGCTATTCACCTCTAAAGAATAGCTATAAGACAGCCCAAGTAACCGAACCTGACCTAATATTAATTTTTATCTAAGGTCGTAAATAAGTGTTCATATAAAACCCGGTGTGAACTTAGTGTTAACAATCCATCGAAGAAAAGTGAGCTTTATTTTGACATCTAAGAGGCCGTTTCCACTATAGCCGCATCTTGCTTTCTTATCTTCTAGATGAAAATTCTTGAGATTAGTGCTTCCACTAGCATTTTGCATGTAGCATCTTATAGATCACCTGATTTTTGCTTACAATCGATATGCGCATGTCCAGCACACTCGCTCGCCTTCATTGTTTTCATTGAAACAAAGGAATTTAATAAATTGTATTATAATTTGAAACGGTTTTCTTACATTTTATCTTGGTTTCCACTGCCATTCCTGCTGAAAATTTCTGAAATGCTAGTTATTCACATATGTTTCAATAGATATGTGCTGTTCAAATCGATAGATAATCGGAAAAATATCTCAGAAGATGCTGTTCACCATACAACAATAATTGCATGTATAATATATTCATACGGAATCTTTTCGCATCTTGCCAAAATGCTGAAAGATGCAAGATGCGGCTATAGTGGAAACAGCCTCTAACAAACTACATATGTGACATCTTGCATTGAAAGGGATATAGATTTTATTTTTGAAAATAATTAACATTAGTTTAGTGTCCAAAGTGGGTATTTTCAAGAGGAATTCAGTTGGTTCTTTTGGTCAATCCGCGCAATCCTTATAAATATATTTACCCTCATTTTCATGGCATTTTTTTTTTTAAAGCCGGCGTACCTGTATGGAATGAAGTGCATTGATTTTGAATTAATTCGAGAGAAAATATTGCACTGAAGCTATCGTGTTTTAAAGTCTTATTTAATATTTGTTTTTGTGAAAAAATTATTTTGGGAGAAATTGAATTGTCTGCGCCATATCTTGCGCACCATAGTGTTTGCGAAGCATAATATCTATGTGGAATTTAACTAAATTCGATAGAGGATAGATATGGGAAGATAAGGAAATGGCGGGATTAAAATACACTGCAATTTAAATTGCACATACAATCATCGTTGCCATCGATGCTCATACTATGTCCAGAATTGTGCATCTAGTATCTAGTGTCCTGTGTCCTATAGCCCATTAAGTATGCAATGCTCTTGCTTAATCGCATTTCGTCGAGGGCTAGACGCGGCGCGTACCAATCCAGTTCTTCTTAAAGCCTCTCGGCTTAGATGCTCTCACGCGCTTATGTCATTGTTCACATGATCAAGTTTTATTGAGCTCAGAATTTGGATTTAGCAAACACATTCAAGCCCGCACACACTCACGCAATACATACAAACACACACACAAACACATTCAAAGAAAGAGAAAGGAAACCGGAGCCAGTTGTGAGCGTCGAATGCTTTGTCTAGAAGTACGCAATCGAAAATGGTGTGTCACAAAGCAGCAGTGTATGAAGGCAATTGACATTCACGAAATGTGCACAGGAATAATAAAAATGAGAGCGGCAGCAATAGTAGAGGGTAGCCCAACACTACCGATACGGAAATGACAGAAAAGGAAAGGAACAACAAGAGCACCAGATCATCATCCAGCGCGGCAGTGGGTACAATAGCGTGTAAATTGGCTGTGGAATAATAGAATGAAATGAGACTCTTGGTGCAAATTGATTTGGATTAAAAAAAATTTCTTAATGCGAGCACACACATGCCCAAATGCACGTATATGTACACGCACACGCTAACACGGGACATTCACATTCATGCACATGTGTACGTGCAATTGCAGCGGCAATGGCGGATCATTGCATGCTATAAACAGCCATATGACTTTACATTGCAATGCTGTTTTGGGGCGCTTAAATACCTGTGTGTATATTTGTGTGCTTCGTCATGAACATGCGTATGTATGTACAATGTACATGTGTATTCATATATGTATGCATATATGCGTTCTCGTACAAATTTCGAATACTCTGAGGAGTCCTTTTCGACATACGACGCGTGTGAGCGTGTGTGTGCGTGTGTGTTTGTGTGTGTATGAGTATGTGTATGTGTTTCCTTTCGTTTTGTGTCCTTCATGGCATGTTGCTTCGAACAAACTGCTGACCTGAGCATATAAAATTTTAGTGTGAAGCATAAAACTTTGTTAGTCTCATACGACGACTTAAGTCCGTCGAAGCAAAAATTAAGAACTTTATTTGCTTTCCTTTAACACAAAAAAGTATGCTAAGATTTTCTAATAAAATTTTCTAACCCTCACTTTTTCTCTCTCTTTCTCTTCTCATTTCAGGTGAGTACACACAAGCTCCTTAAACTATCAATTCCATTGGTAACAGTGGGGAAGTTGAAACAGGAATCCGAAAGGTTACGAGTGAAAAGTTAATATAACCTGAAATTGGTACAAATAAACGCTTAAATTAATTTTGGGTGAATGTACAAGAAAACTCTAAGACAACGCTCGTCAAATTTAATAAGGAATTTCTTTGATTAAAGAATTTTCAATTTAATTAAAATGAAAAACTCAGAGAATTTGTTTAGAAATTTATAAACTCAAAGGATTGAAATTTCCTGGTCTCGATCTTGGCCTACACAGGGCGGAAAATTTCGCTTAAAAATTAAGAGATTTCCGTCTAAATACGCATGAAGACCATGTGTGTTTCAGACATGAAAAAAGTGTTGAATTTCGAAGATGGCAAGTTCTTAAACGTAAGATAAGGTAAAACGAAAAATTTTGGCATGATTTAAAATTTTCATTTCATTGAGGCTTAGAGGTCGCTTAGAGGACTTGCATTTTCAAAAGTTTTTCAATTTTTTCTGTGTACTTTCAGGATCAGAAAACACGAAAGTGGGTTTCTATTAATCGGTTTTCCGGGGGGAAGAGTTCGATGTTTTACCGATCAATTGATTCATGATATGTTCAGACGATTCGAAAACATTTAAAATTTCTTATAAATTTGTTTTGGAAACGGATAGCGGATATAGCCTTATTAACATTACTACTAAATTTTAACTTAAATGAATTTTTGTGACCTCTTAACTGGAAAGCAAAAATATTAAATGATGCACGAATATTTCGTTTACCTCATCTTTCGCTTAAGGCCGTCTGGGAAATCCAACATTTTTTTTTTCGACTTTACGTCTGAAACGTCCTAATGGAGGCCAAGGAAGGTGACAGGGGAAAAATTGAGAAAATATTTACACGCAAATCTTATTTTTATCTTGAATTTCATTTGAAATTTATTGAAAAGGAAATCGGAAAAAAGTTTTTGGAAGATAATTTCTCATTCATTTTTGTTGATGCAAAAACAAAGTTTAATTTTTCGTCATAAAATGAGCAAAAAACGTGCAAATCAGAACAAAAACTTCATGTTTTTCAGATTTCCATCTCATTATTATTAAGATGCTTGTGTTCTTTTTATTTCTACGAGGAATCATCTTAATTTGAAAATATTGAGAATGAATTCTTCTTAAAATAAAGACGGACCTTTTCATTTTCCTGGACAAAAACTATAGGCCCAGCGGCCAAAATGCTGCCTAAAGAAGTAATGAACCGTAACACATTTCGTAGGCCGCAGGCGGTAATGCATACGATCTCATATACCATCCTAGTATACTTTTTTTCGAGCGTGGTCGTTTTGTAGAGTGAACGCCTATCACCACCACATACAGTAAGCTATTGGTGGACAGTTCGCCTACAATCCCGTATTCTTTGTAGCTATTAGTACTCAGGGCGATACTTTGTAGGCGGGAGGCACTGTTGGCCAATGGGGAGAAATCTTCAAAACGTTGTTCTGATATTTACGGGTTATTTTATGTACTCTTTTGGCTTTGTGTAGTTCTTTTTGTTTGTGTCGTTCTTTCTGTGTCTGTTTTTATATGTTTCCGCATTATTCGTGGTGTCACAAAGGGCCCATGATAGGGCTATGCGTGTTACCCTTAATGGTGGCAGCCACTTATCTAACTAAACCTAAGATCGAAGCGTTCATTTCCAGGCTTTCAATGAGTGAGCCACGCAAAATTGTAATGTAATGTGACTTAAGGGCAAAAACTCCGGAGAGATCTCTCTTCTCTCTCTCTCTCTCTCTCTTTTTCGCTCTCCTTCTCTTTGGCTCTCTTTCTCTTACGCTCTCTTTCTCTCTCTTTGTCCTTCTCTCTCTCTCTCTTCCCTTTTCTATCTCTCTCTCCCTCTCTCCCTCTCTCGCTCTCTCTCTCGCTCTCTCTCTCGCTCTCTCTCTCGCTCTCTCTCTCTTTGTCTTTCTCTCTCTCGCTTTCTCTCTCTCGCTTTCTCTCTCTCTCGCTTTCTCTCTCTCTCTTTCTCTCTCTCGCTTTCTCTCTCTCGCTTTCTCTCTCTCGCTTTCTCTCTCTCACTTTCTCTCTCTCGCTTTCTCTCTTCTCTTTCTTTCGGTCTTTCTTTTTCTCTTTCTCTCTCTCTTTCTTTCTTTTCCTCTCTCTCTCTCTTTCTCTCTCTCTTCTTCTCTCTTCTCTCTCTTCTCTCTCTCTCTCTCTCTCTCTGTCTTTCTCTCTCGTCTCTCTCTCTCTCTCTCTCTCTCTCTCTCTCTCGTCTCTCTCTCTCGTCTCTCTCTCTGTCTCTCTCTCTGTCTCTCTCTCTCTCTCTCTCTGTCTCTCTCTCTGTCTCTCTCTCTCTCTCTCTCTCTCTCTCTCTCTCTCTCTCTCTCACCCTCTCTGTCTGTCCCTTTCCTTCTTCATTTAGGATCTCATCGAGGGAGAATTCAATTAAAATTATTTTGCTCTTTTTCCCTTTCTTGTTTTCGTTCTGCCCTTACACAGTAACATTATCCTTGACGTTATTGACTTTCTTTTGCAAATTTTCAGCTTTTCCTTCAATAATAACTATCTGTCCAAATCTCGAAATGTCTTATTTATCGTTAAGCATTTTGAAGATAACAAAAAAAATTCAATTCAATCAATTAAATTTTAAACAAAATGCACATTGATTGAGCTTCGGTAATTCAATTAAGTTTTCAATTGATTTACGTTGACATGATTACGAGGCAATCAAAAAGGATTGTTGCGTTTGTTTTTTCCGCCGCAACGGAAAAAAGTTATGAATTTTAATTTTTTTTGTCATTTGTTTAATTTACAACAATCTTTTTCCTTTTACTTTTCGCTATCATATTCTCGTCACGTTTCAATTGAAACACGCTTGAGTGAGAACTAGTGTTGGGATTAAAATATCGATAATGATGAATATCGATATTTTTTAAACATCGATACGGAATTTTTGAGTGATATTTTTCATTTTAAAATATCGGAAATCGATATTTAAACATTAATATCGAAAACCGATATTTCTTGATCACCCCCATTTGGTTTGGTATTAAAAAGCAAGTGCCAGCTAATCGAAGCCGACTTAGCGGAGAGCATATTAATCAAAGAGTAGTTTTGATTTCAGCTCCTGAGAACTATTGGCTTTAAAGAAAGTCTAAATTGAACACCCCTTAAAATTAATGTGAAAAAAAAAGAAGGAACCTTAAACTGTTTATTTTTATTTCGTTGAAAATATTTTTTTACTTCTTGTTATACATGGATGTATATTTTTATTTTAATTAACAAAGCAAAGTTATGTATACAATAAAATTATAGCTTGAATGATAAAAAAAAGATATACATTTACCTCATTTTACACCTACCCCCTTGTAAAACATAAATTTTTTTATGGGCTCTAATCGAAATAAGATAAATGTTCTATTTAAAAAATATGTTTTCAAGCTCTTTAAAGTCTTAATACATGGGAAAGGTAGTTTGTATAAGTACATAAACTGACAATTACTTACATTAATGCAAATAGGCGGGTTGTTACCAAAAGTATATAAAATAAAAATGGTCGATATATTTTTGCGATAAATAAATATCGATGTTCCTTTCAGTCGATATTATCGAACTCGATGTTTTTTCCAATATCGCCCATCCCTAGCGAGAACGACACAGTGATTTGCCTAAAAGTGTGCTTGAAAAGCTTTCAATAAACTGTAATTACGTTGCAGAAGTTATTATGACATCAATGTTGCTGGAACTTTGTGCGTCTCCCCGTTTTTTATTTAATTTTATATTTTTTGAATTTTTTCCCCCCATTTTGGTTTTTTCGCTTTTAATGTCACAATTCATTTTGTCCCTTCTGAATGTTCTGCTTTGTTGTGTCGTTGTTGTTGCGCTTGTTGCAAAGGTTACGGACAGTGAATTAAAAAATTTTTCATTAAACATTTTCGCTGAATCTGGACACTGATGAAAGTTTGTGGTCGTGCGTTGTTGAATCAGAGAAATTTGGCAAAAACAAAAAAAAAAAAAAGAAATTATAAAAAACAAATAAAAAATAAAAAGAATAAATGGAAGTGGAGAAGATCGGCAAAACCGAAAAGCCAAATGAGAATTATTCATAAATTGGACCTAGGTATGTAAATATATTTGTGTAGGTATGTGGGCTTGTGGATATGTCTATGCTACTACATACATCAGCCGCGACATCATGAGAAGTCTGCTCGTTTCTAATTATGGAGCGAACTAGACATCGGGACACTCGGGGCAAAGAACAGTTCCGAGTTAAGGCATGCGTCAATGTAAAAGCCGAATCTACGAATAACGAGACTCGGATTGTTAAATGAACTATGAGATTGAATACCATATCGTCGGGTAGCGGCATAATGAGAGTCCCCGCCAGTGCTTTCGATTTCTCTGTTGGTCGCGCGGTTGAATCTGCTCCGCTGATGTGTAAGTTCTGACTGTTAACAGAAATTAGCCAATCCGAATACAGGCAAGTGTACATTCGGACGTTTAAGATGTGGAAAAAAAAAAAAAAATTATATACATATATCTATATATGTTATTGAAAATAGACGACGACGGGGTCTAGACCCGAAATTAAGAATAGAATTTTAGAGCATTTTAGCGCCCTTTATGCATCAATGCAACAAACTTACAACCTTGTCAAAATGTTTCCTTTGACCTTAGTGTTCTTTTGCGGCTATTCCCGCCTTCTTCGGTTTTCTGTAGTTCTTATTGACGTCTCAAACGCACTGCTGGGCATTAGACGCAGGAGTTGTAGCCTGGATTGCTCCTTGGGAAGCTAATAGGTCTGTGCGTTCCGGGAAAAGCGGAGCACAGGTAAAGGAACTCGGATAGGGGTACAGTATCACGATGGGAATAAAACAATTCCTGACTATTGCGGCCCATCCCCTGAGAGTGACGAGTGGAAGAACGAATAAAACAGCGATGGTATAATGAAGGTCCGGCGCGGATTGATAAGGCAATTGCTTTCATCGCGTAAGGCCGCAATTATAGTGGAAGCAAATCTGAAGCTAAAGCGTAAGCTGTCATGTATTTGTTGTTGCGAAAATACAATAAACACATGACAGCTTACGCTTTAGCTTTAGCTTTGCTTCCACTATAATTGCGGCCTAAGAGTGCAAAAAGAAGGTCAATTCCTCTGAACTAACAGCATGACTTACGTGACCAACTGTTTAGATTTTTCCGGTGTTGTACCGAATTTTTAGGCAAGATAATAAAAAAAAAAAAAAAATTCAGAAACTGAACAACTTTGCTAATTTGCACCGGATTTTCTTCCGAATTTTACTACTGGAAAAATAAAATTAAAAAACTGAACCGAAATTAGTAGAAAAATAGGTTCAACTGATAAATATTGATTCAAAAATCGAAATAGCAAATAATGATTTCAATTGAATGAAAAAATCATTTTTAATTTTTGAATTTTAAGCGTACAACATTCGAAATTGCTACGGTTTTTGAGATCCGAAATTGAGGACCTTTTTTTTTTTTTTTGTTTAAATACATACTTCATGGTATTGTTTCCTTGCTTTTATGTATACCGCTTTTTCACTTACAATTCCGGTATTTGTACCGAGCTTGGTCACGTATATCATAACGCTTTGTTTTTGGGTCTTCAAGCCATGACACTATTCATGGGAACTTGCAGTCCTGATACGGTTAGCCATGACTTTTGTCAATTCTTCCAACAATACAGGAATTACTGACCGCACGAGGGTGCTGCACAGCCAAGAACTAAGCCTTCGTGAAATTGGCTCTCTTGTTTAACTTCTCCTCGACGAAACTCTCTTCAATCCTTTAAAGAATACGAACAGTTTTGATGGAATTACGGAGAGAATTTCATCCTCCTTAGGGTGATTTGAAATGTCAGTGCCACGTGCACGCTCATTGGCAATTCCATCCCCCTTTTGCACTACATAGTTCTTAAGTTTGTAATAAAGCACTGGTGGCTTTTAGAAAATTGATCCGCTCCCCATACGGCCTAGAGGGCTACTACTCACGAATATTTGCGACATAAGGTGGTTCAGCCAAATAAGGCCAACGCCTTTATAAGGCCCGATTTTCAGAAAACATATTTCTAGCACTCCCAGCATAATGATTTTTGGCATGTTCAAAAGGGCTTATATTATATTTACTTCACAAAGGAAAAAAAAAATTGCTTCGATTGCGTAGCTGAGTGAATAGTTATCGTCCAACAAAGTCGGAAGAAGTGAAAACAACGTACTTGATATAATTTTGCGTGAGAACAAAAACAACTATTTTCTAAAAGTTGTTGATAATTTTGTAAAGCCTTGATGCCCATACCAAATGTCGGACTTTATTCAAAATAAAAAGGTTGGGAGAAAAACCCTGGCTTTTTTTGTATTCCGAATAAAAAGTTGTGGCAAAATTATATTGAGTGGTCTTAATAAGGCCCACAATAGCCACCTTGCAACTGATTCTTAAAAAAAAATTTTTTTGGATGCCCTAAATGGACCTTAATATACCAAGCAGTTAAAAACAATGAGAAAGAAAGCCTTTCACTGCATTGGACAGCAAGTTAACAAAATTATTATCGATAAAGCCTTGTACCTGCATTTGAATATACAACGTTAAGTTTTAATAATATTATTTTATATTAGAAGAGCTGTGCAGAGTATTTATTTTAATGTTTGATCTCAAACAACATTAACAATGAAATCAGATAATAGTTTTCTATTTTTCTTTATTTTTTCGCACGTTTTTGAGAGCAATCAGCATTGGGCCTTATTTAGACATGGGGTTCCTAATATGGCAAAAAAAAGGACAATTTCTAAAATATCTCAAATGAATACTTTTAAACAGTTTTTTGTATTTTTTTTTACATTTTCGGATAAAGAAAAGGTTAAATAAAAGGGATTAAGATCCAAACTCTCTCTAAGTTCACCCAATTTTCGCCACTGTGGCAAAAACCGTTAGCATGGCCTTATTTGGGTAAGTTACCTTAATTTCATTCACTTTTGTCATCAATGAATTCCCAAAAGAAGAAACTCACGCGGGGTCGAGAGTTGCCAGTAGACTGGGCTGTTATGTCGACAAATCAAACGTAACTTTGTAAGAAATGCTTCTTATTGAATCCCAGCAGAAAGCAAGGGGTCGAATTTCGCTTTGGCAATATCGTTTCAATATACCCAATTAGAAGGTATGTCATCAGCAGAGCAACCAAAAATATGCCCGAAAAATTCAAAAAAAACGCGCATATAATATGCACGAAAAAACGTATAAAAATGCCCCAAAAAATGCACTCAATTTTTTTGTTGTTTTTATTCGAAATCTTCATTATTTCGATTGGAGTATATAACAAGATGTTGCGTAATGTTTTCCAATATAATCTAACCAACTACCCGTAATAAAAAGTTTTTAACGCACTCCTTTTTTTCTTTTGGCATTTTGCTTCGTTCCAGCTTTTACTAAGAAATAACGTTTCTTTTGTATGATCAGTCCACAAAACATTTTTTCTACAACCAAACGCCAAATAGAAAAACTACCAAAAAAAACCAAATTTTTTTTAGTCTTTTTGACGAACACTTTATTTATACTTGTGAGCTCCTCAGTAATGTTTATTTGATTTTAAAAAATTTATAAGTAATATAAAAATCACAATGTCTTGTCGCATAATATGAACGGCGACTTTGCAACTCTTCCATCTCTTTACAACAAAAACAAGCCAATTGCTGAGATCAATACACAACCAAACAGACGTTATTTATAATTATGTACTATACTTTGAAGTATAGCAAAGTTTTATTTTTTTCAGTATATACATATATGAAGTTTTATGTAGGCCATAGCTAAATTTTTTTGAAAAAATTCACGAAAATGCCTGAAACCCCGTAAATATGCTTTAAATCGCCAAAAATGCAATTTGCATATGTATATTTTTGGTTGCTCTGGTCATCAGGTACAAACGACTATAGCGGGTGCAGAAAAATAATATGGACATGAGGTATAGCATTTTTGTATCAATATTTCATGTAGCAGTCGCCAGATCGTTTCATTTGTTTCGTTTTTCTATGCTCTGTTGACATTCAATACCATGCCCATAGAAAATGTCTATAGGAGATTGCCTTGCTAGGGGTATAGCAAGTCGCCATTCGTGTGTTGAAAATCCGATAGAGACACGGCACGATGTCAACATTACCACGGACTCCTGTTGACATCCAATGACATGTAATGGGAAATGTCTTTTGCAGTAATGCATTGCCTGAGTACAAGTGGCGGCTGTACCCATTGACAAAGTCGATAGATAAACGCCACCGTGTCTATAGCGACATTTTCTGCTGGGATGCTACACAGCTACACAGCCAATCGCTCCGTGAACGACATTTTTAAGCTTTACGTGTGCGACGCCAGCAGAGCGTGACGGTAAAAGCACATTAAACTGCATTTTGAACCTGAAGATTTCCCCTGCTCAACGTGCCCAAAGAAGTTTTCACTTTCAAAAAAAAAAAAAATTTTTTTTTTTAATTATAGAAAAATTAAAATATGTCTGCTCAATATTTTTCCGCATTCAAATAAAAGGAAGGCAAAGAAGCAAACCGAACGATGCGCTTGAGCGACATTTTTAATTTTGCGAACGAAAACGTTAATTTAACATGAATTTGGTATTTCAGCATAATTCATGCGAGCATACGACTCCTTTCATACTTATTTGCGTGGATTCGTCTGTTTCTGTGTTTGTGTTTGTGTGTGTGTGTGTGTGTGTGTGTGTGTGTGTGTGCTCATATGGAAATATAATGACCGCAAAGATGATGGCCGGCAATAAAGTTGAATGCAGCACTTCAGCTTTCAAAGGATGGTATATTATGAATTTCTTGTTACTCGATTGCTTTTGCCGCTTGCCCCTTAGCCCACGCTGCCGCAGGCTCCCCAGCCACCTCGCTCTCTTCATACAGCTATTTGTTTTAGTCCTTGCAGAAATACTCACTCGCAAAAGGACGTCCACATCTTCACATGCATACATGCGTACATATGTAAAAACATAAATATGCACGAAAAAATGCTTCGAATTGAATTGCTCTGGTTTCTCTTCTCTCACCTCCATCGCCCTCTCTCTCTCGCCCTCTTTGCGATTTTCCTCTTTGCTTCCGCAATCGACTTTGACTTTCTATCTTCATACATGTGGTTTTGCTGGCGCTTCGCGTCCAGTTTTATATCAAGCAACAGCATGTCCATTTGTATGTAGAACGACTGAAATGAGAGTCCAACAAATGAGCGAGCCATGGGAGTGAAGACCCGTACCGTGCGACTGAGCAAACAAATAAGATAAACAACACGTTCTCGGCGTGATGACCATGAGATGCGATGACGTACACCGAACTACGTCCGCCATACATACGCGAAGCACACACGCACACACACACACACACACATATGTACATACCCATGCACGCATTGAAATGAATGCTTGCACATGATTGAGTTGAGTCGACCGCATAAATAAACACACACGTACGCCAATATTCCGGCATTAGTATGCGCATGTTAATAAAGTGCTATTATTATTTATACTTGGGAACTTGATTTAGTTTTTAAAAGACTCAAAAAAGTATGCAACGAAAGATGTTTCTTTTCTTAAAACTTTGAAATGCTGTTGGCTGATGCCAGGAAAAATGTTATTTGATATCGAATGAAATTCTGCAGCATACTTAATGGCTTATTATCGTGAGATTTTCCATAGTAACGCCGTTAACTCGAGGCTGTACAAAAGAAAGAACAAAAAAAAAAAAAAATAAATAAATAAAAATAAAAATGTTTAACGACCGTCTCCGTGTTCTGTTCAATTAATTATGCCCTCGGGAATTTCTGCCTTATTTCTGGTAGTAAAAAGAAATTATTTCCCCACATTGTGGACACTTTACAGACAAGCCGTATAATAAGTAACGTTAAACCATTAGTTGGGTTTTAAATTATTTCAAAAATATCTGATAAGATCGTAGTAGATTTAATATGATTATGCCATTATGCCATTAAGCTATTTGCTTCTCAAGCCGTTTTGAAAACTGAGAGGCTCCTTCGGTTCCGCTCATCTCTTTTGGGCCACCGCTTGGGTGTAAATCCCTTGCAAAACTTAAAGATGACTTATATGAAATACTTGGGTTAGTTTTTTTTTTTCTAAGAAGAAATTGTGTGCGGATGTCTACCGTTCTGGAATTGTTTTCATTTGTCCATTAAATATTTGGAATTTCGATAAGATAGCCCTCAAAACGGGCTTTCAAGTCGAAATTTAAGCCTAATATTATACAATAGGTACTTTTGCCTCTCAATATCAAAGACAAGCACGTTAGTGCTCCCAAAGACAAACGCTCATAAATTAATTGAACAGCCGAATGGAAAGGAAGAAAATTGAAGAGCCGAATCAAGCCGAACCAAGCCGAGCAGCACGTTTCATTACATCCTTTCGGTTCGGTGATGAATGACTCTATTAATTAGTTGCCACGGGACATGCATGCACTGCAAAATGAATATCCGTTTGCCAGGATAAATAAATTTCTGATGCCATTTCTTGATGTCAACAAATGTATGTGTTTCAGTGGCATAGTGTGTGTGTGTGTGTGTGTGTGTCTGTGTTCGTTTAGGTTTGTGTGCAAATGCGCGTGTCTCAGGGTGTGTATTTTTCTTTGTTGCTTTTGATTACTCCAAAATGACCGCCTATCATGACGTGCCATCTCATCTCTACGTTTGCCAGCGTCTGTCAAAGCAAATAAAACTTCGTCAAATATCAAGCCAAAAGCTTCAGGCATCCATTCAACCACTTTGTTTAATATATCAACAAAAGCCTCCCTTCTCCCGTAATATGGTACACTATTCAATAAATGGCCATGCTCTTTGATACAAATACCAAGCAATCATAATGAATGCTATGAAAATAGTATCCTTCAATGTTGAATTTCATCGCCAAAGCCTAAAAGTATGTTTGCTTATATTTTCAGAAATGTTCAGAAGTACTTTTTTGGAAATAAAAGTGCAACATGTTAAATAACATAATTTACGATAGTAAAAATTGAAAAAGTGTTTTGATATATAATATTTCCTTCATTTTGATATATAGTTTTGATAGCTAGTCGTCTGGGACTTGAGACGAATCATTTAGAGGAATTTCACGAGAATTCAATTCCAATTAGACTGAAGGAGGATTTTTGGTTTTTTTCTTTCGACTGTTCATCTTATAGTCTTATAGTCTTATAGTCAGCTTACGGCTTTTGTTGGTGTGTGTGTCTTTTTTTCTGGTTTCTCTTTTACATTTAATATTGATACTGATATGCCAAAATTTGTATTTAATCAAGCATATATGAAGGCGTCCATATGACAATAATAATCGTAATAATTTCACTTGCATATCACGCTGTTGCCCAGCCTTGTTATAAATATTGCGGTAGATATTTAATTCATATCCCTATGTCATAACCCGTTCGAATTCAATACTCTTGTCATCAAGCCAATGTTTTCCATTGCTCGTTTCGAAACATCCCTGCAGTAATAAGTCGGTCGATTTCCTAAGAAGGACTAATCTTTGACCCATCCAAATTCTAAAAGTAATATTATGGAAGTTCGCTCCATCGGATTCGGCTAGCCGGTTGTCTGTAATAAACGGGTTAGTTTAATGGTACTCTGTAAACGACACTTTCATCAACTTAGAATATATATGAGAAATTGGTTTTTTATTTTCCCAAAAACCAAACCTGACCTACGGTCAGCTGTTTTGCGGACTAGTCCCTCTCCAATGACAGGCCCATGTTAAAAAGTTCAGTTGAATACATCAGAAGTGGAATTATGAGGCAACTAGTATTGGTAACATGAAGGACTGACCGAAGGCTACACTTGGGTCAGTCCATAATACTGCAGGGTTGTGAATGTGTGATTTTGTGTGTGTGTGTGTGTGTGTTTGGGAAAATTTGTTTGTCGGTGCATGAGTGTTATGAATATCTTCATGTTTGAAGCATGTTGTGGTTTTGAACGTTGTCATTATTACTATTGTCTCCCCAGCCGGAAACGTCCCGGTGAAACAATCAATGATTTCAGCACGACATAGAGCCGCGACTCCTCCTGTTTATACACCAACTTTCTCATGAAATCTACACACAACCGGCATTGGCCGTCATAAGAGCACATGTCACGAATTGGTAATCGA
This sequence comes from Chlorops oryzae, assembly GCA_020466095.1. NCBI lineage: Eukaryota > Metazoa > Arthropoda > Insecta > Diptera > Chloropidae > Chlorops > Chlorops oryzae. The sequence goes on from CM035806.1 coordinate 139,626,269, forward strand.
AATTTGAGTAGATCTACTCCATCGCGTCGATACCTCTATCGATGACAATGCCATTGGAGTTGCGATAAAAAGCTCCTCCTCTCTATGGCAATGCCATTGCAATTGAGAAGTACTCAAATTTTACCCTTGATATCTTTGATGAAAATATTAATGAATTGGCCCTTTATGAGAAAATTTCCGGCTGGGTCGATTTGCATTCTAGTCATATCGGTCTTTGTGTGTGTTCTTGTGTGCATGAATGCATGTGTGTGTGCTTGTGAAAACATTTCGGTTTACTTTGCTTGCAGGTGTACATATGTATGAGCATTTGCACTTGCCTGTGTGTTCGCCTTTGTTTGAGTGCATCCATATGAGTTCGCATGTGTGTGTTTAGTTATATGTATGTCATATGCATGCTTTGTTGTTTGCAATTGTATCTATTGAAAATCAACAATTGCCCCTCGCCTTGCCTGCTCGACATTTCGGCCTTGTAGCTTTTAATGACTACATTCTTGCGTGTAAAAACAATAACCCAGCCAACATTCTGAGTCCTAAAAGACTCATATATGAATCCTTATAGGAGTCGCAACCTTCAAATCATGGCTTTAAATATGTTCAGTTATTAAATTTCACCAAAATATCTTGAAAAACTCCGGTTTAAAATAAGTTTTTGTGATTTTCATAACAGACCCTAGTACTGGAGGTACCCCTAAAAATGGTCCGATCGGGTCCATTCTCGAACTTGTTCTTACTCATATTGCCATGAGCACGCATACCAAATTTCTTCAAGATAGCTCAACTCCTTCGATAAGATAACTGTATACAGACAGACGGACGGACATGTCTAAATCGAATCTCCTCGCTGATCATTTCTATATATATTTTGTATGGTCTATCTCGACTGGTTCTGGGTGTTACACACAACCACACAAACGCAATATACCCTCGACACAGAGTGTGTCGGGTATAAAAAGGGCTAAAAAAACAAAAATAGAAGAACATCTAATGGAGAGGTTTTGTGTACCTTGAAAGAGTTAATTATTAATCATTTCAGTTGAGAGGGGAAAATATCTGATAATAAACTTCAACATCAAACAAAGTGACACACACATACGCTCAGAGCACCCCAAACGAACACATTAACGCACAATTGAACTCCTCATTTAGCGCGTTGGCATGGCAGTCATTCGCCTTTTAAAAATTCCCAACATCCGCACATTCATTTGTTTCTGTTGTTGTTATACCCGACACACTCTGTGTCGAGGGTATATTGCGTTTGTGTGGTTGTGTGTAACACCCAGAACCAGTCGAGATAGACCATACAAAATGTATATAGAAATGATCAGCGTCACCAGGAGATTCGATTTAGACATGTCCGTCCGTCTGTCCGTCTGTCCGTCTGTTTGTATACAGTTATCTTATCGAAGGAGTTGAGCTATCTTGACAAAATTTGGTATGCGTGCTCACGGGGACATGAGTAAGAACAAGTTCGAGAATGGACCCGATCGGACCATTTTTAGGGGTACCTCTAGTACTAGGGTCTGTTACGAAAATCACAAAAACTGCTCTAAACTCGAAGTTTTTCAACATATTTTGATGAAATTTGATATTTGAACATGTTTCAAGGCAAGTAATACGATTTCCAAAAATTTTAAAAGTGGGCGTGGCAGAAAGGCGTTTTTCGAAAATTGTCCCCTACACCCGAACTTCAAATGGGACTTGAACGAAAGTTGGCACTTATGCTTCTTTTGTAGCCATAAACATTCTCCCAAAAAATTTCCTAGATCGGTCCATTATTAAGGGTACCTCCAGTACTAGGGTCTGTCACAAAAATCTCAAAACTGCCTCAAAATCGGACTTTTTCCAAATATTTCAATGAAACTTAGGATTTGAGGGTATATCTAAGCCTCCGATTAGAATTCCAAAAAATTGGAAAAGTGGGCGTGGCAGAGGGGCAGTTTTCATAAAGAAATATAACAAAAGTCGGTGTATTGGGCCCCCATATGGCCTTAAACACCTCTTGATATTAAAAATTATTTGAACACGTGTGTCTGTGTCGGGTATTCTATTGTCAGGCTCGCCTGACTATAACACCCTTACTTGTTGTTGTTGTTGTTTTGTTTGGTATGGCACAGTTGGGAAATTAGTGTGAACATGGTTGTGGTTTTTACTTCAAATACAAAAACCGAAGCAAAAATTAAAAAAAAAGGAATATTAAAAATAAAAGGGAAATATAATTCCATTGAATGATTGAAATTTTTGAAATTCCTTCAACTTTAAATTTATTTAATAAAAAGCTTTTTAGCGTATTTTGTTGCATATTTAAAGGCTGTAAATGGAAATGCAATAAGAGTTTAATGAAAAAGAAAATTTCAATTTCGTTTAATGGACTCTTTTTGGTTTTTGATTAAATAGCCGCATGAAGAGTTCACGATAAAAAGCTATTTAAATTGGGTGAAAGGAAAGAAATTCCTTAACTATTGCCACTTACGCATTAATATTCATTACTCAACAGTTCAAACACTATGTATTACCCCGTCTCATGGCCGACTTTTCTTTTGTACGAGACAATGTAAGGAAATGTAGATTTACGTTTGAGTGCACAGCAAAAGCATAAATTCTCATAACTCCTGCATTCATTCGTTCATTGAATCCACATGAGCACACCTTCCATAGTTTAGTCCGTCCGTCCGACCGACCGTCCGACCGACCGACCGTTCGTATTGGACCCATCACACCGATTCGCAACAAAGAACAAAAATTTTAATAGAAGCATACTTATAGGTCCTCAGTCCAGTGAATTCCAGTGAATTGTCGACTGTCTTTCTATTCTCCTCGAAGAAACACATTCCGAAGGCGACATTTGCATACGTTGGCAATTATTTATCTTCTCTTGGCACGTCTCAGTCAGCATTCAGTCTATTTGTAACCTTCTTCTTCTCCCCTTTGTTTTTTTTTTTTTCAATGCGTTTATTTGCTCGCTATTCTTGTTTATCGTTTTTTACTGTTTTTTTTTTCATTTTATTTTTTTCTTCAGAATAGAAATATCCTTTTATGCCTGTTGAACGCACTCTTTTGTTGAGTGTGACACTCCCTCGTATCGAAAACGTTTTGTCTTCATTTTTCATTCCTATCGCTCTCTCGTCTCTTTTGCCCACTCAACTCTCATTTGGTCATTGCGTATTTTCTTATTTCCTGTTTTTGTTTTTGTGTTTTTTTTTTTTTTGTCTTTACTTCTGATTTTCTCTTTGTATTATTCTCCGATTTCCACCTTTCTGTGCGAAACTTTATTTTTCTTTCTGACAATTAATAATCTTGTCTCTTCTGTTAACTGCTTTGAATGTTTTAATTGAGTTTCGATTTGATCCTTTTTTAATGATTCGCTTAAAAAGACGATTCGTGAACGGCAGCATACTTTTATGTGCTCAAGCAGTCTTAATGATTTCCAGGTAAAATTTCAAAGGCGTAAATGGAGACGAAGGTTTCCTTTGTGAAATGACACGTGAGCTTAGGAGAAATAATTGCTACGCGTTTCCAGGTGGATGGACAGATGAACGGATGGATGGACGGGACGGACAGGTGTATGGACGCACGAACGAACTCACTGAACATCGATAAACAAAACATGTAAATATTTATGGCATTGCCATCGTATTCAATCCTTCAAGAGCTTGAGCAAGAGCAAGTACAACAGAATCGTTTCAGCTAGATTCATTGTTGTAAATGTGCTCTACAGGTTGACATAATGAAAATACAATAAAGAAGTGTCCACACAGTGGGAAAAAGCAGACAAAACTACGCGAAAATTGTTTGTTTTCGCCCCCCTTTACTTTCAATCGAGTTCATAAGAAGAAGATAATTGTATGCAATTTTTTTATACCCGCCAGACTCTGTGTCGAGGGTGCATTGCGTTTGTGTGGTTGTGTAACACCCAGAACCAGTCGAGATAGACTATACAAAATATACATATATAGAAATGATCAGCGTCACCAGGAGATTCAATTTAGACATGTCCGCCCGTCCGTCCGTCTGTCTGTCTGTATGTATGCAGTTTTCTTTTCGAAGGAGTTGACCTACCTCGACGAAATTTAGTAGACGTGCTCACGGGGACATTAGTAAGAACAAGTTCGAGAATGGACCCGATCGGACCATTTTTAGGGGTACCTCCAGTACTAGGGTCTGTTATGAAAATCACAAAAACTGCTCTCAAATCGGAGTTTTTTAAGATATTTTGATAAAACATATTTAAAGCCAAATTATTCAATTTCCTAAAATTGGAAATGTGGGCGTGGCCGAAGGGCGTTTTTCGAAAATTGCCTCCTGCACCCGAAATTCAAATGGGACTTGAACATAAGTTGGCACTTATGCTTCCTTTGTAGCCAAAAATATCCTCTTAAAAAATTTCTTTGATAGGTCCATTATTAAGTGTACCTCCAGTACTAGGGTCTGTCACAAAAATCTCAAAACTGCCAAAATATCGGACTTTTTCCAAATATTTCAATGAACCTTAAAAATTGATTGTAAATTTAAGCCTCCGATTAGAATTCAAAAAAATTTGAAAAGTAGGCGTGGCAACGGGGCGGTTTTCATAAAGAAATTTAACAAAAGTCGGTACATGGGGGCCCTTATGGCTTTACACACCTCTTGATATTAAAAATTATTTGAACATGTGTATCTGGGTCGGGTATTCTATTTGCCAGGATCGCCTGATTATAACACCCTTATTTGTTTTTTTTTTCAAATACTTCGTAAAACCATTATTTTAGAATTGAAAAGTTCGAAATTTAAAATGCCTGTCTGTGTCATACTTAAAGATGGCCCCCTCAAACAAACAAGTGAGTATAGAATACCCTGAGACGGTTCTGGATTGAACGACGATTCTGCGGATGGCATTGATTGATATTCATTAGTCCAGGGGGGTATGCCGATGGGGGGAGGGTTGTAACTTTTCTCAGTTTTAGTTATAATGCAAGCTTATTTTATGTGTAATCTTTTCTATATTCCCGAACGAGTAAGCTCTCAAACGAAATCTTAGAGTGGCAGTTTCTTAACACGTTGTTTGCAGTCTGCCAGCGAGATTTGTTCCTGTTTATTTAAGAGATACGAAATTTTATTTATTTTTTTTTTATTTATTTATTATTAATTGTTAATTACAAAATTCAAATACCACAATTTTCTTACATAACTTATGTAGAGGTTAGTTATAGTAGGACTCTTCAACTACATCATAGCAATGCTAATTTCCTGGAGTTCTAAGTAATTAATTTTTAAGGAAAATTTGAAAAACCTTACAAGAGTGTAGAAATGGTAGTTGAATGAAAAGAATTCAATGAAAAATTGAGCAATTTCATCCCACTGTGCTATTGTGAAAGCTCGAAATACTTACATTAACAAAACAAATGAACGAATGAAACGAATTCTCTCCCCGCAACAGTGTTAAGCTTCTTAAAATTTATTACCCAACATTGCATAACTCTGAGTTGAGTCAACACTTAGTACATTACACGTTTGGCACTTATGCAACAGTGGCAGCAGCAGCAGCAACGACAAGAACAACAGCAAACGTAGAAGCAACAAACATGAATGCTTTCAGTGGAACGCAAAGTACAATGGTTGAAATTGAAAAGGATAATAAAATATGAAAAGTAAGCAAAATAGTGTGAGATGCGATGCGGACTGAAAGAACGATGGGGACATCAAGAAGAAGAGGAAGAAGAAGTTGGAGAATAAACGAAGCGGCAGCAGAGAAATACAGAGCGAGGGCGAGAGAGAGAGATAGAGAGAGAGAGAGAGAGAGAGCGAGATAAAGGAAGAGAATTGAAAGGAAAACAATTTTAATACCTTGGTTGGCAATACTATTAAAATTGTAAAAAGCATCAAGCTTTAAAAGTGTATAGAAAACGAGCTCCTCGCTGGCTTAGTGCCATTCAAAATATCTACCAAAACAGCTTTGTTGCCGTTTCCTTTGCCGCTGCTGCTGTTAATTCTGCTGCCATTGCTTTGGCATGCGTTTGCGAGACGCAAGGAATCGGATCGGTTCGGAATGGCTCAATAAAAGGTGGCCAGGCTTTAAGAAGAAGATTTAGTAATTGTTTCTAGTTGGAAGGGAACGTTGAAAGGCAATGACTTCATGTTCTCAACGCTTAATAGTAGTTGTGAAGTTATTTAGCAAAGACAAAAGAGCGAAACGACGTTGAGAAGATATAAGAAGCTTAATGCTGAAAAGAAAAATGAAAGTGTATTTAAGAAGCAAAAAGAGAACACAATTTTTTGGGCAAGCTCGGTCGACCGAACGCAGATAAATTGCAGTACGCTTTAGCGGATAATGAAGGGCAATGAAATGTTTTGACACAATTATGCGTTAAATTGGCACAAATTAAAGGAGATTTTCTGGCAATCCAGCAAAGACGCTTAAAAGCGAAGACGTTAAACGTCTAGAGAGCTGGCTTCCGAATATCCAGCGATTCATTTAAAATGTTCTGGTCCTTAAAGGCCCCCTGATTTGGAAGGAAGGAAAGGAAGAAGATTTTTTAAGCCGATCAATTAAAGAAATACTTTCTTGGCAAAAAAAAAAAAAAAAAACAAAAAGTGTTTGCTGAAATATTATATCATTTCTGAATCCCTATGTCTAGTCTAGGTTAGCGAAAAAATTATAGAATTGCCAGAAAACGATGTACTTAAAAAACGGATTTTCCCTGTGAGAAGCGTCCTCGAAAATCAACCTGAAAAGCAAACAAAAAAAAAAAATATTCAATCAAAGCACAACTTATAAATCTCTGCGCCTAGGATCACACGGAAGAATCGAACTGTAAACTTTTTTCTTTATTTTTTTTTGGTATTTTCAGCAAATTTTCTCAATAGCCAAACAATTGGAAAAGCAAAGAAACTCTCAAAGCGAAAAGAAATCAAAGAAAATACCAAACCGGCTAAGGCTAAGAGGACTGTAAAGGACGATTGAATTGCTTTTGCTGAGTATGGCAACAATAGCTGCTTTCGCAATCTACTCAAATAATGAGTCCGAACCGATCAACGAAGCATGAGAAACGGCTTTATTCGTTTTAACCATTTGTGTGTGCGAGTGGGTGTGTGTGCTCAATGGGAGCCATCGCATTCGAAACTTCACTATAGCTTGGTTTCCGGTTTTGTGGCTTACACAACAAGCTTATTCTTGCACGCACCTTTAGCCATTTCCGGTGTGCCTGAGGATGTGTGCCTGCATATATGGGAGTGTGATTTTTCATAAAATTTTAAAGTGCTTCCGTTTGTGGTGACAAATGTCGGGCTATAAGCTTGCTCATAATGCTTTGTGTTTTTGTATGTCTATCTCTCTCTTTCTCTCTCTCTCTCTCTCTCAAACACACACACAACCGTATTGCCCCTCTCTCTCTCTCTCTCTCTTTTCGTACATAACGATTATAATGTGAATATAAGGTCCCATTGCATCACTTTCATTGCGACTTCGAATTTGTTTTGAGTTGAAAAATTTCATTCGTTTGATTCATATCCGATTTGAAGCTGTGTGGGTGTGTCTCCGTGTGAGTGTGAATAAACTCAAAAACTAACTAAAAACCATTGTAGCGTATTTTCTAAGGATCTCTTCACTGGGCCAAAACAAAAAAAAAAGAATGAAAAAAAATGAAAAAACTTATACGACAGACAGCATACCCGACACCTGTGGTCGCTTGCACTATGCTTTGTGGTCTATGCGAGTGTCTATGAGCGTCACAAACAAATGAACGCACACATACATGAACTCCATATTAAAAAACACACAGGGCACAATGTCCTTACGAATGCTACTCTCGAATGATTTATGACCTCCGGTTTTGTTGGTCGCACTCGGTTTTATGTTGAAGTTCATCTACGTTTTCCCTTTTCCCTTTTCCCTTTTACGTTTAGTTTTTTGTTTTTTTTTTTTTGGTGTTCAGTTTTATTTTTTTTTCTATACGCCCGCTGGTATGCTTTATTTTTCTCTTTTTCTGCTCGTTTGGCTTATTTTTCTGTTTGGCACTGTATTTTGCTTTAAAACGAATTAGCATGAACGTGTTCATAAGTGCTTCCCAGTTCATCTCCCTTGCCCGTGGATCCCCCCGCTCCTCAATTCATGGACAGACGGCTCGTGTACTCGCATTCTCGTTCAATTCAAAGTATTTTAGAAAAACCTCGCACCACCGCCTTACTCGTTTCGTCCGTTTCTTTCCGTTCCTTACCGTTCTGGCCTCCATCCACGCGCTTTAAAATCCCGCTGGTTGGGGTGCTCCGTTCGTCTCTATCCTTTTTCACTATGGGCAACCACTTTGTAACCACTTTTCAGTTTTTCGGAAGAGTGAATATGTCGAAAATCTGTTGTGCTGTAACTCTCTGTGCTCCCCCATTTCTCCTTGTTCTCATTCTTCCTCGTGAATCGTTCGCTTTGTGAATATAAATATGACTGTGTGAGCATGTATGTTCTTTGTGTGTACGTATGCGTATTGAATCGGTAGAACACAGAAGAAGTGAACATATAACGTATAAGGTATTTTTCGAAAATTCTGGAAAATCATTTTTTTAACAACCCAAAAAAGCCAAAAAAAAAACATAAAAACAAAAAAAAAACAACACAAAAAAACTCGAAACTTAAGGAAAATAAAACTAATTAAAGTCGACACCCGAAAGTATGCTAGAGAAAAGAAGAAGCAAAAAAAAAAAAACAAATTGGCTTCTGCGGCTGCTGTGGATACTTTTGGGAAAGTTTCTGTTTTTTTTTTTTGACAAATGATTCAAGTTTGATAGCTTCAAATCCAAGCAAAATATTTGCCCGAAAGAATCAGTGTCGAAAAGTATGCAACGATTTTTTCCCCAGTTAGATCTAACTACATTCGAAAAGCATATAAAGGAAACTTAATTTCTTTCAAGTATTTACACCCAACACACTCTTTGTCGAAGTAATTATACCCGACACACTCTGTCAGCGTCGCCAGGAGATTCAATTTAGACATGTCCGTCTGTTTGTATACAGTTTTCTTATCGAAGGAGTTGAGCTATCTTGATGAAATGTGCGTACTAACAAGCACATGAGTAAGAACAAGTTCGAGAATGGACCTGATCGGACCATTTTTAGGGGTACCTCCAGTACTAGGGTCTGTCACAAAAATCTCAAAACTGCCGCAAAATCTGACTTTTTCCAAATATTTCAATGAAACTTAGAATTTGCGCGTATATTTAGGCCTCCGATTAGAATTCCGAAAAATTGGAAAAGTGGGCGTGGAAAAGGGGCGGTTTCATAAAGAAATTAAACAAAAGTCGGTATATGGGGCCCCTATGGCCTTAAACAACTCCTGATATTAAAAATTATTTGAAGATGTGTCTGTGTCGGGTATTCTATTGTCAGGCTCGCCTGACTATAACACCCTTACTTTTTTTTTTTGTGGAATGTATGGTTTGAAAATGTTCTTTTGAAAATGGGTTACCTGAGAGACTGAAATCATCCCATTGCACATTTAATGTTTTCTTTCCTGTGACCTGTCTATCCTATCTATCTGTCTAGCTTTCTTTATACATATGTTTGGGTGGATTAGGCTTTCGAGAAGCCAGCACCAAATGTTCTTCCAATTAAGCTAACAATGCCCTTTGTGCTCGTCTTATCAAACATCCGACGAATTGCCATCACCTCGGCATCGTTAACGTCAAATGCCCGTAAATATGCTACAAATATGTCGTAATTGGCGTTTTCAATGTGCGATGGCAGCGCACCTATGATTACTGTCACTTGAATGTTGTCATTCTCGTGGAGTTCAACTGATTCCTACAAACTCCAAAAAAAAAAAAAAAACAAAAAAAAATTAAATTATTATCCTTCGGAACTTAAGGCTTTGAAAATTGTTTCTCTTGTTTTGTGGCTTTTACTTATTTATGTGACACAATCAATATTTTTGTTCATTTTTGTTTTTTTTGTTTTTTAAACAAGAAGAGGGAAGAACCTGAGAAAAGTGAAGTCTAACGTCAGGCGTCACTTGATAATGGTTTTTAGAGTTCAAAAGCATTTCAAATCATTTGACGTCCAATTACTGTGGGAAATCAAAATGTGATTCATATGCGTCTGGTGGCAACGAATAAAACAAGGCCATTCCAATGGTTCAAGTGGGAATAAAAGCGTCTACCATAAAAGGGAAAGCTCATCCTAGTCCTCTTGACTGAAAGTAACATCTACTCATTTTAATTTTTTTTTTTTTTTTGTTGCTTGTGTGCAGGCGCACCGATTATAATTATAATTAAAATTATATACCGAACCCCTGAAAAAATGAACAGCTACATATAGTGAAGGTTATTTTGTTACAGGGACTTTTCTAAATAATCAGGCCTTAATATAAGGGGTTCGGAAAGGGGGATTTACCACCGGGCCCGAACTTTCTCAAGGGGCCCACATTTGGCATGGGACTTTTTTTATTTGGTCGCACATTTTTGTAAAAAAAGAATCAAAAAAAATCCCCCGGTTCCCAAATTTCTCTCTACGGACGGGCTTCTTGTAAATAATGAACAAAACATTCAATCTCGCTAATAGGAACGATCTGGATAAAATGAACAGGACGCGTCCGGACGTGCATAAATTAATTCACTATATCCAGATTCGACTGTAATACATATCAAGTTCATTAAGAAGATTAATTTGAATTGAAGCATCTAAAAGTATGCTCCATTTTATATTTATTCAATATTTCGACAATGTTTTTCTTCGATTTTCCGATTCTTTTAGTTGATGGATTAAAAAACAAAAAAACAAAAAAAACAAACATTTTGGGAGAGATTATCAACTACTTTACTCTTCTCAAAACTCTCTTGTCTGCCTATTACAAAATCATTTTAATTGGGTTAATACCCTTAAAGTGTGCACCTAATATTGAGAGCAACCATAATATAATAAATCAATTCAATCAAAATGGGCGTATTTCACCAAAGCCCACTCCATTTGTTATCGTCTCTCGATTCTCAATGAGTCAAACGAGATTGAAAAAAAAAGAAGGCTAAGAAGGCTAAGACGAAAACGAAACAAAAAAGAAATAGAAAAAGAAAACGTAAACGAAAACGAAAACGTCGAAAGAGAAGAGGACCGAAAGGGGGTCAGCGGACATTGAGTAAAGAGCATTTTAGCGCCTAATCAATTATTGTATTCAAGGTAATTCATTTCGCTTAATGCGCGCACATTTCATTCCTTTTCATCTCGTTCATCCTTTTCGTTTGGCGAGCTTTATCCTTGCTATAATGCTCTTACTCTTGTTGGTTTTGCCCCCATTGTTGTCGATGTTGTTTGTTGTACTAAGGCGCTCGAAATTTATTATGCGAACGCACACACTCACGTCCAAAATATTTGGGCAAAAAAAGGGGGAGGGGGCGGGGGGAGATAGAGAAAGAAATCCGGAGGCTAGAAAGTTTTGCAAAAAGTCCTGTTCTAAGTTTCTTCGATTATTCTTGGAAAGTAACACGAAAAGCAACGAAAGCAAATGTGCTTAGAGGGGAGAAAAGAACGAAGAGTTATAAAGCGAATGCGTGGGGCCAAATCTAAGATCGAATTTATTGAAATCTCCCACTCCATTCCGGTTCATCGAAAGTTATAGAATCTATTGTTGATTTTCACACAGAACAGAACGAAATCGACCACATCCTTTTCAGGAACACACGCTCTCACACGTTCAACATTTCAATGCATGCCTATAGCTGGACAAAAAAAAAAAAAAAAAAAAAAAAAGCGAACTTTAAGAAGAGAGCGAGATGGAGAACGAACCACCGTCAAAGATTTAGAGTCAAATAACACGCGGCCATCAAATGGTCAGGAAAATGTTCTCGGACCTCATATTCCACAAAAAAAAAAAAAAAAAAATTTATTGTTTTGTTGTTTATTTATTTATTTTTTTTATTGTTTCTGTTTCAGCTTCAGTCTCTGCTTTTGTTTTTGTTGCTCGTCCTTTCGTTATTGTTGCTATTATTTTTATAACTGCAACATGAAAATAGATTAACATTGAAAGGCAGGAATGTGAGAAGCAGTCACGCAGGCACGCCAAAAGAGGCATGAAATTGACGGAGCGCGCGGGTGTGAGCATAGACGAAGCTGAAGCCGAGAGCAAATCGAGAGAAACAAAGAGACTTGGGGCCGTGGCCCCTAATGATAAATTACTTTAATTAATCCTGCCATATTGTCTATTAAGACAACAACAAAGACACACGCTCACACACACGCACACACACACGCTCAAAAAACAAACAAACATGCATACACTCAGCAGCAATGGGAAAACATATTTGTTTGTTTTGATAAAGAATAGGGAACCGGAGAAGAAGGAAAAAACACCCGAAAAGGCAACGCAGCACGAAGGATTTATTTACGCACTTGGCATGTTGCCCTCATTTTTAACGCACACTCACACATACGTATATGCATATGCAAACTTACATTCACGCCGTTCTATGAACGCAACAAAGCATGAACAAAATTGATAGCAACACACACACACTCCCGCAAATGCATGAGTTTTTTTTCGGTTTTTTTTACATATACATTTATATGTATATATATATATATTTTTTTTTTTTTTTTTCGTTGAAATGAACGCATGAAACTTCCGCAGCAACAGTTCATTTTACTTTATTAGCGTTTTGCCGTGGATTTTTTTTTTTTTTTTGTTTTGCTCTTTGTTGCTGGCTTGTTGCTTTAATAACTGTTGCTTGTCTCAACAGACGAAGAAGTTCCTTGCATGCCTCGGTTTTACACATAATACTTTCTTATAGCATACGATAAATATTCGTTCTGTCATGAGAGATTTTTCGATGAACTCAAACTGCACTAGTTTACAGCGTTTATCCTCAGTTAAATATCAACACAATTTTCTTATGGATTTTAACTGATTTATATGTAACCTACAAAGTATGCAACGTTTTTCTTGTAATTTTGCATTTCTGACATTGCCTTTGCCAGCTCCCCTAAAATTGTATAACTTTATCCGTTTATCCATAGATTTTGACCATTAATATACTTTTTGTTTTGGTAAAGAACCTAATTTTAATAAACAAAAGTAAGAAAGCTTATATCGCTCACGCCCGACTTCGATATACCCAGCGTCCCGAAAATATTGATGCTCTGTGTTTTGCTTTTCCGTACGGCGGACCCTATAAACCTTTTTGTTTTTCTCCTAAGCCCCTTCATTCGCCTTGGTTAAACTATGTTTTGAATTTGAAGCTTGTAGCCTTTTGCTTTGGAATTGATCCAACCGTTTGGAAGGGGATCCGACCACAGACGGATGAACAGACGCACAGACGGACATGCCTAATTTGATTCAGTTTGCGATTCTGATCAAGAATATAATTCTTATATACAGTGTATACTCTCCCTCCCTCTCCTCTCTCTCCCCTCTCTCTCTCTCTCTCTCTCTCTCTCTCCTCTCTCTCTCTCTCTCTCTCTCTCTCTCTCTCTCTCTCTCTCTCTCTCTCTCTCTCTCTCTCTCTCTCTCTCTCTCTCTCTCTCTCTCTCTCTCTCTCTCTCTCTCTCTCTCTCTCTCTCTCTCTCTCTCTCTCTCTCTCTCTCTCTCTCTCTCTCTCTCTCTCTCTCTCTCTCTCTCAAGTCGACACCTACGGGACCGAAAAAATGGTCACTCCAACAGAGGTGTCCCCTGAAGAGAAAACTTCAATATTTGAGAAGCAGAAACACTAGAACATTCCAAAAAAGTGCCCGGTTAGTAGGGTTGTCCACAAGAAGAGAGTATACTGTACATTAAGGTGGATCGTTTTGTTCGACAAAAAAAAAAAAAATGAAAATTTCCCTAGTGCAATATGATTCTACAATGTTTTTGGAGAAAAAATGCCCAGGCAACAATAGGTGAAAGCCGAATTTTTTTCGTCCGCCCATCTTAAATATGCCTAAAAGCGTGCTACAAATTATTGAAATTTCTGACTAATTAAAAACGTTTTTAAATTCAATTTTTCTTATTTCGATTCTTAGCATAATTTTAGGCATGACAAATAATAAAATTTTGCTTGGAAAATATAGTGGATCGATTTTGTAATCTCCAATTGCCCTAGCAAAATATTATTCTGTTGCCCATACTTAATAATTATGCCGAAGAAACTATAAATAGGTCAAATGTGAATTTTAACCTTCCGCTTTTGCAAACAAAGGTTTTCAATGCCATATTCGACTTATTTTGGTCATCATTGTTGGTGAAAACATCTCAAAAAGCAGAGAAAAAATCACTTCAACGCCCCTCAAAACTCAAGCCATTGAAAAAATTTTATATATTCTTTAATAACTATCTTGAAATGGCCAATTTATAATGAGTTACAAAATCGATCCACCTTACTGTACTATACATATTTGTCTATATACAATATAAGGAGCTAAGTTCTTACTGTTACAAGATTCGCACAAAACTGATATACCCTGCTTATATATGCTGGGTAGAAAAAGATAAAAGTAATGCAAATTTTCTGATTATGTGTTAAGAACGCCAAAGTCAATTCAGATATCCTGAGAAATTGAAAAATAATTTTTCTAAGCTAATGGATAAGCTTTGATGGGTATTTAGAATTAAAAAAAAAAGAAAAAAAAAACAGTTGGATTTACTCACGAGCTTGCGTCGTCCTTTTTTGTGTCCCCTCGCCAAAGTACTTGAAATTAGCTTTCTGGCTGGAAAATGTATTTCTTTTTATGTTCGTTTTTTGGTCTAACGCCATAGCCTCCTGCATGCTCTCTCATGCTGGACACGTATTGCATTACGTGGTCAACGTTACGACTTGAATGTGAGCACAAGAAATCAACTGCACCTGTAGCTGTGAAAAGGTGAATCAATTTTTTCATATTTTTTCTTTTCCATTTTGTTTTTGCCGATTTTTCTAATTTATTTTTCATGTTATTTTATATTTTTTGGGTTTTTTTTAGGAGGAAATTAAGTTGGCGACTCCAGCAGAAGAGGCAAAAAGAAACGAAAACAGGAAAGATATTGCTTGAGTGCTCTCATCGTAAAGACTAACAAGTCTAGGGGATCACATACATTTATATGAATAAGTAATTGATGTTTGCGTAAAAGTGTGCGTACGTTTGCGTGCGTTTGCTCTATATATTTTGCAATTCATTTTGCTTTAAATTGCAAAACTTTTTTGATATCATTTCCTCCAACTTTGCACATCAAAAATCTGCGAAAAAATTTTCCCATGAACTCACTGTCATGCTTCTTTATGTTTTCGTCCTTGTCACCATTTCTGCAAAGAGTTCATCCCCGTTATATGTGAGCGAAGGGTTTTATATTCTTATATAATATATACAATATATATTTTCGACCGTCCCCCGTTCGTTTTTCATTAATCTCCTTTTTGTTCCTTATAATATGAAATATTTATATTCAATCAAGATTGCAAAGCACGTGGACGCGTTTGTTCATCTGTATATCGATTTGAAAAAATCCATTGCTTGATATTATTTTTCGCCTGGAAATCGTCGCCGGGTAGAGATTTCTTTCAATTCGATTGAGTATAACACCCTTGGTGTACATTGTTTCTCCTTGACTTCAGAAATTCTGGCATTATTTGACAATTTTCGTGTAGGTCCCCCAAAAGCGTTCGCAATTCGTTCTTTCGTTTTTCTCATTTTGAGCTCCCCCCGTTGGTGGTTTTTTTTTTTGTTTTTTTTTTTTTTTTTTGAATGTTCAATTTTCCACTTTTTCACTTTTTACTTACTCATTTAGTCAATATTTGGGTTTTATTGTACTGTTTATTTTTTTGACATTTATGCACAAAGTCATGGCAAATCCCTATTTCGGAATGACTTGATGAAAATTCCATTTAAATTTTTCCTCATTTTTTCGCATTTTATTGTCCTTAATGTAAGTATATATACATACATATAATGTTTTTTTTTGTTGTTGTTTTTTTTTTTTTTTTATGGACGTGTTTCGAGATGCAAACAAAATTGATTGGGTGCAATTACTCTCGTTAAATCTGATCGGGATCGGGAATTTTCGGGATTAAGTTTAATCCAACGGAAAGACGAAGAAAAAACAATTTGAGTTTAGTCCAAAATAATGAATTTTTAATACACAGCAAAAAAAAAAAAAAACTTCTTTAAAAGTAACAATAAATATGTTTCACAATATGTTGCAGAAACACAACAATTGTCGTCGTCTTTGTTGTTGCTACCTGAAGTATTGAGAAACGCATATATTTATATGAATGTATTTATGTATTGCGTAGTTCTTTATAAACCGTCCTGCTTTAAGACATTGCCGCTTGCTTTTCAACCATGGCATGTATGTGTTTATACGTACGTGCGTGCGTGCGTGAATGTGTGTGTGTGTGTGTGTGCCGCCACTTCCAACCAATTCGCGTAGAAATGATGCCAAGCGAAACATGAGTTTTGAATTATGCATTCGAAATTTGCCGAGAAAAATTTATTATAAGACTAGATTACGTGCGGGGATTTGACTTTGGCTTTGACTCCAACTCTGTCTTCGACTTTGGCTCCGGCTAGGGCAACGGCAACGGCAACGGCAGCGGCTGCGGCTGCGGCTGCGGCTGCAGCTATGGTTACGTCTATGGCTGCGACTGCGGCTCCAACTCGGGATCTAGCTGATGTGGATTGCAATTTTTGTGTTGCTGCCGGCTTGCCGTTCGTTCCACTTAAGATGACTCGAGTCGAATCGGTCCACACCGGGCCGAGTCAACTCCAGTCGAATCGTTCGCTTAGATATATCAGAGGAAGTCATTTCTGCGCTGCATCCTAAGTACGTTGCAATGGGATTTTTTGTGTTGCAGACGTTCTTATTTATGTGGCTTTGTCTTTTTTGTACATTTTTGTTGAAATTCTTTTTGTTGTTATTGCTGCTGTTGTCGTTGCTATTATAGTTGCATTCTTTTACGAAGGTGAGCCAACTGCACAGGAACACACACACACACACACACACACCTATGTACGTTCGTATGCTTTCGCCTATAGGTATGCAATGCATATCAGTGCTCTTGTTGCCGGTGAATGATGTAGCATTACTAATATCGTGGAATGAAACGAGCACGAGACAGTTGAATGTATTTATGTATGTATGTTTGTATGTATGTTTGTAAGAAATAAGATTTGTTGAGTCTGTTGAATGTAATGCATACAACTTCAAGCAAATCAGTGGGATTCAATAAAATTTATGATTGAAAAAAGCGGAGAAGACGCTTATAAAAAGACGAGAATCTTTTGGAGCGTAAATTAACTTAAGCATCGAAATTAGTTGGCAATTTCGAGAAAGTATATTAAACGGATCGACTTCTCTCTCTTTCTCGCTCTCTCTATCTCGCGCTCTCTCTATCTCACACTCTCTCTATCTCGCGCTCTCTCTTTCTCTCTCGCTCTCTGTCTCGCTCTCTCTCTCGCTCTCTCTCTCGCTCTCTCTGTATCTCGCTCTCTATCTTTCTCGCTTTCTCTCTCGCTCTCTCTCTCTCGCTCTCTCTCTCGCTCTCTCTCTCGCGCTCTCTCCCTCTCGCTCTCTCTCTCTCTCTCGCTCTCTCGCTCTCTCGCTCTCTCTCTCTCGATCTCTCGCTCTCTCGCTCTCTCTCTCGCTCTCTCTCTCGGTCTCTCTCTCGCTCTCTCTCTAGCTTTTTCTCTCGCTCTCTCTCTCGCTCTCTCTCTCGCTCTCTCTCGCTCTTCCTCTCTCTCTCGCTCGCTCTCTTTCTCTCCATCTTTCTCTCGCTCTCTTTCTATCTTTCTCTCGCTCTCTATCTCTGTCGTTCTCTCTTTCAGTCTCTCTCTCTCTCTCTCTCTCTAGCTCTCTCTCTCTCGCTCTCTTTCTCTCGATCTTTCTCTCGATCTTTCTCTCGATCTTTCTCTCGATCTTTCTCTCGATCTTTCTCTCGATCTCTCTCTCTCCTTGTCGCTCTCTCTTTCTCACTCTCTTAGCATTCAATGCGTGTGGGGTGTTTTAGGTTCCGATCCCTATATAGGACGCCATACCAATACGTACCAATTCTTATTAGAAAACGCCTTGATATAACAATTAGACGCCAACTTCATTGTTAAGGATAGAAAAGCTGAATATGTATATACTTTTACGGCGGCAAATCAAGATACAAACTCTGAGTCGTGAAAAAATTTGCATTGATCTAGGAGCTGTCAGATTTTAACCATTTTTTGCACACGCT
Organism: Chlorops oryzae; assembly: GCA_020466095.1. Taxonomy (NCBI): domain Eukaryota; kingdom Metazoa; phylum Arthropoda; class Insecta; order Diptera; family Chloropidae; genus Chlorops; species Chlorops oryzae. Next base: position 139,644,386 of record CM035806.1, read on the forward strand.
CATTTGTTAGCAAAGATAACATTCTGACGAATTTTCATTTAAATCAGTAGGGGTCAATGGGGGGTCCCCCAAGAGGTAGACCAATTATGCTGAATTTTGATTTAACGATATATGGCACTCCTTCTATTTTTTTCCGCAAGATGTATGGAGCGATCTCACTGTGGCACGAGGGGATTTAACTGATCGATACGTAAAAAATCTCTAAATAACCAAAAATCTTTATACAAACCTGATCTGAGTTAAATGATTAGTCTCAATTGAGTGAACTGGCTGTGCACGAATAAGTTCCCTCACTCGCACTGTATTTTCCGTTTCCATTGTAAAAGTCAAGGTTTTCCTCCTCTAATTTCTCTAAAAGTAAATATATGTCCCCATAGGCAATAGGGGTTCCACGGTTCCATAATATTCTCTTTTCAGTTGCAAACAATTTCCTGGTGCAAGCCATTTTTCAGAGAACACAAAAATAATCTTGAAGTTGAAGCGTAAATTTCGCGAGTCCCTTTTGCCTAGCGAGACGTTTTTGTGTTTGTCTTCAGAACATTCTTTAATAAAGGATCTAAGCCTATTTAGCTTCGAAGGCGAAGCAATTTCTCTCACGGTATTAGTAAACCGTAAACGTCCAGCTTAATGCCCCCGCACACGAGGCTCATTTCGTATTTTATTACTTTTTAATAAAATTTAATTAAACGACCAAAACCGACGGTCTTTGCTGTCTCTCTTTCTCTCTCCCGCTTTCTCTCTGCGACTTGCTCTTTTACTTTGATAGTTTGCACAATCAAAATTTATCGCCCAACATGCGCTCATAAACACCTTTCGAAGCGTTTAGTTAATTTTATTTTACGACAAGCACTTCCGCAGCGGATCCGCATGGCATGGAACGGCACGAAACGGCACGGCATGGCGCGGAACCTAATGGAACGTTGCGGAACGGAACTGTAATACAAAATGAGATCACGCACACGCACATATGTAAGTTTGTGTGTTTATCAGATTTTCATCTTGTTGGGTCACTTCAATTCCATATACGAAACGTCTTAAAATTATCGTCACACGTGCAAAGTTCGCGTCACGTTCTTCCGAAAAGCAAAAAAAAAAAAAAAAAAAAAAAAACAAAAAACGCCTCCCCCCAAAAAAGCCATCCACAAAAACAAGAAAAATAATCGTTAAGCACATCACTACTCATCAGCATAAAATGGACATAAGCACATTCTAGGACGTAGAGTAGCCAATGAAAAGAAAAAGGTTACTCGGATGATTGCCAAAAAAGCTCAGGACCGCCCTCATAAAAATATCCATAATAATCGCATGCGATTAAGTTTAATCATAAAAATATCGCATGACTTCCGTTGACGACTTGTTTTATATATCCGGAAAACGCAAGTGCTTTCTCGCTCTCTCAGTGAAAAATTGTGAGCGACTCGCACTCTCCGTCCACTCAGCCATCTGTCCGTCCGTCCGTTCGTCCGTCCGTTCGTTCGTTGGTTCATCAGTCCATCAAACCCTTGCTAATTCGCTTGACGTACTCGGAAGCACCTTTGCGGGGCGCCACAAAGCGTTTTGGTCCGAGGTTATAGCATGTTTATGGCTTAAAAGCTTCTTAATGTCCCACACGATTCGTCGCAAGCGTATGTATGTATACCTTTTGAAAAAGCCGGCACTGGGAAAAAACACTACTTATTTGTATGTATCAAGTAGCCGCGTAAAAATTAAAATTCGTAGTATACTTTTAGGATCTTACGCTTCATTCATATGAAACTGCATGCCTCACAAGACTTACACTTACGCTCTCCTGAAGTGATGCAAGCATTTATGTGCACATGTAATTGTTGTTGCTTTGGTCGCTATTCTGTTCCTTGAAGCTTACGGGTGAAAGCAGCTGAGAGCAACGCTTGCTCGGTAGGTAAGTAGGTACGTACTTGAACGGACGATCTCAGCGAAATGTGCATGATTTTCTGCGTGCAACCGCATAATATACATATATGTATACACGTTGTTCCTTAAAAATGCCACATATCCTTGCGAGCATACACACACACTCACACATATGCGGGGATTTTCTTAAATAGGAATCGGTAAGGCTTTTATTTTCTTGTTTTTTTTTTTTGTTTGTTTGTTGGTTTCCTCAGCGGAAAAACGGGTTAGCCAACGAATTTCGACACAGCCATTAGCAGCAGCAATAACAACGTACAACGTGACGGAAATTCAAATCCACGCAATTCCTCTTGTCCTCATCCAACCCGCCATCCTCCGCCTCGTCGTCTTCTGTTGTTCTAGTTCGCGCTTGCGAATCTAATCGGCGTGCGTGTCATAACGCATCAAGCGCAGTAAGAGCTACCCCAGCAAATTCTACCTTCGAGCGAAATACGAAGCAAAGTATCTATGTGGAATAGAAAAAGGACTGAAGAAATCACAACGATCGCAATTTACGAAGTTCAATAAATAATCAAAGGACATGGTGGAGTTTTCAAAAATAAAAACTTTTTATAATTAAAAGCGCGTCAAAGTGGCGCTGCAGTGCCAACCAAAAACACACAAAAAAAAAAAAAAAAAACATTAAAATGACAACAAAACCCACACAACAAAAACTTCTTAGCTTGTAAGGGTACAAAATAAATTAAAATCAAGAATCGAACGGCAAGGACAAACCACATCCACGCGATCTCAAAGTTGCCGTGACATTTCACTTCATTACGAACACCATGGGGGGCCGGCTCTGTTGTTGGCAGAGTACTTCGATTGCCTCAAAGAGAAAAGCTCTTGAATAACTTCGATAGCCATCGATTTTATTGAAGCTGGTCGGATTGTTATCGAAAGGATAAGAAGCCCCATTGAGCTCATTTGAAATTGAATAACCTGAGTCCTAAGTTAGTATTAGCCTTTTGTCTCTTTTCTTTTTGTTCATCTATCGTATTAATCGCTATTGGCTTCCAAATTATCTTCCATCATCAATGCCGTTCCGAGAATAGGCATTACAAACTATTTCGGGATTCTCCATTCATTGCAATTGAAAACTTTTGAAATGGTTTATCCTTTGGTACTTACCAAAAACATCTTATCTCATTATATATCTTCCATTCAACGAAATTTATCTCGAATTGTAGTTCATTTCGAAAAGTTAAGAGAGAGAGAGAGAAAGAGAGAGAGACAGAGAGAGAGAGACGGAGAGAGAGACAGAGAGAGATACAGAGAGATAGAGAGAGAGAGAGAGGGTGAGCGAGAGAGAGAGAGAATTGGGGAATTCTGCAACGAAAACATTTAAACAATGTACTTATTGAAAATTTCAATTTAAGAGAGATACAAACCAGTAGTACTAACGAATAAGCTCTACACATAGCCATATATACTTATATAGTCATGTCGGCGACGATTAAGTGCACAAAGAAATGCGCGTCACGGCATTGAGTTCCGCCACTGTCGTAAAGTCGTAAAGTTTCGTCTTCTTCTTCGTCGACTCAGAGTGTGTCTACTATTATGTTGCACTGAAAGCTTAACATAATTTTAGGCGAACAAAAAGCTTATTGTATAATACTGCCATAGCATCGCTGCTTCTAATAAAATGTCAACTGTTCTTAATTGCCTGCAACAACATGCAGTACCTAGTTGTACAACACAGCCACACTTCGACAAGATGACGACGGTAGTTCGCCGAGATGAGGACGCGGGGGCGATGAGGGGACGACGAAACGACGCGACGGCACGATACGAAAATGACGTTGACGTTGAAGAAAACTCGATGGCATTGAGAACTGAAACGAATACAGGTTGATCGGTCGGGTCATGGGTGGAGTACGGAGCACAAGGATGAAGATATGAATTAAAATGAAAATTGCTTTGTAGTCCTGAAGTAATAAAACAAGAAAAAGCAGCAACATTGTCTTAAAATCCGCCCGTCTTTTCGGTCCGTCTGTCGGTAGCCGTCGCCGTAGCCGTAGCCGTCGCTGTCGCCGTAGTGAATTAGAACCGCCTTACTGCCTAAGATGGTCTCGTCTGGTCTTTGGCCTTTTGAAGCCAAGACATCGAGCCATTTCCGTACAATAGACAATAATAACGAAAACATGGGAAAATGAAAGGATTATAACAACGAATAACAAGAGCTTGTCAATTGTAGAGTGACACTTTTGAAGACAGTAAAAGGATACATCGGACTTGTGGAATAATTCAGCTTATGGATTGTGCGGAATTTTATTTCATATGTATATTTTTTTGTTTTTGCAGTTTTTCAGCATTAAAACATTTCTTATTCTTAGTGAAACGTCAAGGAATGGTCATCGAGAGGAGAAGCAATTTTCATGGAAATGATATTGCCTTTCATCTTCGCCAGGATCTTCAGCAATATGCACAAATTCAAGTGTTTATTTCTCTTCATGGGTGTCTCCCTTCAATTCTCACTCACTAACACACACACACACACACACACACACACACACACACACACCTCACAGATTTTGTTTCTTTCGCTTTGTCTCCCTTTTCTTTTTGGCCAACCTCGATTTGCTAATTGATTTCAGACTCCAAAAAGAACGAAACCAAGCGAAGCGATGCGAAGAATAAAACGATGACGCACCGCTAGAGGCCTATTCAGGCTTGATGCTCATCGTCGTGTTGGCTACTTAAATGCATCTTTCTGTAGGTCTCTTCAGTTTGTTTGCCCTTTCCTTTCCCTTCGTTACCCCCCTTCCCCCTGCGCCGCAGCGCTCCACTTTTGTTGCTGCTTTTTCAGAAGCCCCGAACTATGTATATCCATTTGCATTTCGGCGAAAAGAACTTAAACTTAAACCAAATTGTAGCTGACAGCTTCAATTGCTCCGTTGCGCTATGGTAAGTGAGTAACAGTGCACCCAAAAGGAGAGTCAAACACACACATACACACACGAACGCATACATGCGTTGCCACATATAAAATCAAACGAAAAGTAAGTAAGAAGCCACTTTGGAATTTCCTGCCGCCAAGGCCAAAACTGAGTCACTTATCCAAGCTCACACACACACACACACACACACACACACAGCCGCAAACATACGCACACATTAAGAAACAAACAAATGGAAAGCGAATTTGTATGCTTGTATGCCTGAGTTAGCGTAAATGACAGTGTGTGTGTATGTGTCAGTGCTTGATGCTTTCTGCGTTTCTCATTCATTTGAAGTCAGCTTTGCTTCTGCGATTCGAGCCGTGCACTGGAGTTTTTTAATTCAAGCGAGAACAGGACAGGGTGAAAAAGGGTGGGCGCGCGCGCGCGAGAGAGAGAGAGAGAGAGAGAAGGAGCGTTGGGGTAAAGGACTAAAACGCCACTTACTCTATTATTCGACTTCGCTGCACGGTACGACACGGCCGGGATACTCTGCTATTAGGATTCTGATGTTCAGACTTTTATGTTGTTTGCAAGAATTTCGCCAGCGGGAATTTGCATTTTTCATTACGACTTCAACAGTTCTAAATGTGGCGCCGTATTAACGCCTCTCGCCTCTAAGTACGTCCTGTATCTTGACACTTGGCTCTGTGTGTGAGAGAACTAAACGCTTTTCCGTTCATAGCAGCCAGTGGGAAGAGAAACGAAGAGCGAGAGTGAGAGTGAGAGACAGAGAGCAAGCGAGCGACAGAAAGTGAGCGATAGGGAGAGAGGGAGAGCGGCAGAGTGCGGTGATGATCAATGGACTGAGCGCGCTCTTTCGCTCGCTCGCTCTATTTCGGTTCAATGCAGTTGCTTTCGCTTCGCTTCTTTCTGGTTTGGTTCGGTTGAATTTACTTGGATTGAGAATCCTTGACTAGGGGACGGTTCAGATGGAATTTTGGTGAGATTTGGCTTAATTTTTTCTTGCTTTTCTTTGGAGCGTTAACCCCCACCCCCCTTCTTTCGCTTTATTTTGCTGGTTTGGTTTGTTGTTTGGTTCGGCTAGGTTTAGAGGTTCATTGTCGTTTGGCTTGGGCTTCGGCTTGAGCTAAAAGCTACTTCCGCCGGAAGTGGTTGAACACTGACTCGCTTTTTTTGTGAAATGGAAATGGTTGCTGCTGGTACTGGTGCTGGTGCTGGGATTGAAATTAAAAAGCGAGTGGGAGTTGGAATGTCCGGCATGTCAATGGAATTGAGTGCACTGTGCAGTGGATTGCAGTCTCTGACGGTTAGAGTAGCATGTAAATAAATTTTGCGAAGTGAAATGAATTTGATTGCCTTATTGCTCTGGTCCAGTATCTTGCATGCTTGATTCTTCTTGCTTCTTCTTCTTTTTTTTTGTCCTTTTGCGAGGGAGTTTAAAAGTATCGTGAGCTCGTGAGGATGTGTGTGTGTTTGTGTGTGTGTGTGTGTGCGTGTGTGCGTTCACTGCATTATACAACTTCAAAGGCATAAGCAATTATCCTTAACGCATGCAGATGTCTCAAATATGAAACATGAAAAGAGGAAATAAATGAGCTGTAGAAAGAAAAATATATACAGAAATGATCAGCGTCACCAGGAGATTCGATTTAGCCGTGTCCGTCTGTCCGTCTGTTTGTATACAGTTATCTTCTCGAAGGAGTTGAGCTATCTTGACAAAATGCGTGCTCGCGGCGACATGAGTAAGAACAAGTTCTAGAATGGATCCGATCGGACCATTTTTAGGGGTACCTCCAGTACTAGGGTCTGTCACAAAAAACCCAAAACTGCCTCAAAATCGGACTTTTTCGAAATAGTTCAATGAACCTAAGAATTTGAGCGTATATTTTTTAACCTCCGATTAGAATTACAAAAAAAAAAAATGGAAAATTGGGCGTGAAAAAGGGGCGGTTGTCATAAAGAAATTTAACAAACGTCGATATATAGGGCCCCTAATGGCCTTAAAAACTTCTTGAATATTCTTACTTAGTGGTCCTGTTTTTTGGGCGTGGTTCAAAAACTATTTAAACATGTGTGTCTGTGTCGGGTATTTTATTGTCAGGCTCGCCTGACTATAACACCCTTACTTGTTTTAATAAGTATGTATATAAAAGTCGAAAACAAGTTCTCGACTTGATTTCCCTTTTTTTCTGTAGATATATACAAATATATACTGAAGCTTATGGCAGCATTAGCGAGATGTCTCTCGAAAACCACAATGCATATAAGGCCCTATTATGATTAGGGACATCTACTTATCTGTGTGCTTGATCAATATTTTGAAAATATACCCGGAAGAAAAATATCTCTTGCAGGACAAAGTCATCAGTGATGTCACAGGGCATAAAGGTGACTCTGTCACGCATGACACTTTGGATGAAAATGTCATCGTAGAAGGTTGCTGAATCAATGGCTTGAATCCCATTGGATACATTAATTTAAATGAACTCTTTGATTTTTGCTTTTTGCATAACGTGGCGTGGTGGATAGCGTGCGCACCTACCCAGCAGGAAATGTCCCGATGAAACAATCAATGATTTCAGCATGACATTAGAGCCGCGACTCCTCCTGATTATACACCAACTTTCTAATGAAATTTACACACAAGCGGCATTTGCCGTCATAAGCGTATATGTCACGAGTTGGTCATCGAAAGTGGAGTAGATGTACTCCGTCGTATCGATACCTCCTGTTTTGCAAGACAATGTCATCGTTCGGGAGTGATACGAAATGAAAATGAAACATGGTTTGGTTGTTTTTTTTTCACGTTTTTTTGTTTTGTTTTTTTGTTTTCTCAGTCGTTTATTCACATATTAAAGAACTTAGTTATAATTCAGACTTGATCGATTTGTAACAAAATTAATCACAATTTCCTTTGCCATTACAAAACTCCTTACGGTTCATAAAATAAAAAAATATCGCATTTTCTTGTGCTATCTAAAAAATTGCTTACGGCTAATATAAAAAAAAAATTGTGAGGATCCACAAGGTTCTTCTTCTTTTGAATTCCTGTTCACGTCAGCGAACTTTCGGTATTCTTTTGCTGCGAATACTTTTATGTTGCTCCTGGTGAATCCTGGATTCATATTTACTTCTTAGTAACTTGCCTTTTTGACTCAAAAAACTTGAAATATATTTCGTTCACTTCAAGAAGCTTCACTTGGTTTTCACAATATGTTAGTCGAGTTAGTGTTGTCGAACTATCAATAGCTCTATTGATATTTGACACTTTTTTAATCGAAGGGTTTTCAGCGATAAACAATGTTTTTTTGCACTTTTATATTATTTTCATGGCAAAAATCAAAAAAATTGGTTTTCAACTGCCACGTTTTTCCATTTAGTCCGTAGCAAATATTTAATTTATAAGCAATGATGCAAACGCACTAAATTTCCTTCACATATAAATGGTATGTATAATACTCTCATTAAATACTTACACCAGGCGCAATATATTTTAATTTATTATATTCTATCGAAATTTATCGATTATTTTATCCTCTATCGTTGACAATGCCATAGAAATTACGATGAATACGATCTTCCTTCGATGACATTGCCATTTGTAATACGACGAATAATACCTTCATTCGATGACAATGCCATTGGAATTGAGGAGTACTCAAATTTTCCCCTTGATATCCTTGATGAAAAAATTAATGAATTTGTCCTTTATGAGAAAATTTCCGGCTGCGTCATTATTAGGTCTACCTGCCCATGTTCTCTATACCTCTCTGCCTTTATTACTTCGAAAAGCTCTTGTAATGACTGTGTTATGACCTCTCCAGGACTCCAAGCGAAGCTTCCTCATTGTTTTCCTCATTTTATAGATTTTTTGTTTCGCCGCTTTTCAGTAATAAACAGCAATAAAAGTAAACAATTATGACGAAGGTCTACATGCCTTCCTTACAACTTCAATGGATCCTTATTTATTTATTAATTTTTTTATTTTTTTATTTTTTTTGGTTTTTTTTTCCGTATTTCGCCAATGAATGTAAAATATATATTAATGGATGGGAACGATTTATTGAACGGACAATGCAACTTCCTGACGCCGACTCCATGGCCACGAATTGAATGAACTCTCGCTGTTGGTGTTTTCATTATGATTTATTGGAAAATACGTTTGGGAAAGCAATTAAAATTAAAAGGGAACGATGCAAAAAATAATTAACTGTATTCGAAATCCAGTCATAAAGTAAGGACATAATAATGGGCATTTTTAGTCGATTTCAAAATTGACCCAAACTCAATCTGGCAAAACAACAACTACGCGACTATTCCAATAGTCCTAGCAGAACTAAAATAATTCAACAACAACGGAATATACGGAAAATCGAGCGTCAGCTTTGGTCAACGGCAAAAAAAAGTTCTTAGCGTGGACACAAATCAAAATTCATTCATCCAATGATTTATATAGGTACATGCGATCAAAATTTGGTTAGATTCCATGCGGACTTCTTGAACGATCCGGTATACATATTTAGCCCAAAATCGTTAAAAAACAAGTAAGGGTGTTATAGTCAGGCGAGCCTGACAATAGAATACCCGACACAGACTCACATGTTCAAATTATTTTTATTATCAAGAGGTGTTTAAGGTCATTAGGGGCCCCATATACCGACTTTTGTTAAATTTATTTATGAAAACCGCCCTTTTGCAACGCCCACTTTTCCAATTTTTTCGTTTTCTAATTGGAGGCGTTAATATACGCTCAAATTCTAAGTTTCAGTGGAAAATCTCAAAAAAATCCAATTTTGGGGCAGTTTTGAGATTTTTGTGACAGACCCTAGTTCTGGAGGTACCCTTAATAATGGAGCGATCAAAAAAATTGTTGGAGAGGATGTTCATGGCTACAAAGGAAGCATACTGCCAAATTTCGATCAAGTCCCATTTGAATTTCGGGTGTAGGAAGCCAGTTTCGAAAAACACCCTTCGGCCACGCCCACTTTTCCAATATTTTGAAATCATATTACTTGCCTTTAAGAATGTTTAAATATAAAATTTCATTAAAATATTTTGAAACCTTCGATTTTAGAGCAGTTTTTGTGATTTTTGTAACAGACCCTAGTACTGGAGGTACCCTTCAAAATGGTCCGATCGGGTCCATTCTCGAACCTGTTCTTACTCATGTCGCCGTGAGCACGCAAACCAAATTTTGTCAAGATAGCTCAACTCCTTCGATAAGATAACTGTACACAGACATACAGACGGACAGACAGACAGACGGACAGACGGACAGATAGACAGACAGACAGACGGATATGGCTAAATCGAATCTCCTGGTGACGCTGATCATTTCTATATACATTTTGTATGGTCTATCTCGACTGGTTCTGGGTGTTACACACAACCACACAAACGCAATATACCCTCGACCCAGAGTGTGTCGGGTATAAAAAAGTTTTGTCTTATGGCCGTCTTGTATACATATTTTTTTCGATTAATAAAAACAATTGTTTTTTGCGAAAAACCTTGCTGCGAATTATATTTACTTACATTTAAAAATACCAGAATGAACTTCGTTCTTATCTGGTGTCCTATGACACAACTCAACTTGTTTTTTTGTATCCGGTGTGTTCTCAGCCTTGAGTATTAAAAAAGCCTTCACAAGCATCAACATAACCTCAACGGGGATAAAACAAAACCTGCTCACTTATCAGAAAATGAAAATCAAATACCTTACCCCACTCCCTTTGGTATTTTCTCACTCAAATTATTTTCTATTTTTCTATCGTTGGCCTGGCCTATCGTTCGCTATCGGAGTTTTATTAACAGTAGAACGTCTTCGAGTGTTTTGAGGATTTTACACGTTATTTTATTGGCGAGTCTTTGCTAAGATCATGACGTCAATGCCCTTTTTGCTGCTGGACGCTAAGGTCCTCGCTGACGTTTGCGTCGTTCCAAGAAGGCGCGCATCCAATTAGCAGCAAATCTCCATGTTTTTATAAGCAAATTGTTTATATCGTGTATGTATCTACATGCATACGCCTAGCTGTGTGTGTGTGTGTGTTTGTGAGTACAGCACATTGTCTGTCTATATTTTCTGCTTTGTATTTTCTGTTTGCCATCGCTTAATAATATTCCGCTGTAGTTGCGACCGATGGCATTGCCATTTATGCGGTAACTCACAGTCCTCTTTGGAAACATTACAAAGTATGCGTCTTGGTTGCTTTGGTGTGGTAACTATTGTTATTGCTTGTCTTATTGTAACGTTTGTTGTGGCTGCCGCTCATGTTTATATGTTTGTTTGGGTACGAGGATACAAAAACGTCATCATTATCAAATCATCATCATCATATTGATCATCAACAATAATAATAACAACAAGCCCGCTATTATTCACAAGAAGAGGCGAAGTAATGTCCTTAGCCACCCGCTCGGGACGTTGCCTATAATGAACGACGGGGAAAGCATCGACGGCAGCGGCAGAGAGGCAGCAGAAATAATGCAAACAATAATTGTTGCGTGAAATCCTGCGAACGTGCCGTCGACGTAATCCTTTGCATTTTGCTGCAATAATTGCGCCGATAAGCGTCTATCTTTTTTGTGTGTGCGTGCCTGTGTGTGTGTTTGTGTGCATACTGTCCGCCCGCCTATCCAGCTCTTTGTCTATTCCTGCGCCCCTCAAAATGTTCCGCTATCGCTCTCTCTCACTCTCTCTCTCTCTCTCTCTCTCTCTCTCTCTCTCTCTCTCTCTTGTGTGTGTGTGTGTGTGTCTCTCTTTTTTGCTTTCTTCCTCTATTTGTATGTCCGTCGATTTGTCAAAGTATTTAGTTTTTTTTTTTTTTTTGTTTCTTTGTTTACTTGAATGTTTTCAGCAAAAGCTTGTTTGTACGAGCGTGTGATCCTTTTTCTTCAATTCCCGTATTACTTTATTCGTACATATGTTTATATGTATTGACGAGTACTCTTATGCTCCTACACGAATCGCCATCGTTGATAGCCATGTAGCTAAAGCTGTCTGTAAGCCTCCGTTGTTGTTGCGAAAAGGGTAGGTTTTTTTTTGTTTTTTTAAATTTAGGATCTTTCAACTTTTTTTCTAAAATTTCGTGAATTATGAACGTCATTTTGTAATGAATACATATCAGCTTAGAAATAAAATGAAAAAAAAATCATTGCCGGTATTCTTTGTAGATTTAAAATTGTGGAGATTCCTCTCTCTTTCTCTTTGTCTTTGTCCTACTATCTCTTTCTCTCTTCCTTATTTCAACTCGCTGCCTCCTTCTCTCTCATCGTGCAGTTCCAATTCTTTTTTTGATCATTCCATTCCGGAGATGCTCTCTTTTTGTATTTTCGTTCATATTGTTCCTCTCTCTCTCTCTCTCTTCGCTATCTCTTACTCTTTTCATGTATTTCATAAACTCTTTCTTTATGATCCAGCTTCTCCTCTTTTCTTGCTCAGTTTCTCTCGTTTCACCCATTTCGCCCATTCTTCTCTTTTCCTCTCCCTCTCTCTCTGGCTCTCTCGCTCTCTCTCTCTCTCTCTTGCTCTCTCTCCCTCTCTCTCTGGCTCTCTGGCTCTCTCTCTCTCTGTCTCTCTCTGTCTTGCTCTCTCTTTCTTGCTCTATCTCTCTTGCTTTCTCTCTCTCTTGCTCTCTCTCCCCTGCTCTCTCTCTCTCTTGCTCTCTCTCCCTTGCTCCCTCTCTCTCTCTCTCTCTTTCTCTCTCTCGCATTCTCTTTCTCAGTCTCTCTTTGTCTCTCTCTCTTGCTCTCTCTCTCTCTCTCTTCTCTCTCTCTCTCTCTCTTCTCTCTCTCTCTTCTCTCTCTCTCTCTCTCTCTCTCTCTCTCTCTCATATATATATATATATATATATATATATATATATATATCTTTCGCTTTTGCCTTTGAATTCAATTCGAAAATTGCACGTTCATGACGACTTGAGCCCCTTTGAATCGAAATCAAATAAAATGAAAATCTTTTGCACTTTTCCTTCTCTCTGTTCTCCTCTTTTACCCTTGCTCTATTTCACAATATTCTTACTGAAGCTGCTTTTTGAAATAAAATACAAATAAAACATGTTAATTCCTTTTCTCTTCAATGAATTTCAATCAATTTTCTATCACAAAAGTATGAAATTTCTTTTGTGTCTTGCATAATCTCATTATCGCATCAATTGAAACATAAAGAAGTGAACTGAAAAGGCATAGCAACAACAGCAATAGCAACAGCAACCAAATAGCAAACCATCCATTCGACCAAACGCTCCAACAACATCCACAAGACGAGTACTAACGAGGAAATTAACACCAACAGGAACAGAAAAAACAAGAAAAACAACAAACACAACAACACAACAACAAAAATAGCAATAGCAACAACAAATGAAGAACATATGAGTAGCGTTCCGAATAAAAGAAGCTATAGAAGTTGTGGCTGTTGCTCGACCAGTGGGCGTGTGTGGGTGTGCGTGTGTGTGAATTTTTGCAAAATTCAAAAATAAAATACAAAATTGCAACAAAATCCTATGCTCAAAGCTTATCTATATCCTTTGAAATCCATTTTCAATTAACCTTTCCAATACAGATGCAAACTCTCCTTTCTACACAATACATGAATGCCATGAGCTCGCGCACTCACACAGAAACGCAAACACAAACAAAAACACAAGCACAAACGCAGACGGATATGCTGCAAATACAAACGAACACATATACATACACACACTCGCATCCGTACGTACGCACGCTAAAAACATGCATGCAAATAGCATTGTTCGATAGACAGAAAATTACTTTAGTATCGTCATCCTCGTATTGAGAAAAGTCTCGAATGGGTCTTTGTCTTTAGGCTTTGTAATAAACATTAAGATAACTATAAACAAATGCCTGAACGTATTGAAACAAACCCATACACAAACGACCCACACACACTCAAACACATGCCGAATGTTGCATGCATACATATGTACATATGCGTACGTATTCAAGTGTGGCGTATGCACGCATGCAGATAATACGCTTTATGTAAATGCTTCATGATGTCGACACATGTAATTAAAATAGTCGTCATTTCAATAGGAAAACTCCAAAACTGTTGTTGTAGTTATTATTTTTGATATCTTGTTTTGTTGTTGCTCTTCGTCGCTTTCTGTCAATAGCAACAGCATTCCGAATTGTAAATAAATGCAATACGATATTCTATTCAACAAATTCAAACAAGAAATATTTCATTTCCAAAAATTCAATTCGAAAAGAAAATGCGTCGAAAATATCAAATAAAAAATCTTTTTCTTAATGAACAACAACAAAATATTGTTAGTTCTTATGTTTATTTCATGAATTTTCTCATATTACACACAATAACATTTGACCGAAGGCGAAAAAGGACATGATTCGCATATCAGAATGATAAAAAATTTATTCGTTTCGTGCGAGTTTATCCCTTTCACATGCGAGTCGTTTTACTCTGTTTCTTTTCGATTCCTAATTGTTAGGATTTTAATGATTGGTTAACGCCGTTACCATGCACCAAAAGTGATAACGACAACAAAAATAACAAGAACAAAGATTATATCGCCGGTGACCCTCGAATCTATGCAGGAAAATTACACAGCCGCCATGCCGGCCACATTCGTTCATTCATCGTGTTCACTAACATTCGGTGGCCCCATATCGCCATCTTTCAAAATTTAATAGGCTTAGTTGAATGCTGCGTGCCTAGCTGGTGATGCTTCCGCTGAGCTGCTGATGCTGCCAACATCATTAGGATTTTTAGTACCAATTATGGATTTACTGCGTAGTTTTAATTGAAAATTTTCGATTTTCCCCAACTCTGTATCTCGCGATAATGGAGTATTTTCCATCGAAATGAGAGACCATGTAGGAAATTTCAAGCTATCGATGACGTCCCTGTTTTCATCACATCTTTCAGTTTCAATTTCCCTCACAATCTTTTCAATGAAAGCCATTTCCTATTAGGGGCGCGCTGGTCTTGGTGGCTTATCATCTTCCTATTCCTATGCATGGTGTGGAGAGTGAATTTTCCAAATTTATCCAAAAACTTAAAGCATGCAGCTTTAACAAGAAAATCTTTATCTTCTGGTTCGATTTAATTGAAAAGCGAGTATCTACTCGTAACATAATCCGTACCGGAGTAGATATTCACAAATAAAACAGATTCACATATGAAAGGCGAGTGCTATACTAAAGCTCACTCCCCTTGAGATCGAAGGTGGATGAACGCTTACTGATTTGCTTACATTGAATGATGAGATGCAAAGAGAAGACGAAGAAGAAGAAGAAGAAAATTGAACTGTGAAACAAAATCAGCGTACGCTTCGTGAAAAATTGAAGAAGAAAAACCATCTACTATTTTATTATTATTCCATCTTATCAATAACGTGAAATAAATAAATTTTTAAGTCAAATGAAAATATTAAATCGATTTCGGTAAAATTTGTCAGTTTTGGACAGATTCGTGCAGTTCGGGAAGATACCGTTTGGGAGCTTTAAGCATAAAGGAAATTTCATGAAAATAAATTTTTGTATGGATTAAAAATAAATCCGTACACTGCGCGAAAACTACGATTGTGTAATTAACAACGATACGTAGTATACAGCAAAACTGTAGTACGGACGTATTCAAACATGACTTTAATAGCCATGCGTATCCCTGCAGGACTTTAATCAACCGATTAGCAAATAAGTTAATGGCAAGCTAACTTTTTCGCAACTGACTAGAAATCGCTTAAAAGGTCATCTAGACATCAATCAAATACAATTTAGGAAATTTCTAAAATTTAACTTTATGCCCACCACATCACAACTGACTAGAAATCGTTTGAAAAGTCATGCAGACATCAACCAAACTAGATACGAAAATAATATATTTCTGATGCTATAATTCAAGGGTATGAATTGCATTCAAAGGAAGTTTAATAGGCAAATCGAAACTTCACCCAAAAGTCAACCAATGCGTAAAAATTGCTCTGATGAGACCCCAGACGGCAGTTCGATTATCAATTGAAACCACTTCTCTTTCTGAATTCATTATACCCGACACACTCTGTGTCGAGGGTATATTGCGTTTGTGTGGTTGTGTGTAACACCCAGACTTAGTATAGATAGACCATAAAAAATGTTTATAGAAATGATTAGCGTCACCAGGAGATTCGATTTAGACATGCCCGTCCGTCTGTCCGTCCGTCTGTCTGTCCGTCGTCCGTCTGTCTGTGTGTATACAGTTATCTTATCGAAGGAGTTGAGCTATCTTGACAAAATTTGGTATGCGTGCTCACGGGGACATGAGTAAGGACAAGTAAGGACCCGATCGGACCATGACAATAGAGCCTGACAATAAAATACCCGACACAGACACACGTGTTCAAATAATTTTTAATATCAAGAGGTGTTTAAGGCCATTAGGGGCCCCATATACCGACTTTTGTTGAATTTATTTATGAAAACCACCCTTTTGCAACGCCGACTTTTCCAATTTTTTTGTTTTCTAATTGGAGGCCTTAATATACGCTCAAATTCTAAGTTTCAGTGGAATATCTCAACAAAATCCGATTTTGGGGCAGTTTTGAGATTTTTGTGACAGACCCTAGGACTGGAGGTACCCTTAATAATGGACCGATCAAGATAATTTTTGGGCAAGATGTTTATGGCTACAAAGGTAGTATAAGTGCCAATTTTCGAGTAGGAGACAATTTTCGAAAAACGCCCTTCTGCCACGCCCATTTTTCTAATTTTTGTAAATCACATTAATTGGCCTAAAAAATGTTCAAATGCCAAATTTCATCAAAATATCTTGAAAAACTTCGATTTAAGAGCAGTTTTTGTGATTTTCGTAACAGACCCTAGTACTGGAGGTACCCCAAAAAATTGTCTGATCGGGTCCATTCTCGAACTTGTTCTTACTTATGTGGCTGTGAGTACGCATATCAAATTTCATCAAGATTGCTCAACTCCTTCGTTAAGAAAACTGTATACAAACATACGGACAGACAGACGGATAGACAGACGGGACAGACAGACGGACATGGCTAAATCGAATCTCCTGGTGACGCTGATCATTTCTATATACATTTTGTATGGTCTATCTCGACTGGTTCTGGGTGTTACACACAACCCCACAAACGCAATATACCCTCGACATAGAGTGGGTATAATTACGCCCGCTGATTTGCACTGATTTCGTATTTAAACTTTTTTACTACGCTTGTATTTATTTTAACTACGTCCGTTAATAGAGCCAAATCATTGCTGTTCGCAGTTAAATTAACTACGTTTTTGTTATTTTTACTACGATTTTTCGCTCAGTGTAAGAAAGAGATGCATATTAACTTTCTGCATGTGTTGGTATGCATGTGTTGGTATGCATGTGACGGTGGGTGCGCACGTGTGTGTGCATGATTGTGTGGATGTGGTCATGTTTCAATGAAAGTCCTCAAGCGGAAATTCTAATTGCGGTTATTTTCAAGAATTTTGAAACACAAATGTCAGGGGTTGTTTATTTTTTCATTATGATTGTTATCTTATTACACTGTGCTAGTTCAAAAAAACCGACAAACTGCTTTCATATCTAGAAATAATAACTAAAACACGCTGAATACAATAAGGATATTGATTTTTTGGGATTGGCTCAGTTAACGGAGATTTTCGCGATTAAATCTGGATCCCTAAAGTATGCAAGAATAATTTTGTTTTTTTACTTAAAACATTTTACTTGGTCCAAAATGAGGAGTTTGAACTTCAGAACTCTCAGTTGCTAGTCATTTGCTTTCCCATTACACCGTCTTGTCAAAAAACATCGTAGCTCTTAAAGTTCTTTTTGAAAATATATATAAAAAAATCGAAAGTGAACAATTTTACTTCCCCTAAAAGTATGGCGTATATTGTATCTGAAATGCGTTTTATACGAAAAAAGCTCCGAAAAAGTTCCCTAGGGGATAACGAAAATAGTTCCAATAAAAAGGTTTTTACACTTTTTATTATTATTAGTTTTTATGAAGTTGCAAAGATGACAATCAGCAAAGTATGAAAATTCGCTACAATTTTACAGATTTTTCTACGATTTGGGACGAAAACGCAAGCTTGCAGTTGAAAAATGTTGAACAGCGTTTATGACCTGTACGGCAACAGCCAATCAAGCGCCAGATTAGTTTCGTCGAAACCGTTCGAAAACTTCGATGTCAAGGTGTAATCCGTTCAAAGCATGTTTAATTGTCGAAAATGTCGATTTAACCATGGAAATTTTCGAGTCCGACCTCATGTTAGCACTGTTTCGATTGCAAAAGAGCTAAAGATTGCACAAAAAACCGTTTGGAACCATTGGAATAAGGCTGGATACACAAAGAAGCTCGATGTATGGGTGCCACACGAGTTAACGCAAAAAAACCTCATAGACCGAATTTCCATCTGCGAATCGCTGCTGAACCGCAACAAAATCGACCCATTTTGAAGCGTTGGTGACTGTGATGAAAAGTGGGTCATTTACGACAACGTCAAGCGAAACGGTCGTGGTCGTAAACACGGTGAACCGGCGGAAACGGTGGCCAAGCCAGGATTGACGGCCAGGAAGGTTTTTGCTGTGTGTTTGGTGGGATTGGCAGGGAATTATCTACTATGAGCTGCTCCCATACGGCAAAACTCTTAACTCGGAACTCTACTGTCAACAATGGGACCGTCTGAAGGAAGCAATCGCCCATAAGCGGCCAGCTTTGGCCAATAGAGAGGAATTGTGTTCCATCAGGATCAACGCCAGGCCACACACATCGATAGTGACTCGCCAGAAGCTCCGGGAGTTTGGTTGGGAGGTTTTTCTGCATCCACCTTATAGATCCGACCTGCACCAAGTGATTACCATCTGTTCCTGTCCATGGCGAACAATTTTGCTGGGTGAAACATTCGCTTCAAGAGAGCTTCTGAAATTCGACTGTCCTAAATTTTTTGCTAATAGGAACGAGGGCTTCTATTATAAACATTATAATTACCTAAAGAGTTGAATCAGAAGTTATTGAACTAAACTTTGCATTTCGCATAATCTGGTCAAATCACTACTCTAATAAAGTTCTATTTATGAAAAATAATGATTTTTTTATAACTAATAAATAAAAAAAATCGAAAGTGAACAATTTTACTTCCCCTAAAAAGTAATGCGAAAATAGTTCTGAAAATAGGTTTTTACCTGCAAAAAAGTCTCCGAAAAAGTCTCCTCAAAATAACAAAATTTTACAAAAAAAGAATGGTTTCAAAACTAATATTATTATTTTTAACGATAGGAAAGCACAAAACAATGATGTTTGAAATTTTCGAGCAAAAAATGTCTACGTTTTGCTGTCAGAACGCACTTGTACATTGAAAAAGATCTTTTAACATCAGATGATGTTGTAGGGCAACACTTATAAGAAGCCAGATCAATAGGAAAAAGATTGAAAACAAATTCTTGCGTTGGTTGTAATCGTTCAAAGCATTGTTTATTTCGACAATAGTATTTAACCCAGGATTATTTTTGAGCTTTTTTTTGCATATTTTTGCTGAATTTATCTTCTTGTAAAGATTTTAATGAAGTACGAATGGATGACCGACAGTATCTCGCCTTATAGTCATGTAATTTTCGGAATGTCCTTCCTAGTGTTTTTGCATAAAATAGTTTTTTCTCAAATCTTTTTAATCGCCTAAAATTTACTCGTTCTTTAAGAGATAACAAAATTGTTCCTCTCCGCTATAACAAGCTTCTCTCGGAACGACAATATTTCATCTGCAATCCGTTTGTGGAACCTGATCCCTTCTCAATTGCAATTCACATGTAACGCCATAAGCTTTAAGGCTCAACTTAAACTATACTTATCAACAGGGCTCGGATTTTGTTGCTTTTATAAATTTCAAGCATACTTTATGGGGCAAACAAATTTTGTATCAACATTTTGCGAATAAGTTAAGCGAAGTTAAACTTCAAACCGCTTTTCTTACTTCAAAAAAAAAATGCATATTGAAGCTAAAAATCGATTTGAATCTTAACTTTATTTGATTTGAACAAAATTTTTACTCCATAAAGTATGCCTCATATTTATAAAAGTCAACAAAATCCGAGCCCTGCTTATCAAATAAGTGTAAGAATTTGTGATATTTTAATTTTTTGATATTGTACGTAACTTTTAGTCTTACAAGCTTTTTATTAGTAAATGTACTACAAATTTGTCCAATATGAATATATACGTATGCCTGTACTATTAAACAACTAGCGCTTACCATAAGACCTTGTCTTGTCGCGCTAGGATAATAAAAAGAAAGAACGAAAGAAATAAAAAAAGAAGAAATATAATATAATACTGTAATAATTTCGACACTTTTGCTCAATTCCAATCCTTGTGTCTCGAGCTCAACTGTTGCTGAGACTAATCGAGCAAAACTAGTTTTTATATACGCTAAATCGCCCTTATTTGCTCATCGGCAAGTTGTTCCTTTGCGATTTCAATGGATTCATTATGAAAATTCCAAGAAAATGTTGATTTTAGGCACGTTAGGCTTCAATTTGCAAAAAAAGTCCCGATGGGCAAAAAAGTATCAAAAAAGTTAAAATGCCTAGGCTCTAGGCAAAAAGACATTTATATCCACTCTGGTCATTATTCTGTCATAAATAAATAGCAACAGTAACTAAATATATATATTTTTTTAATGAAGTTAGTCATAATTTTTCAACAGCGATATCACAAAAATTAGAGTCAATCTAGAAAAACAAAAAAACGGTTGATGGGACTGAATTCAGCGCCCCCCCCCCCCCCCCCCCCCTATTTTGTGTTTACGAGATTTGTCTCCATGTTGTCGGTTAAAAAAAGTACCAAATTGAAGCACAGTGTTATTATTATTGTTTTTTTTTTTATTGCTTTTTGTTTTTTGAATTAAACTTGTGATATGCGGTTTGGCAAACATGACAAGTAATTGAGATCCAAAACTGTGACCAACTAATAAGGAACATGAATTTGACATGAACTGCATTTGTTGCACACGGAGATGGAGCGGTGCGGAGCGGTGATATAAGAGTGGGTGACAGAGCGAGAGAGAGAGAGAGAGAGAGAGCGGAGAGAACGACAAAAGTTTTGCGGTTTTCCAGCAGTCGAGGTTGGATTGAACAATGCACGCCGTTGCTATGTATAAGGAAGAGTTAATTATGAAATTGCTTGAAGCGGAAGTTTCTTACAATAATCAAAATCCATAGACCACATACACCACCGTACATGCACATATACCTATGTTTATTGTATTACATACAAAACGGTGAGCAATTCAAGGTGATTCACGTCAGATATGAATGACAATTTTGGTAAGTGGTATTTTTCGATGAAGCTCAAAATACAGCAGCCCTGACGTTGATGATTAAATGCTGTGGAAATTATGAACCTCATAGTACAATTTCAAATCAATTTTACCTATATAAGAGAATTATATATAGCATACTGTCTATGGTCAGGAAAATTGTCGCGGGTGTATCAGCGGGAAGCTGCAGACGTGAAAAAAAAATCGTTAAAATTCGAATATGCCGTGGTCTCAAATGAAAGATAAGGTAAAACGAAAAACTTTGGCATGATTTCAGAATTTTTCATTAAGGTTTATAGGTCGCTAAAATGCATTTAAGCCGCAATTTTACATTTATGAGTTTCACGACCGTTTTCGCATCCTACTTTTAAGTTCTATCTGTCAGTTAGGTTTTATTTTCTCTGACTTATTAAATGAAATTTGTATGAAATTATCATCAGGATAATTGAACTTTCAGATAAATTTTAGTCCGTCAAAAAAAGCAGATTTATTGGAAAACAAGCAAGGGTGTTATAGTCAGGCGAGCCTGACGACAATACAATACCCGGCACCGGCATACATATTTATATGTTTGAACATTTCATTAAACAGGCCGCAAGACCACTATCACTACTTCTTTTTCTTAGCGATTATTAATCCCGTTTATAACGGGGTACGCCTTGTAGTCTTAATGATGCGACGAAATTTTTCTCACAAGACAGGCCGACATGGCGCTGTCTGTATCGCTTTAGAAGGAAGAGGTGGGACCTACAGTTTGAAATTTCTTTTTAAAGAAGCTTTTTCTTATTGGAAAATTTCAGCTTCATGTGTGCACAATTGGTATGGGCATAGATCACTACCACTACGAAAAGCTATTATGGAGATTTTAACGTCCGTTAAGGGCCTCGTATTTTGGATTTTTTTTTTCAATTTCTTTATGGAAACTGCCCTCTTATCCCGCTAATTTTTCCAATTTTCAAATAATTTGTCGGTACCCTGAAATATATTTAAATATAAAATTTCATCAAAATATCTTGAATAAATTTAGAGCAGGTTTTGTGATTTTCACAAAAGATCCTAGTACTGTTGGTACCCTTAATAATTTTCCGACCGAGAAAACTGTGTGCAGACAGACGGACAGACTGTTCTTCGAAAATTGCGTCTCACATCTGAAATTCAGATGGGACTTCTCCTAAATTAGGCATATCGAATTCATACATATATATTTGTTGAAATCCTGTACGAAAATTTACTCGTTCGTTCGATTTTTAAGGGTTCTTCCAGTACTAGGGTCTATCACAAAAAATCCCAAAAATTTCTCTAAAATCAGAATCTCACGAGATATTTCAATGGAATTTGGAACTTGAATTTATATTTAAGCATCTGCATGAAACGTAGGTATATAGCTAACTGTTTGTATGTGTCGGTTATTGTATTGCCAGGTTGGCTTGATTATAATACCCATTATTTTTTTTAATTTGATTAATCTGATCACTCCCTTCTATTACGTATTCTGTATTCTGTAGTTTGTTTTTGATTTTTGCATTTGCACATTTGCTCGGTACCTTTTCGCTAAATGAATCCAATTAGCCAGCATATCAAATTTACTGGAAATTTCGCGCTTTTTTTTCGTTTCTATTTTCTTCCTGCCCAATATTGAAGGAAAGTTATTTTATTAAAAACGCCAATTCGCAGTGCCCTCCATTTATTTGTCGCATGAAATTTCACTTTTGGTTTTCTGTTTTTAGTTAAATTTACCCAGTTATATTTTCGAACAGCAAAGCCAGTTTGAGTGCTCAAAGCTGATAAAATTGAGCATCGAGCTAAAAGTATTTTAGGCTAATAAGTTTAACTGTTGCGCGCTCGAACTTGCATTAACGCACATATTGCTGTGCGCGGTCATACACACACACACACAGACACGTGGCCATTCATCCGCATTCAACATCCGCCACATAAATAAGGTACAGGTGGATGTGGAGGGAAAAAAGTTGCTGGAGAAACTGCCTTGCTGTGCTGATGGAACGTTGCAGAAATAAAGTAATTTGCTGGAAAAAAGCTTTTCGATAGTGTTTTTGCAATGGCATTAACAACAACAACAACAACAATAACAAGTTAGGGTGCTATAGGCAGGCGAGCCTGAGAACAAAATACCCGACACAGACACACATGTTTAAATTCTTTTGTTAAATTTCTTTATGAAAACCGCCCCTTTGCCACGCCCAGTTTTCCAATTTTTCTGAATTCTAATCGGAGGCTTAAATATACGCTCAAATTCTATGTAAACTCAATTCAAATATTTCGAAAAAGTCCTATTTTCGGGCAGTTTTTGTGGTTTTTGTGACAGACCCTGGTACTGGAGGTACCAATAAAAATGGTCCGATCGGTTCCATTCTCGAACTTGTTCTTACTCAATGAGCACGCATTCCAAATATTGTCACAAAGCTCAAGTCCTTCGATAAGAAAACTGTATACAGACAGACGGACAGACCGACGGACGAAATCGAATCGCCTGCTGTCGCTGGTCATTTCTATATACATTTTGTATGGTCTATCTCGACTGGTTCTGGGTGTTACACACAACCACACAAACGCAATATACCCTCGACCCAGAGAGTGTCGGGTATAAAAAGGACCACAATTCACGATGACATAAAGCATGTGAAGTTTTCTCTGCTTTTTTTTTTTTTTTTTTTTTTTCGTCCATAAGCACCTGAACGGACGCATCGCTATAGCCGCAGGGCAGCAGGTATTTTGGGGGGATATGGGACAACGATTATGTATTCATATATTGATGTGAGCGGAAGTAGTGCATAAATGTTGGCTACGAAAAGGCCCTTGCAAATCTAATTAAAGGTAGCGCGTTCGCGCTTCAGTCGTGCCAACCAGCTTTTAACGAACGCGGTCACTTTCGTTTTAACTTGTTAGAGAGAGAGAGAGAGAGAGAGAGAGAGAGAGAGAGAGAGAGAGAGAGAGAGAGAGAGTTGTTATTTTTTTACTCTTTATATGCCTATCACGAAATCCATGTTACGCACTGTTGCAGCGTGCGAATTATTTTAATTGGCTTAGCTAAGAAAAAATTTTTTCCGAAAACTGCTATTTGCAATTATTATTAATTGATTTTACCCTCTTTTGAAATCGTGTAAAGGGTTTTTAAATCCATTTGTAAATTTCGATGATATTAAACAAAATGTCCGTTACGCACGCGTTACAAAATTTTTCCTTTAAAAATTTTATGTCAGCTTCTATCTGAAATTTCTGTGAATTGACTTCAGATAGAATTTTAATATTTTTTTACAGCTATAAGAGGTTATCCTAGATTACACTAGTAGCTATGTTATTTGAGAAAAGAAATTATAAAACACCTTTTTTTAACTTTAAACTCCGTTACGCACTGTTACACCATGTGTTCATATGTATTAAAACCTTAAATTCTTTACATTCCCTAATATTTTTTATAATCTCTTTTATTGGAAATGAAAAACAAAATGTTTCGCACTTTCTTTCCATCCAATTTCTAGAATTTTTGCACGTTTGTATTGAATATTAGTACTGGGAGCATCTATTTATGTGCACTTGCGTTTTTTCTAATTATCTCAATAAGCAACGATTCGATTTTAATAATTTTTATTTTAAATAAAAGGTTATACCTAGAGCTATTTTTTGAAAATAGATAAAAAGTGGCACAAGAACGGGAAAACACTGAAAAAAATTAATTAATTCTTTTTTTATTTTTGGTGGAAAATTTTTTCTCAGTGTAAAATTAAAAAAACATTTTTTGCATTCTCGGTTCAATTAACTATCATCAGCCATTTTTTTCATCTTTCTTCCACAATTACTTTTTGAGATATAAAATTTTGAAAAAAAGTCTTATCGAAAGGGATTTTTCAAGAATATCTAAAGGACACTCCGCAAAAGAAACTTAAAAATTCGTTCCTAGAGTGTTTTTATGTTAAACCTATCAAAAAATTAACAAAACTTCAAAATCCCTTTCAGAGGGCTGCAGTCGGAAATACCCTTTGTGTCAAAAAAAAAAAAAAAACACGTACTGAAGAAAAAGTGTAACTTGTGCGTAACGCGTGAAAATTTGTTCAATATAAAAAAAATTGTCAATCAGCTTTATCGTCTCAATATCCACATATAACATCATTTTCGAAAAAAAATTTCCTGTATTAGAGTCTCTATTGGAAAAAATATCAATTCGTTACGGACGCCTTACACTTTTTTTTAACTTCAGTTAAATGGACTTACCTCGGTATGTCGATGATCATTATTTATATTTGCATATATATATTTATTAGCAATATATCAATAAATTTTAATCAATTGTTTTTTTTTTTTTTTTTCAATTTATTTGAGCCATCAGCGCAAGCATTCACCGAAAAGTGCGATATGAAACTGCAAAACTTTTGCTCAAGGGCGCTCGCTGCGCGAAAGTAAAAGAAAACAAAGAAAAACGACCGTTAACTTGAAGGATTAACGCTTAAAACAGTAAAGTTGGAGTTCCATCGAATATATTCTGTACAATTTCTCTTCTCTCTCTTTGCAATTTCATTTTTGACCTATGCGATTGACTTTTTCGTGGATTTCGTGATATGTCGATGGTAGATCGGTGCGTGGAGGAGAAGACTGAAATGGCTTAAAGTATACGCAAATAGAATTTTAAGCTCCTGAGGATCCATATTTACATATATGTGTGTGTGTGCTAGCGTTTGAGTTTAGATGTGTGAGAGACGCACCAACTATTATTGTGTACGCCATAATGTATGCTCTTAAAAAGTATTTAGAAAATACTACAACTTTTTAACAAGTAAGGGTGTTATAGTCAGGCAAACCTGACAATACAATACCCGACACATACAAACAGTGAGCTATATACCTACGTTTCAATCAGATGCTTAAATATAAATTCAAGTTCCAAATTCCATTGAAATATCTCGCGAGATTCTGATTTTAGAGAAATTTTTGGGATTTTTTGTGACAGTCCCTAGTACTGGAGTTACCCCTATAAATGGTCCGATCGGGGTTACACTGTTAAAGTTTTTAAATTTCTGGTACTAACGAGAAAACGATATGGTTGTGTTTTTTTTTTGAGCCACCTGACTACTACTCCATCGATGAAAGTGGCAATTTGGCTGATTGGGAAAAATTTATGGCATTTTGTTTGAACTTCGGTCAATTTGTCAATTACTTGCCCACCAGACGTTTTAGCAATGTTATATCCAAATCCAGTTGTAAAACAAGAACGCATGCTCGTAGTATTCATGATTGATGCGTTCATGATCCTGTTTGATTCATGAATCCTCGAAAACGTTGAATTTCTTAAGTACATCGCAAATCCACCCAAATTAATATGTATGTTATAAAGATACCGTACATACATACGAGGCCTCTTACAGTTCGATTTTTCGAACGTTAATATATTAAATGTAGCACTCGCGAATGAGATCTCTCGGTAGCGTAATGGGAGCGTGTTGCGATTTGTAACCTGGAGGGCTCGAGTTCGATTCCTGTCGCAGGCGGAAAATTGGGACTTGGAAAGATGCAAAGTAAATTTTCAAATTTGTGGTAAAGTTTGACCCAATTAGGGGGGCGGGGTTGGCAGTTATAAACTGGAAGTTTCCTATCCAGTTGTCAGACACGTCATGCATACAACAAGTGCTTACAAAATTCTTTTTATTTTTCCATAAATGTTTGGATGAAAGCAAGTTATTCCTGTAAGTTTTGAAATATTTTTAAATGTTATATTATTTCTTATCTACCTAAGTATTCACAAAAAAAAAAAAAAAATACGCTGGCCGCAGCGGGGATTGAACCCGCCTACATTGGATTGTTACTGCTTGTTTAGGCGAACGAATTCCAGCAATTGGATTATTGTGTTCTCAGGATCATTGATTCATGCATAGTAGGGAAGACATATTTCATGGGTTTTCAAGCATTAATCAAACAGTTTTTGTCTATGCATGATTTCCTATGACAAGCCTTTATAAAAAGAAATGAAGAGGCATGGAAGGTTGGCATGCATGCAAAGCACCCTTAAGAGGCATGATTCATGCATCTTTCATGAATATTTTTACAACTGGGTAGTCGTTTTGATTGCGTATACGTCATGATACAACATTGCTCATACGTCGGGTGAGTATTTTCTAGCTTTTTGTATTTAAAAAGTGTGTTGAGCTGCTTGAAATGGAAATAATATTGCATAATATATTATAAAAGGGAAAAATAATAAGAATTATGTCGATATATTTGCGTAAGAACTACAAAAAAGCGCATAAAACAAAAAAAAAAAATGGGGAAAATCGAGGAAAAATGGGCAAAGATCATGAAAATAGGCTAAAATCGTTGATTTTCTCAGTTGAAATGTGCGTTGTAATTTTGGAAATAGTAATTTCGAGCCGTTTAAAGATAACACAAGAAATATTGAATACAGGAAAAGCGACTTAAATGGGCTGAAAATGGTCAAAAATTGACAAGTTGACCGAAATTCAAACAAAACGCCATACAATTTTCCCAATGAGCCAAAATTTGAACTTTCATCTATGGAGTAGCAGTCAGGTGGCTCACCCAAATAAAACCATATCGTTTTCACGTTAGTACCATTTTACAACTCGAACAGTGTTATATTCTCGCACTTTATCTGACTTATGTCCCCAGAAATTCGTATACCAAATTTCATCGAGATAACTTAACTCCTTCGATAAGAAAACTGTATACGGACAGACGGACAAATAGACAAACAGACGGACGGACATACTTAAAGAGAATGCCCTGGTGACGCTGATAATTTCTATATAAATTTTGTATGGTCTATCGCGACTGGTTCTGGGCGTTAAACACAACCGCACAAGTGTACCTCCAGTATTAGGGTCTGTCATAAAAATCCCAAAACTGCCCCAAAATCAAATTTTTTCGAAATATTTCAATGATATTTAGAATTTAAGCGTATATTTAAGCCGTGGGCGTGGCTAGTGGGCGGCTTCCACAAAGAAATTGAACACAAATCGGTGTAAGTCGGCCCTTATGATCTTAAAAGTCGATATAATATTCTTTCTTAATGGTCCCGTTTTTTTGGCGCATTATAAAAATTACTTATTTACTCATGTGTGTCTGTGTCGGGTATTGCATTGTCAGGCTTGCCTGACTATAAGACCCTTACTTGTTTCTATTGTGTCCTGGAAAAGTGTACACAAGAATTGTTAAATTTTTAACTTCATAAATTTACTTTGCAGTCTTTTGAATCGGGATAGTTTACGTGGACAGCGGGTGGAAAACTTGATGTAGTAGGCAACTAAAAGATATGTATGTAGTCAGATAGTCAATGCATGATGAGAATGAAAAAAATATAAAATTCTTTTTTATTAGTTAGTTCGGAGGTTCTTTTGTATTATAATTTAAGTATTGCATTCATGTTTGTAGGCTTTATGCGTGCGTGATGATGACACCGCTCAGCGCTTAAATGTAGTATCTCTCACTTACTCACGCTTTTTGGGTTATTTGGGTTTCTTAGGTCCTCTGCCCCTCGTGCCACTTCCACATGCATTAATCAAAGTCGCTAACAACTTCCTGTTTAGAGTCCACGCTTTCCTTCGAGTGAAAATTACTGCCTTTCGACCTTTTCGTTCACCAAATTTGCAACAATTCCAGCTAATGTGGTCACAGCGTATCCTAAATTCAGTACATTTCTAATTCGCAAAATGGTCACCGATGGACATTGAGGTCCATCGAAATTCCGACTACATCCTACTACATTCATCCGCCAGTCGCTATCCGCCAGCCGCCATTCGCCATTCGCAATTTTCGACATCCACATCCATTTCCATTTCCATTTCAGTTTCATTTTTGGTCGATTCTCTTCCGCTTGATTGCGATTCAGTCATGGTTTTGCTTGCGCTCGCCCCAACCATTCGGCCGCCGCCACTGCCTCTTTCCATTCCCGTTCTTTTCTCATCCGTCGCATGTTCCAATGAGTCGCATCTTGTCACATGCTGGGACCCGTCGTCTGTCCAGCTTCATCAGCAGAGGCGTTTAGAAATGTCAAATGCATTAAACATAGACTCTTGCCTCAATGCTGGCTCACGTCTAAGCTGCTCGGGTCTGCGCTCGATGGTCAATGGATAGCTGGATGGATAGATGGATGGATGGATGGATGGCTAGCTAGATAGTGGATGTAGCCACGTGCGAGTTGTGGTATTTCACCTTCTTTTTTTTTTTTTTTTTTTTTTTTTTTTGTTTTTGTTGCTTTTTCCCCTTCGGTCGTAATGACATCACGTAAGCGCAAGTGTTGCAAAAATTTTTGGTCACTTGCAAATCCGTTCGCCAATGATGCCATTTCGTATCAAAAATGATGTCAGTTGTCAGTTTCCGTTCTTCAAGGGATACAGACGAGCTAAAAACAAACACACAATCGTGCCAACGCACAAACAAAGATACACACGCACACACACACACATTAACCGCACACACTCGTTTGCATGTTTTGATGCTGTATTGTATGTAGACACCTTAAGACCGCCAATTACACTCGAGATCCGTTTTTGATAGAATATTTTCCCACAAAAAAAAAAAAAATTACTTTTGCCAGTAAGTATGCTTCCTTTTTTTCTTTGCCTTTACTTTCCGAACTTTTGTGGAATTTTCTTTTTGAGTGCTTAGAATTCGATGCGAAGGAGTAGGGATAAGAGAAAATTCGTCGGAAAAGAAACCTTTTTCGTTTTATTTTGCTGCCTTTATTTTTGGTAAGTTTCACGCATTAATTACAATTGAAGCCTATAATGAAGTTGGTTGTCATTAAATCTTCTTTCAAGTTACTTAATTTTGACGTATTACCGCTCAATCAGAAACGCGTAAGGAATTTAAAAAACAAAAAACGGAAAAGAAAAAGAAACATGAAGAAAAACCGAAAGAAAAACGGGGACAAAAGGCAAAAGAAGGGAATACCTCGAAAATGTCATGCGTCCTAAAACTTTCAGCTCCTTAATTGGTATTCATTGCAATATTATACGCAGCTTCAACGTTATCTTCGTCTCCTTATTCATTTACCAAATTAAAGGCAAACGGTGATATATACGATTATACATATATATTCATATAAACATACGTATATATTCAAGGATTCATTCTCCAGGCCATGATCGAGAACCATAGACCTTCAAAGAAATCCAAAAGGAAAAACTCGAGTCGCATAAATTTTGTTCATTTTCGTCTTCTCGGTCAGAGTTGGTACCCAAGCGACACAACTTGTCTTTAAACGGTGTTCAAGAGCGCTCAGAGACAAATTAATGAGAGCTAATGCTCTCAGAAAAGCTCTTTGAGCGCTCTTGAAGACCTTCTAAAGACTAAAAGGACGCAAAAAGGCGGGGCTTAGGGGCCTTATGAGAGTTTTTAGAGACTTTTAAAAAAAATCAGTTTTCTCCCTAGAAGTCTTTGAGAACTCTTTGAAAGATCTTTAAAACATCTTTAAGAGTTCTTTGAAAGACTGAATTTATTATGTCATCATCAGTCAGTGTGCGTGATAGGGACACAAATATACTCATACGTTTTATAAAATATATCCTATTTCTTTTTCTTCAAGAAGAAACACAAAAGTAGGACGTACATATTCAATGTTCGAAATATTTGAACACAAAGGACATGTGTGAAGAGTATAATGTAATAAAAAAATATGAAAAATTGTAATGAAATATGTCGATTATTTGAACATAAAAATGAAAACGGAGATCAGTTCATCGGCAATTTTGATATATTCTCCCCACTAATTTTCACGCGCCTTTAAAATATTAATGTTTTGCAAAAATTTTTAAGTTTAAAAATCGTTTATTTTTTTAATTTCCTTTCCGTTTTTTTTTTTTAATTTTTTCTGTAATAATAGAAAACTTTTATTTCAGGCATTTTCCCTTTTTAATTTGAAATCAACATTTTCATAGAGCATAAAAAAAGTTTTGGTTGATTGTTTTAAAATAAACAACATGCAACTTAGACCCAAAAATATGGCGAATTTCCAAATGTCTTTTGAAGACCTTCTGAAGAGTTAAACGTCTCAATAATGAGCAGACAAAAGAGTTGCATCAGTATTTTTTTTTGTTTCAATCTAAATAACACCCATGGAAAGAGTTGAATTTTTATTTTGCTTTTGTTATTTCTGTTCTCACTTGTTAATTTCAACCCTGCGTAAATGAGAAAAATGTCGAAACAAGCAATAAAATGTAATGACTCACTATTCCCTCTCAATAAGTTCTTTGTAAGAGTTTCCAAAGACGTGACGTCACTGGAAATCTCTGAAAGGTCTTTATAAACAGGAATATAGAGGCCTACTCTCACAAAGCTCTTTAAAATGTCTTTTGAAGAGTTTTCTAAATATGAATGTGTTACCTCTTTGAAATACCAATATGAGAGTTTCCGAAGAGTTAAAAAAAACATTATCGGAAATCGGTCTTCGGACGCTGTTCAAAGAGTTTATTGAGAGCTTTCTAAGACATCCGATTTTTGAAGTATTCTAAAGACATTTGAAAGAGTTTTTTGAGACAAGATATTTTTTAAAGTTTTTATTATACTTTTCAGAGAGTTTTCAAAGATATTAAGTTTTTCAAAGACCTTCTAAAGAGCATTCAAAGAGTTTTATGTCTAAGAATACTCTCCGATTTTGATATCTGTGTCGCTTGGGTAACCCTTTTTACGCGTGTTTGCTTCTTATTGGTGTTAAGTTATGCTGAAAATCTATTTCCTTTCCCATTGGGTATTAATTTTTTGAACAACCTCATTAATGACGGTTAATGAGAAAAGAATTCAAAATAAAGGATTGTGCTTCCTTCTTCCTCTTGTTTTTCCTGTTCGTTTTTCATTTTCGTTTTATTTTTATGTACATATTTTTTTTATGCGTTTTTTTTTGCGTTTTATTTTTTTTTCACGGCCCGTTCGAATTTTTCTTATTTTGATTGTCATCAGAAATTGTTTTCGCAAAAAGGAGAGCATCTTGAAGTTCTTGTTCATTAATTAATCAGCGCTGAGCTTCGATTTTCTGGGCCCCTCTGCCGCTCTTCTCTATTTCTCTCTCTTTCTCTCTCTTTCTCTCTCTTTCTCTCTCTTTCTCTCTCTTTCTCTCTCTTTCTCTCTCTTTCTCTCTCTTTCTCTCTCTCTTCTCTCTTCTTTCTCTCCTCTTTCTCTCTCTTTCTCTCTCTTTCTCTCTCTTTCTCTCTCTTTCTCTCTCTTTCTCTCTCTTTCTCTCTCTTTCTCTCTCTTTTCTCTCTCTTTCTCTCTCTTTCTCTCTCTTTCTCTCTCTTTCTCTCTCTTTCTTCTCTTTCCTCTCTCTTTCTCTCTCTTTCTCTCTCTTTCTCTCTCTTTCTCTCTCTTTCTCTCTCTTTCTCTCTCTTTCTCTCTCTTTCTCTCTCTTTCTCTCTCTTTCTCTCTCTTTCTCTCTCTTTCGCTCTCTCTTTCTCTCTCTTTCTCTCTCTTTCTCTCTCTTTCTCTCTCTTTCTCTCTCTTTCTCTCTCTTTCTCTCTCTTTCTCTCTCTTTCTCTTTCTCTCTCTTTCTCTTCTTTCTCTTTCTTTCTCTTTCTTTCTCTTTCTTTCTCTTTCTTTCTCTTTCTTTCTCTTTCTTTCTCTTTCTTTCTCTTTCTTTCTCTCTCTTTCTCTCTCTTTCTCTCATTTTCTCCCTATCTTTCTCTCTCTCTCTTCCTCTCTCCCAATCTGTCTCTGTTACTCTCCTGAATTCACTTATGAATGCATGTATTGCCCTAATGAAATTTTTATCCCATTAACGCACAAAGGACTTTGTCTCAACATAATTTTAACGATTCATAGCAGGGCAGGCATTTTATTTTTTTTGGTTTCACTAGGATTTTGAGAAATTTTGTCTTGCCCAAATTATTTGTGGTATTCGAAGTTGCCCGATATTTTTCCACAATTGAATTTGTGTAAATTATTTGAAAAAAAATAAATAAATAAATAAAATAAAAAAAATTAAAGGCAGAAAACTAAACTTTTATTTAGCCTCCTACGAAAATTTGCATTACAAAATTTAAAGGCATCCTCGACTTGAGTAGAAGAGGTCACAAGGATCGCAAGAATAATCCTCCGAATTGTTTTGTATAAAATTGCTTCATTTCGGTAATCTTATATACCTATATAGAATAAATTTATTCCTTATGCATTGAAGGGTTAAAATTCAAGATGAAAATATAGCATACTACCCGCAATCTGCAGTCTTTTGTTTTGAGCTAATTTCATTTGATATTCTTTTTTGTTTTGAATTTTCCATTTTTCAGCTTCATAATTGTTTATGCACAGTGGTCAATTCACTTAATTACGCAGTTGACACAAAAACAGTTTTATGAAAGCAGTGAGCCCTTCAGCCGTACTCGATGAGGTTGACATTCTTTTTATAATTTTTTTTTTTTTGCATATGTGTGTGTATACTGCAAGAGCCCATGAACTGACATCAGCCCACACCCTCTCACACTCTCACACACACTCACACATACACACACACACACATGTATATATCCACGCACGCAAGTCCACACACCCATAGACATGTAAATTCATATGGCAATTATCATAAATTGCTCTCATATTCAAGTCGGTTTTTATTTATTTATTAATTTAGATTTTTTTTTTGTGGGTTCAATTTTTTCACAACTGCTAATGGCACTTTTGCAGTTGGGAACACATACAGTAATCAAAACAAAAACATTGAAATAGAAAGTGTACACTATACGACTATACAGCAATCGGTCGATGTCTTAGAGTGGCGAGAGACAGGAGCGTTTTCAGGGGGTTGTTTTGATGGGTTCAACGCTCCTCCGAAATTCATCAAATCAAATCACTAAGGAGCACGAGAAAAAAGACTTGATACAGATTTTTTGAATGTCCAATATCGCTCTTGAAATAATTTCCTGCGCCCGCGTCTGATGAGCGATCATCAAAGAATATCACCCATAAGCAATGGTGCACGTGAAAAGAGAATGATACCGAATATTGCCAAAAAAGAAAAAAGAGATTGAAAAAAATAATGAATTTACGAAAAGCATAAGCCATTGAGCTACATATATCACACTTAATTCGGATAACTATCAGAATCTGATCTCAAGTCTTAAAGCAATTCGGAATAGAATCCATAGAGCTCTGGTCTTAAAATAATGTGCATCCAGAGCTCTTCACTTAAATTACGATTGGGGATATTGGACGATTCGATTCGATAAGATTTCCGTCAAGCAGATGTTAGGGATATCCTTCTTGGGATATTTTAAAATTTTCCTCAACATCTCCATTTCTTGGCATGCCGCCACCTTAAGCTGAAAATGCTCTTTTGGATTTTTTTCAAGAGCTAACGCAGATTTATGGACGTTTATATATGTGGATGGCTGTATATGTTAGAAGAGTGTTGTCTGTGAGCGAGTCACGCTGAAATCCAAATGTGCGAGTGTACGAAAGTATGAATGTTTATGCTCAATATTTAGTCTCCGCTTGTTGCTGCAAACAAACGAGTCAAATTAGTGGCAGCAGCCAGCAACTAATTTGCTTAATGACCATCATCATATTTGTTAAATAAACAAGCTGCAGCGAGCCATGCAGTCACTCAGTCACTCACTCACTCAGTTAGTCAGTCAGTCAATCAAGCAGTCAGTCCATCACTCTTTCAGCCATTGAAGTAGCAGCGGCGACAGCAGCAGCAGCAAGCAGACCGACGAAGTCGCCATTCAGTCATATCGTTAATAGCTAGACCATATAAATACAAACAAATAAGATGGCACATGCTTACTAACACACACACACACATACACACCCATACACACACATACACACACACACACTCATACGCTTACGCAACGCGTACACATATAGGCACACGTACGCATGCATGTAGGAAGTCTGAAGAAAATACAAGAATAAAAAGTTTTTCCGCCTTCGCTGGCGCTCATGCCGCGCTTAAGTATTTCATATATTTAGTTCATTTGTTTGATGAGCGGCGGCAAGGGACGACGAGAACCGAAGAGATATGGATAGAAATCGAGATGGATATGGACACGGAGAGGGCATGAAGGGAGCTGTGAAAGGGAGCGTGCTTTTGGGCGGGAGGCGAATTTAACTGAAATGAAATTTATGAAAGGACATCATAAAATAAATATATCATAATGACTGTGACGCAGATGGAGATATGACCAGCAAAGTAGGGGCTGGGGTATTTGAACTGTCATGGGAGGTGTTTGCGATTGGGGGACAGTATTTCCGTGAAAGACTTATGTTAGAATGAAAGAACAAATATAGATGTGTACATTTCAAGCGTGAAGTGGTCTCTGTGTGTGTGTGTGAGCTTAGCTGATCGACGATAGGCTTAAGTCCTTTATTTTTCTTCTAAATAATTCAAATAATGACGACTCTTTCATATGACCCGAAAAAAATATAATTGCTTTCTGCGGCCATGAGCGTGGAACCTTTTTTTCCAAAGAATTTCCTTTTCCATTGATTCGAGATTGACTCCGAAGCTTTTTTTTTTCTTTCGAATTGAAGTTGTGTTTTCCCCTATTTTTATTAAAACAAATTACATGTGATTTTGAATGAAAAAAGCATATCTATTGGGGCTTTTGAGCCATAATAACTTACTTTGATTTTGGGTTTCAAATTAAGAAAAGAAAAAATAATTTTCAAAAAGTAGAACAATAACAACAATTACAACAAATATTAATTTATCAATCAAATTTGAGTAGAAAGAAGTAGCGTTGAATTGGAATTTACGACTCATGAAACCACCGAAAAGTATGCAATGGAAATTTCATTAAACAAAAGAATTTCCATAAACAAAGAAAAATGTGAAAACAATTTTCAATTTAAATTCCATCATCGGCAGATTTTGGTTATTGACGTAACACTTTTTCATTGAAAAAGGTACAAAAAGTTTTATTAAATCTTCTTGCTGTTCTTGGCTTTGTTTTTTTTTTTTTTTTTTAATCTTATTTACAGCACTTCCCGGTAGAAATGTGGACTTAAAACTAGACAAAACTACGACAATTGACCCAAAAAAACCGGCCTATGATCAGCCGTTTTGCGGACGAAGGGACTAGTACTGGTAACATTAAGGACAGGCTGAAGGCTAAACTTGGGTTAGTCCGTATTACTGCAGGGTCCTTTCGACATATTGAGGTCCTGATCTAAACGTTCGATTGTTGTACACCGAGAAAAAAAAATGCAAGTCCAAAAGTTTTACAATTTGACGCAGCAATTTCTGTATCATTGCAATGATCTCAAAAGTGATTAGCAGGGCTTGCATTTACTTGAATTTTATAAATTGAAAGCATACCTTATGGGGCAAAACTTTTACTAACCAACATTCTGGGAATAAGTTTAGCAATGTTGAATTTTAAATCGCTTTTCTGTCTTCAAAAAAATTGATATTCAAGTTAAGAATCCATTTGAATCTTAAATTTATGGAAGCTGGACAAAATTTATACTCCATAAAGTATGCTTTGAATTTATAAAAGTCAACAAACTCCGAGCCCTGGTGATCAGCATTTGCAGCAAAAGCATTTTCACTTTTACTTCATTTAAAAATGAACTTGTTGGATTAAAATTTTGACATTCTTAAACCTTTATTAAAAGTGAACTTTTTAGATTTGAGTGCTTATATTTCTTTAAAGGCAGCTAACAAAAAAAAAAAAAAAACGATCTGAAATTATTCTTTATTTTCCTCGAAACAAAGTCCGTCAAGGGAAAAACACCTGGTTTGCGCGGATTAGTTAAAAATATAGCTTTTTTTGAATGAATATGTTAAAACCGGGTGTTTTTCTCCAGTGCGTGACGAATCAAAATCGAAAATATTGCGACGTCGACATATCCCGACATAATTCCACCTTCCTTGTGAATACCCCTAGTTTTTCGCTAAGAGAGGAAAATTGTTGGAACTACCTATAATTTTTTTTTCTCAGTGTAGGAAAAATTTTACAATAGACAGCCTAAAAAGCTGCTGCAATTAATTGCTTGTGTCCTGTGCTTGTGTTTCTAATGAACTTAATGTGTTTTTGTTTTTCTTTCCATTTTTTTTTTATTTAGTGGCGATTTTCGCAATGAAAAAGATATAAAAGTTCTGAGTGCTTGTTTATATCTATGGATGTGTATTTGTGCACCTAGGCCAGGGCCCTTATGTGAGGGAGTGTATGTAAGATCGAACAAATAGACTTAATTACTACTTTTTTATGTTTTCATAAACTATTAAGCGCAAAAAAAGTCCAAACAAAGGCAAATTTCCACAGATAGAGCGGGCGGCTGAATGCGAAAATAAGTGCAAGAGTGAGACGGAGAGACACCGAAGAAACACTAAACATATACACTTACCTGCACACACACACACACACCCAAACACATACACACGTACAGAGCATCATGTATAATCAAGCGAAAGATATAAATTGACTTTTATTATACATGCCAATAGCAAGACAAACTGAGACACAAGAAAGAGAAAAGAATTGAGAAAAATAATGAGAAAGAGCAAAACAGAGAGAACTAGGGTTATAGAGCAAGTAGTGGAACGGAGGAGAAAACAGGAAACCATAGCGAACCCACTTAATTTGAATTTATTAATTTGTCTTTCCTGCTGCATAGAAACACAAATGAGAGCACACACACACACAAACACACGAACTCACACACGTGCGCACATAAGAACACAGCGGCACAAGCACCCAAAAACATACGAACACACTTTCATAAATTCATAAATAAAAACACTTAAAGCTATAAACAAATATTGAAACGAACGCAAATTGAATACAATAGAGGGGTTGAGAAAGCAACAGAGGGCGCGGGGAGCGCGAAAAAGCTGGCATAAAGTCACCGTCGATGTGGAAGCTAAATTCCGTACCATTTACTAATATCATAAATGCGGCAACAAAAAACGAAGCGAAACACAAAAGGAAAAAAAAAAGAAACAATAAAGAAGCAGACAAAAATGGTGGACACAAATGCTCGAAACTACGAAAATATGAAAAATGTCTTATCACGCTGTGAAGGTGACGGCACTACCGTAAGAGACAACAAACAGTCAGGAAGAGAATTATAGTGCTCGTTGATAGAGGGACGGCACAACGGGAATACCAGCAACATATCGATATTGGACAAAAAAGTCAATAAAAAGCAACAAAAAAAACTCAAAAAGGTGCACATGGTTCCTGGTTCGTACTCTGACTTTTGGAGCTCTGCACGGGCTTAATTGTCTCGAGAATTAATGTCCAAGCACAACACTCACATGTTTACTGTGTTCCTAAGTTTCTTTATTTCTGTATTTGTGTGCGTGCCATTTATAATACATAGTATTTTATGTGTATGTTCGCGTCAACATGAGCCCTTCTTTTTGCGGCATTTGTTGATATTTGTCAATAATTAAGTTTTTGAGCAAATATTTTCCCTTAATTTGCTACCGCTCTTTGTTGTTCTATTGTACTGTCTTTTTGTTGTATCCTAATTATTCATAATAATTTTGAAAATTTATTCAAATGACAATCCTCTTTCATCAGCTTCGTGAAGCCCTCTGTTTGACTGATTATGAAGAAAATATCCGGTCTTTATATTCGAACTACTTTATATTCTTTTTCATTTCCCCGTATTATTTGCAGATACCCTCATATTACACTAGTTTACAAATAATAATCTTGTCTGTTTGGAATCTATTTTTTAGATGCCGATAAATGAAAAAGAAACATGTACTTTTGCTACAAAAATTTTTTTTTTTAGGTTTATAGGTCTACAGAATCTTAGTTTCCTTACCAATCCTAAAACTATGTAGGAAAGAGTCTTAGAGCCGCTAGTTTTCTTTAGTTTGCGTGGTACTTTATTTCAATTGGTCGATGCATGGCCGAGTTCTGATCAAAAAATCTAAAATATCTCCGAAAAAAAAACATTTCTTTTTTTAAAAATTAATATAAAATAAACGCTTCCATGAACATTTTTTTCAATAATTTTTTCGTGTTTAGAAGGCCAAAGTCTATGGGAAAAGTGCATTGAGATCTCCTGAACAAAATGGCTGTAAACTAGTGTTATTAATAAGCTTCATGATTTTACTAAATGAACACTGTCAGATCAGGCAGCGAAAACTCAAAATAAAACCTGGGTTAATATTTCCTGAACATACCGCAATAAAAATTCCTATTTTACCTTCCTTTCTTTACTCCATTGGCAAATACATAGGTCTGGCCTGTTTGGATGGGCATATATTAGAAACTGTAAGGTACAAGTTTCGTCACATGATAACTGATTAGTTTCCTTGGAGCCTAAAAAATTGTTGCACCTGGACGAGCTGCACATATACAATTGCTATGTACGGCAATTGAAAATGTAAATTCAATGCCTACAAGCTTGCACTTTAATATCTTAAGACATACATAAGGACTGTCCCATAAATAACTGTTATTTTTGTTTTTAGGCTATTTATAAAAAAAAGTTTTAACTCTATAGCAATAAATTTGGTACTTAATGGAAGCATAAATATTGCAGATTCAAAAAAAAAAAATACTCATTAGTAAAATAAAAGAACTACTGAAAAGATCTCATCTCAACAAGAAGAAAAGCGGAAAGCAATTATTTGCAAATACTTGGAAAATCCAAACATCACGTACAAAAAGATGCCTTAGGAAGTTGGCGTGTCCGTAAAAACTGTCGGAAGGACCATAAAACGATACAGACAGCTTACCCCTTTATCAAGAACACCAGGCTTAGGGAGAAAAAGTGGTCCAGCTAAATCAACATCAATCCGAACGCTATCAGTGAAGTCGAACTTATTAGATTTGATAGCAGTCGGATTGATGTTGATTTAGATATTTAATTTTCTCATCTTATTTTCAAAAATTTATTAGACCCAATTTAAAAAAAAAATCGATCCAGCATTTTGAATAAAATAAAAAATTTGGGTGTTAATTGGACACTTTTTGTACCAAAATGGCTTCCAAAGTAAAAAAATTTAAATTTTTTCCAGAATTTTTAAGTTTTTTTTTCCTACGATGAATCGGTAATTTCAAAAACCTAAGTCAAATTTTTTTCGTAAATGTTTTTTTTTTTGCTGAAAATTTTTTCTTCAAGGTAGAAGCGTCTTTTGGAAAAGTTATACGTCCGTTAAAGCATTTCTTCCCATTTAAAAAACACTGCGGGAGAGACGTTCATTGCAAAAACCACATACACTCAGTCAATAAAGTAAGTATGCACTGCAAAAATGTGTGTTTTTCCAATTTTCTTCTCTGTAAATAACGTTTTTGTGAATTTCATAGTTTTCAATTATTACTAGGGCCAAAATTCTTTTTAATGCCTAAATTTCTGTCTCTATCAATGAAATTCAGTTTTCATGAAGGAGCAAATCAAATTAATAACAAAATAATTTTAGCAAAAAAATTATTCATAGCAAAATAAAACACTCTAGTCGACTTGAAAAAAATTAAATATTACCAAAACTCCATTTTGTTTACTCGCAAATTGCAGTAACATTGTTGTCTTCTTTGGCAAGACAAGACAAGACAAGACAACAATGTTACTGTAATTTGCGAGTAAACAAAATGGAGTTTTGGTAATATTTGATTTTTTTCAATTCGACTAGAGTATTTTACTTTTTTATTAATAAATTTTTTGTTAAAAATAATTTGTTATTAATTTGATTTGCTCCTTCATGAAAAATGAATTTCATTGACAGGGACAAAAGTATAGGCGTTAAAAAGAATTTTAGACCACTAACCTTATTATGTTTCAAACTAACCACAAAAAAATTTAATTTCTGAAAATCTCTTTAACAAAAAAAAAATTAAAATCAAATTGTTCCATTTGACAACTTTAGTACAAATTTTGAGCTCGTTTTTCCATTCAAAATTCGAAAAAAAATACCAAAACGGAAATTTTGGCTCGTTTTTTTAATTTTGGTTTTTTCTTAACATTCCAAACTTTTTTAAAATAACAACAATTAAAATATTGCACACCTATTTAAGAATTGAAACAACAAACA
Organism: Chlorops oryzae; assembly: GCA_020466095.1. Classification (NCBI taxonomy): domain Eukaryota; kingdom Metazoa; phylum Arthropoda; class Insecta; order Diptera; family Chloropidae; genus Chlorops; species Chlorops oryzae. The sequence continues at coordinate 139,685,453 of CM035806.1, forward strand.
AAATTAAGTATCGATTTTTCTAAAATTTTCCATACATTTTTCATCGAAAATCGAGCCTTAATTTTGATTGTAGTTTCAATTCTTAATTAGGTGTGCAATATTTTAATTGTTGTAATTTTTAGAAAGTTTGGAATGTTAAGAAAAAACCAAAATTAAACAAGTAAAAAAGCTAAAGTCGGTCAAGCCCGACTTTGAAATACCCAGCGTCCCGACATTATGAGCGCACTATGTTTTGCTTCTCTATTTGGGGGCGTGGCAGTGGGCGGGCTACATAAATTTTTAATGCTACTCCTTTTATTTGCTTTGGTTAACCTATGTTGCGATTTTAAAGCTTCTACGCCTTTTACTTCAGAAGTTACGATAAGCCCTTATTTGTGGGCGTAGTTCGAGGAGGACGGCGTCCATTTGTTTCCAGGATATGTCCCTTTTCGTAGTTTACCAGTATACTAAATATCAATGGAATGTATTGAGTGGTTCGCAAGTTACAAGCATTTTACTGAAAACACAATAAATTCATTTGTGGACGTGGCAGTGAGCGGATGTCTCCCATTTTTACTTAGGATCATACTCGGACCCCGATATACATGTGTGCCAAATTTCGACTTCATTGGTTCAGCCGTTTCGGAGGAGATCCGACCACGGACGGACGGACGGACGGACATACGGACAGACGGGCATGTCTAAATCGATTCAGTTTTTGATCCTGATCATTTCTATATATATTTTTCTATATCTCCGGAGCTTAATTCTCCCTGTTACAAGATTCGCACAAAACTAATATACCCCGCTTACGCTGGGTATAAAAACCAACAAAAATTTCCCTTTTCGCATTTTTTTAGAATTTTTAATGGAAAAACGAGCACAAAATTTATACTGAAGTTGTCAAATGGAACAATATGACTTTATTTTTTTTTTCTTTGTTAAAGAGATTTTCAGAAATTAAGTTTTTTTGTGGTTACTTTGAAACACAAAATTTTGAAATTCACAAAAAAATTATTTACAGAGAAGAAAATTGGAAAAAAACACACATTTTTGCAGTGCATACTTACTTTATTGACTGACTGTAAGTCAGTGACTTAAGAGGTTTTTGCATGCGCTACTAAATACTATTAAAATGCAAATAATATTAATAACATATTTTTAAGTATAATTTTCAACAACGAGCAATTAAAAATAATATTTATAACATTTTTTGGGTTAAACCCTATGCTACTAACCCCAATTCTTGCTAAAACAATCTAAGTCGAGAGCAGTTTTTCAGTTGTTTCTTTTTTTTCTTTCATTACTTTTATTAATAAAATGTAAAAGTTATTTGCTATTTCAATTTCATACTACTCAAGTTCTGAATTGAGCGTAAAAAAGGATTTTTAAACTAATTGGTTTATACTTGAAATCTGTTTTTATTTGATTCCTGAAATTGTTTCCTGTTTCTGCGTTATTGGTCCATTGAAAGAAGGCCCTGTTTTCAAAGTCTTTAATAGGTCTTAAAATGATACTGTACCTAGTGCTCTCTCGTTCGTACTGTAGGTAGGTACTCAAATGTTTCTATTAGTTCCTTCGTATTTATTTGCTGTCATCGTCGATGCATACGTACATACATACGTACATGAACAAATAAGTACATATCGACATGTGAATGTCGTCTTCAGGTTACCATGCCAACGTATCACGTGGCACGCATTATGACATAAAAGTCAATTTGATTGCTTCTATGTTTACGTGCGCCAGTCATTTTGTCGTCGTTGTCGTCGTCGTCGTCGTTGCCGTCGTCGTTGTTGTCTTCAGTTTAATAATCCTTAGGAATTCTGTCAGATCGCTGCACAGGCTCTGCAGGAATACCATAAAACACCAGCTCTGCCCACCCAAGAGCAACCAATTAATATTGCCAAATAGTTTCATTTCATTTTGCGCTTGCTTCAAATTACGGACTTTATTGCCCTTGGCGGTCAAGGCAACAGCGTAAAATGACAGTGCTAAGGCCAGTGTCCAGTCGAATCGTGCACGGTCGTTCGATTGGCCTGTCGTCGGGTCGGTGGGTCGCTTGTATCGGTCATTCGTTTAATGAAAATCTCGTTAATTAGAAAAGTCCTTAAGCTGTTGCTATTGCGACGACGCTCTAGCTCCTTTGCTCTCTGTGTGCCTCCATTTTTACCTGTTCGGCTCACAAATGCCATTGAAGATGGGAGAAAATGCGCCGGTCCATGGTCCGGTCCGGTCCAGTCTCACGTGCCAATATCGTCGTTGGCTTCGTTCAAGATTTTTGGCATTAAAACAAATATGACATCAGTGATACACTGACTGGAAACGGATATGTGTGTGCCTGGTATGTTTTCATGTATGGGAAATATTTTTAGCTTAATCCCAATTATGGATGAGAAAAATATTACACTACTGATTGGGCTTCTAAGAACAACATCAAAAAACAACAACAACAACAACAACAGCTGCAGAAAAAAGGCGATAATGAGCGAAGCAAAAATAACAATAAAATAAAATAACAAAAAAAAAGAGCATACCTTTCGGAGCATTTGCATGTATTTAAGGACAAAGTAAGCAATTTGAGTATTGAGTATTTGATAAATCGAATGATCGAATCGAAGTCATGTTAACTGGGGGTAAATTGTATTTCGGCAAATTTATTATTCAACTGTCGTACTTAAATTGCTCTAAAAAAAACTTTTTTAAACACGCATATACATTAGAAGTAATGCTTCTGCTGCTACGCATCAAAAAGTATCTCATGTCAAACCAAAAAAAAAAAAAAAAAGAGTATAAACAAAAAAAGGTCCGACAAAAGGAAAACCGATGATCAGATGGGAAAAAAAAAAGAAAATGAAAGCAGAAAGAAAGTTTCAATAAACCTTCATAAATACCACTTTCGAGAAAGTTTCGCCAAAGCAATATGATGAAATGACGAAAAAAGGGAAGCCAGAAAGGACAGGAACAAAGATAGGGTCGCGTGTGCGGGGTGCGGGGTGCGGAGGATGGAAGACAAAGTTGAATGGAGCACGAGTAAACGAAGGACAGAAGACGAGAATTGGTGGTGGGGTGGTGGATTCGATGCTCGTTCGTGATTGTAATTTGCACTCAGTTTGTAGGAGCAGGAAAGCAGCGTAGTGGAAAAAAGGAAGAAAAGGAAACGACGAAAAAAAGCCATTCATCGGTTATTTTATTGACTACGCATTGCGGTGTGCGTATGTAAATTAATACCCTACATATTACCACAAAACACATAAAGGCTTGCTACTCTAATGTCTGTCTCATATTTTTCCTCAGTTTTCTTTTCTTCTCCTTTCCTTCTATTTTCTAGACTTTCCCGACACCATGGCATACAGTATATGGGACAGGTCTAGTATCCAGCACACGTGCGTGCCCTTCAACACGTTCGTATGTATGTGTAGGTATTGTATATCTTAAGTTAGGTAGAAGAAGTCATAGACGTAGAGGTAGAAGACGGGCTTGTTTGGATAGATGGAAAATGCTCGGCAAAATGAATGTTCTATTTTGTGTTTCCCTTTCTTTTTTTGCTTTTTTTTTTTTGTTCTTCTCACTCTTCCCATTGCCGTGTTATTACTATTTATTGTCGAATTTATGTGCACTCAGTGGCCTGGCTCTGTCTCTGGATGTGCGTGAATTTATTCGAGAAAAGTTTGCACTCAATTTATAGTAGGCGTAAAAAAGTTTTTTTTATTTTTTTGTTTGTTCGCACTTTTTTGCGCACTTTTCTGTGTCTAACTTTTCACTTGTTTGTTTATTTTGTCGTTATTTTGCAGAGAATTTTCAATAAATTTTTGAGGAAACCTCTTGTCTCCTCGATCCGGGGTTTCACATTATTATATCTCTATGCTTTGCAAATATTTGATGAGCAGAGTTTAGTAAAAGCCTTTCAGAATTTTTCTGTAGCATACGCAAAGGTGCTCCAGTGTGCGCGTGTGTGCGAGTGTGGGTGCGTGTGTGGGTGCGTGAGGCGCAATTTCAAAAGCAATAATTTCTAATCAAATTTTCAAATTCATATTTAAGAAGAAAAAGTTATTACGTACACTTCTCGAACTTTGTTATAACGCCTGATGGTATCCCTTTGAATATTGTTTGGTTGTCAGTTTTCTCTTTCATAAAAAGCGGAGAGTTATGAATTAAAAAATGGAAGAACTTAAATTTTAAACACAATGTGATATAAATAATTATAAAGATCAATTAAATAAAAATATGTATATAATAAAAAATCAGCAACAATGAAACTGAAAATAAATTATAATAAAAAACTAAAATTCCCAATGTCTCTAAATTCATGATTTTTCGTGGATATTTACTTGGCTCCTCCCTCCATCGCCTGTCCTTAAGACTTTCCAAAATCAAATAAATTGCTTTTTTCCTTCCCATTAAGCAAGTGAAATGAGAAAAGAAAACCTTGGACATTTCGTTACTCCATTTTGCCACTTTTGATAATGAAAAAAAAAAAAAAAAAATAAAGAAATAAATAAAATAAAATAAAATAAAACGACGACAGCAACAGAAGCACTTCAATTATCTTAAACTCTTTTTCATTATTTATTAATCATTTAGCATTCGTGAAGTAAATCTTTTCTTGAGATTTCTAATCATTTGCTTTTCGATTCGGCTACGCTCATTTTCCTCTTTGCTTGCTCAGCCCATTCCGGGGCAAATCCTCAACAATTTGCTCAAAATTGCTAAATTTAATAAACCTAAAAGGACGCTCTTCATTGCAACAATACACACGAATTACCAATGCCCACTCGTGTGCACGCATCATAAAAACGCACAGGAACACATATCCCCATGCTGTTTGTATGTATGTACATTCGGCTATCTGTGGGGACACTTTTCCCTAGCAATCATCGATTTGAGATGCCCTCACTCCCTTGTTCCCGCTCGCTCATTCGCAATCAGCTACCGCTGAGCTGAGCACAGCTGAGCGGAGCTGAGCTAAGCTCAACAGACATTTAGCAATAATCAGCAACAACTTCACTTGTCAATAAAATCTGATTTCCAAACGTCAAGAGATAGGGATGATGATTGGAAACGAGAATGAGAGTCAATGTGAACGTGAGCGTGTGTATGTGGATGAGGATGTGGGAGTGTGTCTTTGGTTGCGAGACTGCGACAGCGACGGCGATGGGGACGGCTACGGCGACGGCGACGGCGACTGGGAGTGATAACTGCGGGCATAAAAAGCCCAATTCTATTTGCTGCCTTTATAAAGCGAGCTTAGAGCGCACGTCTTCGTTTATAGAATTGAAATCATTGAAAAACGTAGAGAGGGGAAAGAGGGCAAAGAAAAATAAATAAATAAATAAAAAAGACTAAGAAAAAAGGTACAAAAAGGTAAAAAAAAAAATGAAGTGCTTAAAAACGGAAGGAAACATGTAACGAAGGCTGGCAGGCAGGAAGTTAAAATTGATGTACGGAAGGAAGGAAGGAAGGAAGGAAATAGATTATAACATTGTTTGGCAGCAAACGCTGACTCACATATGCCCCATTCGCACATGCCTCGGCTTGCTCCTAAACTCACGCTATCCCATTCAGTGTGCCTCTCGTTCCGAGTCGTATCGTTTAGTTGGTCCTTCCGTTGGCTTACCTTTTCATATTGGGGAACGAAACTTTTTTTTGTATTGATCACATTTCTATGAAAAATCAAGAATCCTTTTCATTCCGAATTCTCTCGACTTTTTTCTTTCTTTTTGTCAATCACTCATTCTTTGATTCATTCAATTTGTTCGTTCAGTCATTCGGTCGGCCATTCCATTCGTAGATTCCCGTTGCCGCGTCAAGACATATCGGCCTTTCAAAAGAAAAAGAAAAGGCAAAGAAATGAAAAGATCAGAAATATAGCAACAACAAAAATACGCAAATAATCAACTTTCAACTTTCACCTCTAATTTTTCTGCTTATGATAAAAGCGAGGAAAATGGACGAGGGACGTCCTTTTCTCCTTTTCTGTTTTCGTTTGTTTTGTTCAATGACCCCAACCAACATTCGTTTGAGCGATAAGAGCCTTGTGTGTTTGGAGTTTCGTCTTTCGTCTTAACCGAAAATGGTCCATGCATCGGCTTTCCGTAGCAAACGCAAGTGTTTTATTTTTTTTTTTTTTGTCGCTTTCACGCACGCACAAATGGAACGGAAAAGGAAAAGTCACTACGGTGACTTTTTTAATGAATCGATATATCGATCCTCGTATTTTTGCCTTTGTTTTTTTTTTCTTTTTTTTATCAAAAGTAAAAAATTTGAGCTCATCTTGTTTTTGTCGCCAGTTTGATATTGACTTTGTTCTACTTGGAGCTTGCAGCAGGAAATGACAAAGGAAAATCTGGAATTCCTGCTAGAGAACTTGAATTCAATTAATCCAAATTGGGATTCCTTAAGGTTAAAAATTTGAAGCATACTTTCGGCAGTCAATACATGAAATGTTTCCTGTTAGGTATACTTACTTAACTCTTTCAACGGGCATCTTTTATTAGATGTATGCATATGTATTTATGATGGGATATTTTTCCATTCTTTTGACAGTTTTTTAACTGATGTTGTTTTACTTTCACCATAATATTGCTTCGTGTGCAAGAGACATTAATACAAAGACGAATTCTCATTCGAACGGTTCTTGAATCATTAACGAAATTTTTGGGATACGATTTGGGGATTTCCCCTTTTCAAATGGCATCATCCGAGTGCTACTGACAACTGAAATTATTAGGGTCCTGAATTACTCCCAAAACTCACATCACCAGCATCATCATTGTCATTGTCATTGTCATTTTCATACGGTTTCAAAACCATTTTAAAATATCCTTGATACGAAAAAATGACCCATCTTAGACAAAAAAATGACGTGCGCCTATCCGTTGCTTGCACATTCCCGAAGCGAATGGAAGTGCAGTCACACATGTGAAGTGTGATGATAGTAAAATACTTATTTGTCTTTGAAGGACGTTAACTAAGTGAAAGCAACAGAGAAAAAACCGCCGCACAGTGGTCCCGCCTCATAAATTTTTTGGGAAAAATAGAAGGAGTGGTCGTAGAACATTCAAATTTGGCACACACCATAGTTTTGATAAAATTAAGAAATTTTCAAAATTTCGTGGAAATCGGACCATTGCCACGCCTATCACCCATACACCTGAAAGTTCCAAAATTTGCACTTTTAGTCCGATCTTAATGAAATCTGGTAGGGTAGTAGGATTCGAGACTCTTAACCAAAAAAATTTTACTTCAAGAAAATCGGACTAATGTCACGCCCACTTTGCCACAAAAAAAAATTTCAAAATTCGCTATTTTCAACTAAATTGTGAATTGGGTTGACAAAGAAACAGGATATACTGTTTAAACAAAGAATAATAAATTTCTTGAGCTGTCACGCCCACTTTTTATGAGTTTTTTAATACTAAATCACATACCGTTTGCTTCCATATTGCCTGAAAATAGGACAACTTTTTGTTAGATGGAAAGGATAAAAGAAGGTATTTTTTAACTTGCTCAAACTTCATGCAAAACATATAATGTTTTTAGAATTATGCTAAACAATTTAAGATGGTAAAATATAAATTTGTTTTCATATTATTTAAATTTTATTTTGTTGTTTATTTTATTTTATTTCAATGCCAATAGCTTCAAAATTGATGCAAATGTCATCAAACACTCACTTTGTTTATATATTCGTAAACCCTAATTTGTTGTTTTCGTTTTTTCATTTTAGTTTCAGTTTCTTACATCTTATTTTTGTGTACATCCAGAGTTGTAATTTTTACGCTAATTAATTTGCATAACCCTAAAGGTATGCCGCACTTTTTTTTCGATTTTTTTTTCACAAGTTTCATAACAAGTTTTCGACATTCAAAGCACAAAAAAGGAGGTCCGGGCAAAATTTCAGCAAAATTTTTTTCACATTAATCAACAAAACAGACTCCATTCTTTAATTTGTATACAGTTTAAAGAGGGCTCAAGCCGGAGAAACCATTTTTTTTTTCCATCAAAACTATAAAAGTCGTCAACTTTAAAGGACAATTTTCTTTTGCTTATATTTATGAAAATGCTGCATTGATTTTTTTAATTTTTTCTTAAACTTGTCAAAGAAGTACTATATTTTGATAATAAGCCCCCAAAATAGTAATTCGAATAAAGTTTAATTAGGAAAAAACATCTCAAAATTGACTAATTTTTTTTCCAATTGTAACTAAAAATATGTTCAGAACATCCGGTATTCCGCTTCCGGTATTCTGTATAGAAACAGCCATTTTGAAAAAAATTTTTGATGCATTTTCGGCTTCCTGAAAATTGGCCCCAAAGTGAAAATGCAAAAAAGCCCCAAAATTTTGTATTGAAAACAACAACACGAATTTTAGGGCAATTTTTTTTTTTTGCCTTTTTTTAATTTTTGGGGTCATCTTTACTATTCAAAAATTATGTTACATATGGGCATTTCCAGGTAATCGTACGCGGAATTCGTACGCAAATAGAGTTGAATAGATTTTACAAAAATTGGAGTGACTCCAAGAAAATGGTGTCGATATGTTCCACTCAGAGAGTTTATCATTTGAAAAAAAAAATTAAGTAGATTTGAAATGTTTGAGTCGGAAAAATCGAGCGAAATAGGGCTATATCGTACGTGACCAAAAACGGAAGTACTTTTGAGGTACTTGTAAAAATGTGCAAAACTCTGCGAATTGATGGAGTTTATTTTTTTGTTTCAAATTTCTTGCACTTAGTGAAATATTTCTCCATTTAAATTCGTTATGTTTAAATTAAAAAAATCTTTAGTTAATTTTATAGGGAACAAAGTTCATATATCTTACGTGACATATCGTACGTGACATAGTTTCCCCCACTATTATTCTTCATTAATGACCAATAAAAAATATTTTTTCGATTCAAAAAACAACATATTTATAACAAACAAAGACAGCCCCGGTTAAATTTATTGTTTTTACGGAATTATTCGGCGTTAAGTTTTCGCTGCCACCCAACCCTGTCATATACTTATTTCACTCTTATTTTTCCCTTGAATGAATACCCAGCTCATTTGTTGCTCATTCTAAGCTCATCTCTTGTTGCCTCGTAATGAATTTTAGACATATGATAAAAAAAAAAATAAAAAATAAAAATTTCAATTGGGCTCTCAACAAATCGTACCATTTTTAGTACTTACGATATCGTACGTGACCAACTTGCTTGGCTTATAAATTTTTTGTTTTACGAAATTAAAAAAATTTTTTTTAAAATCTATTATTTGCCCGATGGCCTTGATTTGGAAATTAATTTTCGTTCACCTGCGACCGACAAATAACAAATGAGGAAGAAAAACAATGTTTTTGGTAATCGTACGTGACATTAGAATAGCATCCAAGGAAAATAAAAAAAACACCGCTAATCGAACTCCTTATTTCCTCTTTGCTCATGAATCTACTTAATTGTTGTTGTAACAATAATTTGAGAGTAGAAATGCAATGTTACAAATAGCTGAAGTGAGTCGTTTGAAGAGAGGAAGTAGTTGGTCAAAACTGCTTAAAATGAATCAACCAGACAATTGACTTTAAGCCGTTATTTTTTTTTCTTTCAAATTTTAATAGGCTGGAAATGCTTCCAGATAATTAAATTTTAGTATTTTTGCCTTCCATAGCCAGTGTTGGAAAAAAATTTCGAGCACTTTTATTTTTTCAGTCGTGGTTGACATATTCATGGAAATGCCCATATGGGGCTTTTTTCATTTTTGATTTGGGGTCATTTTTCATAATGCTGAATGGCCCTACATTTTGTGGTCTGTTTTCATTTTCAGTTTGGGCCCATTTTGCATTGGGCCCATTTTTCAGGGAGCCAAATATTTCATAATGAAATATTTCTTAATCTAGCTAAGCTATGTACATATATCTATTTAAAAATAAAATGTTCGAAAAAATCCATTTTTTCCGCTCAGAACCCACTGTGCGCCGGGGCTGTTGAAAGCAAAAAAAAAATCCTTGATTACGATTTGAGAGCATAAAATTTTTTTCCAAGATCTTCTTCAGTATAACAATTTGTCGCCAATAAATATCAAGTCGATACTCTTCTTTGCTGCATAGTCTCGAAAAAGGAACTCATCGAAGAGTTCGACGTTAAGAGGGGGAAAAGAGGGAGTGAGAGGTGGTGAGTGGTGGAGAATGTGGTGAGTGGTGAGTCGAGATGGAGAGAGGTGGAGAACGGTGGAGAGTGGTGGAGAGCGGTGGAGAGATGTGAAGAGATGTGGTGAGAAGTGGAGAGAGATGGAGAGAGGTGGGGAGCGGTGGAGAGCGGTGGAGAGCGGTGGAGAGCGGTGGAGAGCGGTGGAGAGCGGTGGAGAGCGGTGGAGAGCGGTGGAGAGCGGTGGAGAGCGGTGACAGAGGTGGAGGGATGCGGAGAGATGTGGAGAGATGTGGAGAGATGTAGAAAGATGTGGAGAGATGTGGAGAGATGTGGAGAGAGGTGGAAATAGGTGGATAATGGTGGAGCGCGAAAGAGAAAAGGTGAGAATAACAGAAGGAAAGTAGTTGATAACGAGAGAGGGAGAGGTAAAGAGGAATAAATAAAGTTTCTTTCATACTCGAAGGGTTTTAAGCTTGGAGCCTTTTTCAAAAAGAAAAGAAGTTCCCTCTTCGTATCTCCAAACACAGTGACAAGCTTTCAATAATAATTCAACCTAATTTGTTTCCATGATTATGTTTCAAATTTCCCATTTGATAGAAAACTGATTCCCTGAAATCTACTGAGCGCTTTCAAGCACCGGAAGGTAAAGTATTCTAAGCTTCTTGTCGTTTTCTATAAACATGATAGCTGAAATTTTTCAGAAAAATTGATATCAAAAGCGTTCGATCATTTAGAATCATAGATTGTGCGTGGGACAATGTAAAGCTCATATATCTTTTGCAGAAAGCTTACACCGAAAAGGCAAAATAAAAAAATTGAAACCAAACAACCATGACCATAACCGAAAGGAGGAAATTGAGTATGGTGAGCAACGAAAGAAAAACGAAAAAAAAAGAAAGAAAAAACAACAGCAAAAAAAAATAGAAAATTCACAATCAAAAACAATAGCAATTGAGAGTATCAAGCTTTGTTAATGTTCTTCATTCATCTTTTTCAGCCTATATTGCTGCATTCGATGCCAACGCCTGTCATCCTATCCCAGTTGACCAAAACATTCGCTTGCGATTCGAAAGCGAACGTTAACGCGAACTTTAAGCGAACAAAACGTTCGCTTTCGAATTCGAGAATAGTTCGCTGGCACACACTTTGTCGCTCAGTTATTGGCAGGAAATTGTCCGTTTACGAAGTCGCGCTGACTTTCGCTTTCGATTCGCTTTCGGATGATGCGAAGGTTTGGCGGGTTTCGTTTTCAAGTTGTTGCTATAGGCAAAATGAGTTTACTACATTTTTGTTCTGATTTCTTTTTTATTTTATTGAAAATTTATGAAGGACCCAGTGCCTTATTACATAGAAATGCTCATTTTTATATTTGTAAAAAGCTTATAAATTCTGTATAAGTTATAGATTATGAATCACATTCTGAGTATTACTTGAAAATTAAAATAAGTGCTCATTTTCTTAGACTTCTTTCCATACTGACGCGCACATTCTGCAAATTTCTAAACATCGGTTTTTTCGAACACTTTTCAACCGGGTAGAGGCACAAACATGAGAGAGACAGAGAGCATGAAAAACTTCATGAATACAGAAAATTGCTCAACAAATGAGAGAGAGAGAGAGAGAGAGAGAGAGAGAGAGAGAGAGAGAGAGAGAGAGAGAGAGAGAGAGAGAGGAAGAGAGGAGAGAGAGAGAGAGAGAGATTGAAGTTCACTGTTTCTTCGCCTGAGCGAACGTTGGGTGGCTAAAAGTAAAATACGAGGTTCGCGTTTCCTTCGCCTACGCGAAGATTTCGCACACCTTCTTCTAAGGAGACACAACTCAAAATTTCTCATTTTTCAGAAAACGCATAAAACCAAATGCGTCGCAGTGTTAATCAAAGCTAGAAGAAAGGCATTGACGGGGTTTTTCGGTTTTTTTTAATAAAAAAATATTTTTCGTGCAGGTAGAGTGGTGAACTATGATCAAGTTCCATATGTTAACTCAAATTTTACGATTTTTGAGTTGTGTCACCTTAGCAGAGGGTGTGCGATTTGGTGAATTTGTGTAAAATTGACGTTCGCTTTTGTTTCGCCTAAGCGAACCTTCGCCCGTACGCGAATCTCTGGTCAACTGGGATCATTTTGCGTGGTCGTAGCTATATAGGTGTGTGTGCAATCGTGATCGTACATGTGTATGTGTGTATGTTTATGTATAGTTGTACAACAATAAAATGGAACGTTTCGATATTTCTTGTTCCTTTTTTTTTTTGCCTGTTTTTGGTTTTTTTTCTGTCATTGCAGTTTTTCTGCGCTTCGAGTGTATAAATCGTTGGCTCAAGCAATTCATCAATATCATTTTATCAATTTTCACGGCAAACGAACGAATGAACGGATGGAAGGATGGACAAACGAGTGATGCCCATTGAACATCGAATGTCGGAACGGTCCGGTCCGGTCGCGGTGCGGTGCGGTGGGTCTGTCGGGTGGTCATCACAATATGCGCATATCAAATGTGTGTGTGTGTGTTTGTGTTGATGTGTGCCTGGCTGTTTGGTTATGTTGAATTCCCATGTGTGCCCCAAGTAAAGTGTGTCGAAGTGTTGGAGCATGTGTTGGTCGGCCTTTGCGCGTCGTGCATGTCGTCGTGTGCGTGTGTGTGCGTCCGTGTGGTCCATATTGCAATTTGTTGTATTTGCTTTGCTGAATGGGAGGGATGCTTTCATCCATTTGCCGTATGGAATGCATTTCCTTTTCCCTTTTTCGCCTTAAGTATTTTCTTTTTCTTTTGCGTTTCTCTCATTTTTTTTTTTTTTTTTTGGTTTTTCATATTTTTGTATTTTTCAATTTCGGTTTTATTTGATTCTTAAATTTAAATTTTTTTAGTATAATTTGATTTTTTCTTATTTGGAATCTTTTCCCGAGCTTATTTGGATTTCTGCGACGTCTGTCCTTGGGCCTCGATTTCTCGTTGATTCGTGTGCCTTTTGGCCTGTCTGTCTGTCTGTCTGTCTCTCTGTTTGTCTTTCTGTCTGTTGGTCCATCTATCGATAGCCGTTCGTTCGCGCCTCAAATGTGTTATGTGTAGGAGGGTACAGTACGGTATACTGGATGTCCCTGAGGGATATGAGTTGCAACTGTAATTCAATTTTAACAATTTTTCAACTGTTATTGACGTGACGGTGATTTGTTGCCGTTTCAATGAGTTTCGTTTCATTTCGTTTCGTTTCGTTCGTTTCGTTCGTTTTGTTTCGTTTTGTTTTGTTTTGTTTTGTTTTGTTTCGTTCGATGTGATTCAACACGGCACGGTTTTGCTATGTATATTTTTGATGCTTCATTTTTGCTGTTTCGCATTCGTGGCCTCTCATCTCTTCTCATCTTAACATATCGAAAATCGAACCGAATGGCAACGCATTGCATCACATCGAGAATGGTCGTGTGAAGGAATCTCAGTATAGAAATCGAGTTAAAAATGGGCGGAAGAGCACTCACCCAAACACATGGACACACACACACACACACACGCACAAAACGAGTACGGGATTCTCTCTGCTCCGCTCCGCTCCGCTCAGTGCCATCAGTTTGGTCTGGTCGGTCGCGCTTTAGCCGTGGTTATGGCTACGGCTATGGTCCTGGCTGTGTTCAGCTCTGCTCTGCTTCGGTATGGTTCGGGCTATTTGTAAACATAATTAGTCAAAATTTATCGTTTTCTCCCTTTCGCTCATCCGCGATTAAATGGATTTTCGTTGATGTTCGTGGTTTGCAATTTCAGTTTGAAATGATTGAAAAGATTTATTCGGAGAAATTTTTACCGCGCGCGTTTTCCCCTCATTTTGACTTGATCAATGAAAACGATTTTCGAATTTTTGTTATTTTTTTGTTGTTTTTTTTTTCAAGCATATAGTGGAGATTTGTACGAATATCAAAAAGAGAGATAGGCAAATGAAAAAAAAAGTTTAAGGATAACCAGAAGTTAGATGGCATTCGGTTAGAGCGAAACTGGGAATGGCAGATCAAAAAGACATTGATATTGTGAATAGGGAAATGCAGTGATCAAGGAAAAGAGCAATTTTATGAATATGAATATGGGGACTTCGAGAAAAAGTAGAAGAAAATTACCATAAAAAACAAGGTATAATTGTGCAGGGAAAGCATAAAAGTTTGAAAGAAAGAGAGAGAAGAAAGAAAACTTGATTAAGTTACATAGAAAGAGCTGGGAATGCACTAATACTGAAAATAGAGAACTTCTTCTTCTTCTTCTTGCGTGTTTAACTATCCCGGTCTATCCCGGGGTCCGCAAAACGCGACCAGTTCCTCCATTTTGTTCTGTCGGTTGCATCATCCGAGGTAAGTCCTACAGCCTCTAGGTCCCATTTTATTGTGTCCATCCAGCGCTGTTTCGGACGCCCCCGTTTTCTGCAACCTTGGATTTCCAGTGCGTAGGCTTTCTTTGCCCAAGTCTCCTCATTTGCTCTCAGGACGTGTCCATACCAGCGTAGCCTTGCTTCTCGCATTTTCCCAATAATTGTCGCAACTCCATAGCGTCTACGGATGCCTACGTTTGGGTCATGATCAAGACGAGTGAGTCCGGATATCCAGCGAAGCATCTTTGTTTCCATAACACTAACCTTTCTTTCTGCTACTTTCGTTGCTGGTAGACATTCGGTACTATAAAGGGCGACTGGCCTGATGACTGTAGAAAACAAGGTAAAAAAGAAGAAGAACAAGGAAAGATATTGCAGATTGAAGGATATTTTTCGGCAGATGCAGAATCAATGAAACCAAAATGGGAAGATAGTAAATAGCAATGAATTGAGCGAGATAATTCAAAACTAGAATAAATTGCCCTTCATTTCACACTTCACAGTCAAAGGAAGGAAGATGTAGAAGAAATAAATATGGGTGCAAAGAATATGGGGAAGGTAGGTGATAGGTAAAGAGCAAGGGCTAAAAAGATGGGTCATCAGATAGACAAAGAGTTCAACAAAACCATATGAAAGAAAAGTAGAAATGAAAATGAGATGAAAAGATCATGATGAAGAGAAAGTGAAAAGGAAATGTGGAGAAAGTGGAATAAGAACAGAAACTAAAAAATTTTAACTAAGAATGAGACACGATCAATGAGCAATAAAAAAAAAACTAATTGAAAAAGACAAAATAAGAAGTAGAGAGGAATTAAGATGCAAAAAAGATACCAACAAATAGATGAAAAAAAAACTGCGAAATGTGGAAATAAAAACAATTGATGCCAGCAGACATCCATAAGAGGCAAATGACGGGCGAAATCATATGTGGAAATTAGCTTGTTGTACTCTTTTCAGAGAGAATGAGGAAAAAAGAAAGAGAGGAGAGAGAGAGAGAGAGAGAGAGACGGAGGAAGAGGTAACGAGAGGGGGAGAGAGAGCGCGAGAGCGAAGAATTGACTGCGAAAATGACACGTGAATGGACTTGAAACGACTCGAATGTATTCTTCGAATGAGGGGTATTTGGCTTCACCGCTCTCACTGTATGTTGCACTTGTTCATGATGCTTTGTTATTGCTTTTGTTATTGATGCCGCGTGCGCTGTGTTTGTTATTGCAATGTTGCATCGTAAATGCATCCACGCATGCCATATGGCAATGTGTTGGCTTATCGTTAACGTTTCATTCGTACATTCAAATGTACGAGATTTTCCCTTGCCCCTGGATTCCGGAACTGAACTGACAGGTCAGCGGCATTTCGTATTCTAAACAAAAATTTTCACCTCCTTCCACTCACTTCTTTTCAGATAATGTTTCTGGTAATCAGTTGTTTTGGTTTTTTTCTTTTTCTTTTTCTGCTTCTGTTTCGTTTTGTTATGTTTTGTCTTCTATTTTGTATCATTCCTTCGCCCTGCTTCGTTACGATATGTATCTATGTACATATCTTTCTAATGCAAGGAAGTGCATAGAAGAATGCGTTGGTGGGCGGCGAGGGATGCGGCGGAACTGCCTGCCATCCCACGCACGTACGCTTCTCTGCGTTCTAAAAATAAGCACGAGTACTCCGAAATTCGTTCATATTCGCCTCGTACAAAGTTGTAGTTTTTCGATCACCTCGCGGCTCTGCACCACCCTTTATCGCCGCGATTGATTCTTTCAGCTACTGCTTGATGTTTGATGGGCTCACTCTCTCTTCATTTTCATCCTTTCCATTTTTTTTTTTTTCTTTTTTGTCTTTTTTAGGATTAAATGATTTGATATCGACCTCGATTGACACGATAACAAACAAATTACCTACTTGACACAATCCAGAAGGTCGATCCCCCGCTCTAGCTCACTGGCCCTCATAATTGCTCTTTGTCTGCTTGAGAAGTCATGAATTCAATAATTCTTCCTGGCATTTTCTAAGGGTTTCTCCATTTTCCAGAGTTTTTAATCCCAAAGTGTTTGCTCTTCAAAACTTCTGCTTCAGTTAGCCGTTTTTATTTTAATCTAATTTTCCATGCATCCAAAAAATAAAAAAAATTTTAACCATTCAAAATAAACTCCGAAAATTGACACTTTTCGGTTTCGGCTTCGCCGATCAGGACTAGAATTTGAATCGGGACCGCTATTTTTTTGTTTTTCTTGTGTTCACTTTGAAAAATTTAACAAATAAACAAATAATGCAGCTTATTGCAAGTGCGTAGGATTTTTGTTTTCAATTAATTTCAATTAAGACTTACAGAAAATTGACAGTCGTGAATTTTTGAAATGAATTGTACTTATACCTTTGCCCCATAAATTTTGTGCAATTAATTTCGTCGCGAGGAGTTCTGAATGTCCTGAAGAAAAATTCCTCCGCTTAAGTTGCATTGGAAATGTTGCAATGGCTGGAATGACTGGAAGTGCCAACAACAGACGCAACAATTTCCCCTCCAAAAATGATCGAGGGGAAAGCAATCGAACCTTCATTCTAGTGGGTGTGAATCCATCCGTTTAAAGGAGCGTGCAAAAGATAAGCTTAAGAAAATCATGATTTTTACGCTTGTGTAAAATATAAGCATGAGGATTATAAGAAGATTTCAGTATTTTAACCAAAACATCTGGGATGTCTTACATTTATTTTTTATCTATTTTTTTTTTTTAGTTTTTTTTATTTTATTTTTTATTTTTTTGTTTTTGACTTGATTCATTCGAGAGAGAGAGAGGCTTTTATTGGACCTACATCTGTTCGAGTGGGTCGAATTTGAATGGTTACCGCCCTAATGGCCTTGTTATTGAGGAGTTAACATATTTAAGAGAAGAAAACAGAACTGCATTCAGCTCTTCACACAGGTAGGCTTACTAATTAAATTAAGGTCCGTGATGAGTTCTCTTCACCACAAACAGAAACATCCCCGCGCTTTTTTTTTTGTTTGTTTTTTTTTTTTTGTTTTCAAAAAAGTTATTTATTTATTTATTTATTTATTAAAAATTATTTTGGCAGCACCTACGCAATTCTCTTGTTCCTCACAAGTAGCAACATGACGAAGCCCCATTTCAGTTAATTCCTCATTATAGTTGCCTTCTAAAACTGTGCGTTTTCGCTTGCCCCTGATTTTCGCTGAATTGGATCAGTCCGAAGCGCCTAAAGGCATGCTAATCTTTGTTTAATGTTTCGCTCTTCAGGTACCGGAGAGATAGGGAGAGGTTCTTCATGTCGGTACCTTTTTCATTCGCAACTTTATATTGAAAAGAAGTGTTGAAATTTTGAATTTATATGCTGTCGTCAGAATATGAGCTCAAGAAGTTACCCTTTCAATGGGTTTTCAGAAGAAAAAACGAGAGCGACAGTGTCAATTATCTCTGTCAGCAATTGGACTGTAAGTGTGTGACCGATCCATTTTCCTCAGGCATTTTTGTTGTTGTTGCTGATGTTATTGTTTCGCCGTTTTGTGCGTTAGCATATCCGTCAAGTCTTATGAGAATTGCAAAGGAAACTTGCGGTCGACTCGTTTGGCAGTACGCTTAAGGCAAACTAGTTGACTGAATGACTCATTGACTAGCCGAGTGAATGACTGAGCGAGTGAGTGAGTGAGTGAGTGAGTGAGCGAGTGAGTGAGTGAGTGAGTGAGCGAGTGAGTGAGTGAGTGAGTGAGTGAGTGAGAGAGCCAGCGAGCCAGCGAGCGACTCTATTAAGCAGTCTCTCGTAATAAGGGCACTCAAGGCACATAGCTGACAGGAATCCCAAAGGATGAACGCATCACCACAACAAAAATTTGTTCTACTATGTACTCTCGGTGCGTAAACTTTTTTTTACTATTTATTTTATGGCCTTCTTCCTGTTCTTCGCCATCACCCAGTGCTGTTTTGCTCTTTCAATACAGTTTTTTTTTAAATGTTTTTGTTTTCGAAAAAGGGTTGCCTGTTTTCAGGCGGTGAAATGATAGTTTTTCTAGCTGTTGTCACTAGGTGTTGTGTTGTGCTGTGTTGTAATTTGTGTGTCAGTATGAGTGTGTACGTGTGTACAATACCTTGCCCGAAAAGATATGCATGCATATTTACATTTATTATAGCATGCTACTAGGCTTTGTGGAGATTCTTCATTCAATGATACGAAACATTGTTTTGGGCCTTTAAACGTGCTCATATAATTTCGCATAACCCCATTGCGAGACTCAAAACTGATAATTAAGTTATTAGGAAACCACAAAGGCATTAATGTAACTCATCTCGCATATATTATAATGCCTTTGAGAAGGGTCTTCAATCGTAACAATGAACAATGAATGTCTGTGTGCGTGTATGCGTGTATGCGTTTGTTTGGGTCCGTGTCGATGCTGCATAGAAATATGATGATGCTTAAGCTTATGAGAATTTCATTAATTTCGACCACAAGAGATTTTGGTTGATGCCACTAATAAATTTCGACATATGATTCCCTCAAGCGAGTTATGGACTTGTCACGCCTTGACAGCTACAATGGTACCTTAAGCATTTGTTTTATGCACTCTCGAAGGTTGAAACAATGTTTAAGGCGCTAAATGGTTTTTCGTTCTTCTTTTGTTTATCCTCCACTAAAAACTTAAATATTCTAAGCAATTTATTAAGCTTCATCTTAAAAGAGCTTCAATTAACAGCTCGAATGTACATATAAGTAGTTGTTTTCTTTTATCAAGTCGAATTAATCCCTTTTTTACACAATTAATTTCTAATATTAGTTTTTATAATTTTTGTGAAAATTTTTTTTTATAATTTTGTCTATACTAATTTTGACTTTAAAACAGTACATTAATTCAATAAAATATAAAAAAATCACTCTATTTCCATTTCCTCTCAACGTTTACACTCCACATGCCTAGAATTATGCTTCTTCCCATTTGTAAATAAGCACATTTAATGAGCATTTAATCAATAAAACAAGCATTTCACGCGTCTTAGGAGAAAACATCAAAGAAAATGCTGAAAAAACAAACGAAGCAAATAACAAAAAATAAAATACCAGTGTAGTGGTAGTAGGAATAAAGAAGAAATGAAAAGTAACACGAGCCTCTCGCACATCATCGAACAGATGTTTAGACGGCTAAGTTACGAAGACAACAACGAATAAAAAAAAGGAAAAAAAAGAAATACCAATAATGATGACATTGCCGACAAATGATAACGGATAAGGGCAATGTAGTAGAATAGACGAAGATAAAGCAAAGCATAAAGTAAAAAACCAACGAAGCGAAACGCGAATTTAAAATTCAAGACGACGAAAAAGGAACGAAGAATCTTGATTCCTTATGAGCCATTCATTCAACGACAATAACAACAACAACAACAACAACAATTACAATAATAACACTAGAAGCCATTAGATAAAAAGTAAGGGATAAAAAGAGAAGAGGAAGAAGATAGAGAAGAAGGAGAAGCAGCAGGGCGAACGGCAAAGGAAGAAGAGGAAGCTGTTGCTGCTTTTGAAAATATCCTAGTGACACAAATTTGCAGCTGCCGCCAACGCAATCGAATCTGAAGCACAGCAACAGCCACACGCAATCGCACGCACGTGTTGTTGTTGCTGCTGTGGTTGCTGTTGTTGCTCGTGCTGCTGTCTACTACCACATAAGCGACTCAAAGCACGCACAGTCACAGTCATGCTTGAGCCAAAATAACGAGTAAGTGAAGTGGCCTTTGCGATGCAGTGACGCACATTTTAAAATTGGATTGGATTGGATTGGATTGATTGACTGACTGACTTACTGACTAACTCATTTACTGACCGACTGAATAGCCAACTAATTCAATGACCAACTTACTAATTGGCGGGCAAAGAATTAAGCATCTGCCATCACAACTGAAAAGTTAGTCTTTTTTTGTTCTCCAATGGAATTAAAGCTTTTGAGATTGCTGCAAAAAAAAAAAACTGAAGCATACTTTTAGTAGCAGAATTTTGAGATAAAATAAAAAATGTGAAACAACTTTTAAGCCTTCCAATTAAAAATGAATTTTCCCATCAGCGTTGCTCTTGAAAAGAAATTTTATAAAAATTTTCAAATGTTTATCCTTCTTTATTCCTGCAATGCTATTGGATATGAACTGCCATTTTGCCGGCTTATGCGAATCCTGCCGTACCTACCTAGTCATTCGGCTTCGTTGATTGTTGTTTTTGTACATAATTGTTGCGTCTTTCACTTTCCAGTCTTAGAACGAGAGGCACTGGAAGTATAGGAAATCATATGCTGCCAAATGATTTCGAGTCATTTCCAGTGAAAGCTTCGATGAGCATGAGAAATCGAACAAAATATAAACAAAATTTAAATGTTTCTTTCGCTCGACAATTTTTTGTTTCATTTTAATATTGTTTATTTTTTTATTTCTTATTATAAGTGAAATTCATGATGACGTTTTTATGCGCCCCCAAAGTGGTCTTCGAACGCAACTTTATTCTAGGGAGCACTAAATTTCCCCTTCGACTGGAAAATGTTTTTTTCCCCTCTAATTTACTTATTGTGTTTCACTATTGTTTGTTTGTTTTGGTTTTGAGGTGCGTGGACTCTATTAATTTTTTCAAAATTCCTTATCTTATCTTATCTTATCTTATCTTATCTTATCTTATCTTATCTTATCTTATCTTATCTTATCTTATCTTATCTTATCTTATCTTATCTTATCTTATCTTATCTTATCTTATCTTATCTTATCTTATCTTATCTTATCTTATCTTATCTTATCTTATCTTATCTTATTATCTTATCTTATCTTATCTTATCTTATCTTATCTTATCTTATCTTATCTTATCTTATCTTATCTTATTATCTTATCTTATCTTATCTTATCTTATCTTATCTTATCTTATCTTATCTTATCTTATCTTATCTTATCTTATCTTATCTTATCTTATCTTATCTTATCTTATCTTATCTTATCTTATCTTATCTTATCTTATCTTATCTTATCTTATCTTATCTTATCTTTTATCTTATCTTATCTTATCTTATCTTATCTTATCTTATCTTATCTTATCTTATCTTATCTTATCTTATCTTATCTTATCTTATCTTATCTTATCTTATCTTATCTTATCTTATCTTATCTTATCTTATCTTATCTTATCTTATCTTATCTTATCTTATCTTATCTTATCTTATCTTATCTTATCTTATCTTATCTTATCTTATCTTATCTTATCTTATCTTATCTTATCTTATCTTATCTTATCTTATCTTATCTTATCTTATCTTATCTTATCTTATCTTATCTTATCTTATCTTATCTTATCTTATCTTATCTTATCTTATCTTATCTTATTATCTTATCTTATCTTATCTTATCTTATCTTATCTTATCTTATCTTATCTTATCTTATCTTATCTTATCTTATCTTATCTTATCTTATCTTATCTTATCTTATCTTATCTTATCTTATCTTATCTTATCTTATCTTATCTTATCTTATCTTATCTTATCTTATCTTATCTTATCTTATCTTATCTTATCTTATCTTATCTTATCTTATCTTATCTTATCTTATCTTATCTTATCTTATCTTATCTTATCTTATCTTATCTTATCATCTTATCTTATCTTATCTTATCTTATCTTATCTTATCTTATCTTATCTTATCTTATCTTATCTTATCTTATCTTATCTTATCTTATCTTATCTTATCTTATCTTATCTTATCTTATCTTATTCTATCTTTGAAAAAATTTAACTTAACTTAACTTGTGGAAAAATTAACTTAACTTAACTTAACTTAACTTAACTTGTAGAAAAATTAACTTAACTTAGGGAAAACTTAACTTAATTTAACTTAGGGAAAACTTAACTTCGGGAAAACGTAACTTAACTTAGAGAAAACTTAACTTAAATAAACTTGGGGAAAACTTAATTTAACTTTGGGAAAACTTAACTTAACTAAGGGAAAACTTAACTTAACTTATTGAAACTTAAATAAACTTAGGGAAAACTTTACTTAACTTCGGGAAAACTTAACTTAATTTATGGAAATTTATCTTAGCTTAAGTAAAACTTAACTTACCTTAAGGAAAACTTAACTTAGGGAAAACTTAACTTAGGAAAATCTTAAATAAAGGAAAACTTTATTGATGCGATAGAATTGTTGAAGCACTCGGCGATCGCCATTAAATGAATTTTGTCAAGTCGAATCGTGATTTTCTATCCAAGTTGCCAAGATCAATCCCTATAATTAACTTTTTTCAATATAAATAATGAACGAACACAGTAAAGTTAAATATAATTAACATGAGTGAAGTTCAGAGTACCTTATCCTTATAAGTAGTCATCAATATTTCAAAAGGCATATCGCCAAAGAAGACTTTTTTCCTTTCCAATTAAAACTCATAGCCGTCTACATAACAATGGTAATATGGTCCTATTTGATGTCGATACACCTTGATCATCGATATCACTTCCTTTAAAAAGGAGAAGAGAAGGACCCTTTAGTTAAGTCAAGTCCTTTTCGAAAATATCTGGAACTCCTTGTATCATTTGATCGATGATCAGTTGAGCTGATAAATAGATGTAGGTAATTATAAAACATTAACATATAAGTACCTACTTATATTTACCGTTTTGGGATTAGAAGCAACCTCCTTAGCCTTGATAGTAAAATTATCTGCCATCACCTTAACCAACGAACGTCCGGCATCGTGCATCCGATCAAATGGCTATTTTCATAATCATTGAAATCCCAAATCGAGGTGAACACTCATGCGTCCAGTCCAGTCCAGTCCAAACCGAGTGGGTGCATCTAATTAATCGCTTAAAAGAAAAAAAAGGAAAGACATATTTAAAAAATCAGCTAGAATTTAAATCCAAAACCGTTACTTTACATTTTTGCGTGCTATCTCACTGCGTGATGCAGAGATAATCCAACATCTACGTAGCATTTACTTCCAATGAATTTCCAATGAAGCAACAGTGAGCATGACAAACGGAAACCTACCATATCAACACATTCACACGAACGCTCAAACACACACACACACCGCACGAACAAGCAAGGATCTGCCACCTATGACACATCACAAACGATATTCCATCTCTCGACTTGACGCCCGTCCGCCATCCCAACGCAAACTGATGTGAGGCCCGATGCCGAGCACTCGACAATAACAATACCATTGCTCGAGCATTACAACTAAATGAAAAAGCACCCTGGAAGGCACCTACGAAAAAATCTCGAACACAATATTGTCATCCCGCTCTCACCCCCGGCGTTTAGGTGCTTGGAAAAATTTGTCGAGAAAATCGGCGCGCTTTCCTTCCACTCTTGCAACCGAACTTGATACTCATACTGATTTACAAATTTAGGGGTTCGTACAACGATAAAAAGAACCGCGCCACATTGTTGTTGTCGCCATCATCGTCGTCGTCGCAGTCTATGTCGTTGCCGTCGTGTTGTTGAATCGTCACTGTATGAAGCATGAAGCCGTTCGTTCGGCTTGAATCATCAGCCAACCAACCAACGTACGGGCGAACGAACGAACATGCGACTTCTTCGTTCTCGTCGACTCTATATTTACATATTTGCATGAGATGGAAATTTTGCTTTCTCGGTTGTTTTTATTTTTCTATCCTCTTTTCAATGAAATCCTGGAATATCGCGTCACAACACGAACGTGTGTGCTTGCATTTCCCCGTTTTGAATTTGGTTCGGCTCTTCTGTCCGGCACGAAGCAATGCACGAATACACGTACGAACACGTTCGAGCGCGAACGCGAACACGAACACGAACAACGTAGCGACATCAATACTGATCCCGAGTGGTGCAACAAAATGTTTGTATGATTGGCGCGCGTTCGGGAACGTTGGAGCGCACACACAATCAAACGTGCGCTCGTACGTGTGCTTTGTTGGTGTATGGATGATGGCTTGACTGGCTGGTTGGTTCGTTTGTTGGTTGGTTGGTTGGTTAGTTTGTAGTTGGTCGGTTTGTTGTGTTGGAGACGGCCGCTTTGGGATTGACTCACATCATCGCCTTCCACCGTTCAGAAGAAGAAGACCAATTTTATGGGTCTGTGTTGTTGCTGTTATGTTGTTGTTGTGTTGTTGCGTTATTGCTGTATTGTTTTTGGTGTTGTTGTTGTTGCTAGTGCTGTTGTTGTAAGCGTTGTTGTTGTGTTGAATTGCCATGGCATGGCATGCACTTGCATTGACTTGACTGGCGCCCATACGAAGATACACAGTAGAAATTTTATATGGAATAGAATAGAATAGAATAGACTCGCTCGTGCGTTCGTTCGTATGCTGCTCGTTCGCTGGTTCGGTTCGTCGGTTCGTCGCGGTTCGCGCATTTTTAGTTGGAATTTTCACATTCTGGTTGGTCTTTATAAATTGCGACGGCCATCCTCTTTCAGTACGTTTTTGAGTTTCGTGTAGTCAAGTCGGGTTTTGCTAATATTTCGTGCATTTTATCATCACAATATACAAGTCTGTCTCGTGTGGCAATTTTTTTAGTACACAATATATAAAAGTGTAAACATAAGAATCGAATAGTTGCTTTTCAAAATTTAATCATCCAAAATTTTAACTCTCTCAAAAGATATTAATTCGGAATTCAGACGAAATATTCAAAGCAAAATAAAAATAGAAAAATATTTAGAAAATTAAATAAAAATAAAATCAAAATATTCAAAATTAAATTTT
Organism: Chlorops oryzae; assembly: GCA_020466095.1. Classification (NCBI taxonomy): domain Eukaryota; kingdom Metazoa; phylum Arthropoda; class Insecta; order Diptera; family Chloropidae; genus Chlorops; species Chlorops oryzae. The sequence continues at coordinate 139,710,616 of CM035806.1, forward strand.
AAGTCATATCAAATAAATTTAATTAGTTTCAATTTATTGAAAATATTTCATTGGATTTTTTGATTTATTTATTTATTTTTGATTTGTTAGATAAAAACAGAAAACCAATTTTCCCAAACGAAAATTTAAAAATCCGAAGAATATGTAACGGAAAATAAAAGAAAAATTAAAAAAAAAACTTGTCTCTCAATTGGATTTTGTTCCTTTTATTTTTCCAATTCAATTAAATCAATTTGCAATCAAAAAGTATAAAAAAATAAAAAATATTCAATCGAAAGTGATATTTGAATGGAAAATGGCGAAAAAAATTGTTTAATTTAAGAGTTCTGTGACTGATCTGAATGAACTTCTGACTGTTTTGGATCTTTTGGATTGGTAAACATTTCAAATGGAAGGCTTTATTCACTTCAATTGTAAGAGTTTCGGCGTTTTCTTTTTAATTTGCACTGATTGAAAATATTAGAAAATAATAGAAGAGTAAAACACTTTGCACTTTTTCACTTGCAAAAATTTTGGAACACAAAAAGCCATTAAATTGATTTATGCCTTTGGCTATTTTGTGTTTGTTTCGATGCTTTGAAGTGGCACATCAGTTTTTGGCAGATTTTCCAGCGTTTCTGTTTCTTTCGTTTTTCCTGTATTTATTTTTTTAAAGAATTTTGAAATAACAGCAAACCGCCACAAAGGAAAATAAAAATGAACAATGAGGCAGGAAATTAGGACGATTAAAACCGATTGAGCTTTAGAAAAAATCAGCTTCTTGGTAATTCTGATTGGAATATTTGGTCAGGTTCAGTTTTCATACAAAAAAAAAAAAAAAAAATTAAATTTCATTTAATTAAATAATATAAAACTCCAATTAGAATTAATATAGGTATTTAAAATTCGAATTGGATTATAATTATCACAATATAAACAGTCGGATAAGAATTCAATAAGTATCAATAAAGTTTATTGGAATTATTTTAAATATGTATAAGCATGTTGGTTAAATTCACAAAAATCTCATTAAAGTGCAATGAAAATTTATTACAAATCCAATAAGAATGTCGAATTTCTCACGAATTTTTCGAACACGAATTTTTTATATGCTTATTCCATTCGGAATTTTTGAGAAGGAAGAATTCCAAATGCCAACAATTTATTGCACTAAGAAATGCATTGCAATGAAAATTTATAAAATCCAACCGCTAGAAATATTCTTATAAGAATAAATTGATAAGAAAAAAATTAGTAAGGAATCATGTGTAGCCTTTTAATAGCCCTCTCACTGTCAGAACTCTTAAATTAGAAAATTATAAAAATTAAATGCAATTGGAATTGAATTTTGCATTAAATTAAAATTTTGGAAGCCTTCAAAGTACAATATATAAATATTGAAAATTAACATTAAAGAGCTAGTTTCCGCTTGAAGGCAATGAACAATGTTCTCAATTCTTATCAGATTTCATAAATTTTCTCATGCCTTTTAAAGGAACAATATCCTCAGTTGACTAGAATTCGATATGCAATCATTGGGAAATGGTTTTGACTGTGCTTTAAGTAGCGAAAATCTTTAAGTCGTGTTTTCTTTAGAAAATGGCAGATTATGCAAATTAGTTAAGCTGTGGTCTTATTAGAAATAAAATAAAAAATATAAAAAAATAGATTCTTAGATTAATATGATATGTTGATATGTTTTTAACATGTTTCGTGTTTTAAGTGTTTTATTTTATTCATTAATTTACAATTGAGAATATTTTTAAAATTAAATAAATATCAGATGTTTTTTTTTTTTTTTTCTTTTTCTAATGAATGATCAAATTAAAATATTGGAAATTTTTCGAGACCTTTTTTGTGTTGTTAATGTTTCAGGCTTTTATTTTCTCTTGTCATTTGTAATGTTAACGTTAAGGAGTTTATTGGTGGAACTAAAAGGGAAATCGAAAATTTTATATATCTAGTATCTCGTTAGTTTTAACGCAGAAATCTAACGTCGATTGGATGACTGCTCGGGGGCCATCGCAGGAGATTTTGCAAGCCAACTTCAACTGATCACAAGAAAACTCATATGACACAAACCAATTCAACGTTCTTATAAGATTATTATCGCCCATTTTGTGGGAGAACTTTTGCACAGTTTTTTTTTCAATTTTTTTTTTTTTTTTGGTGGTGTGCCTGTGTGGTTATTATCGTTTTTGTTTTGTTTTCGAAAATCCAAGAGAGCAAAACCCAAAAAAAAAAAAAATCAATTAATGAACAGAAATTTGCGAAATCAAAAGTAAAACGGAAAACAAAAACAAAGAAAAAAAAAATTTTAAAAACAGACAACAAAAAAACTTCTCAAAAATTTCCAACTTTAATTTATAGAACGTCATTACGAAAGAAAATCGTTCCATATGGTTCATATTATCGAATTGGTCGGCCAGCCGAAGGTTGAGTTCACTCAACAAATAAATGTGAGTATTAAATGCCTATTGAAGAACTGCACAAAGTTCTATGTAATACGAAACGTTTTTTGTTGGAACGTTCAATTATTATTATTTTTATGAAAATATTCTTTAAAAATTCATTCATTTCATATAAACTAAGTTTTGCTCGAGTGTGGTACAGTGAAACCTCCATCTATATTTTCCATTAAAAATCTCCTTGCCGAAATTGTCGAAATTTTGTTTATTTTCGATTTTATTGTTCTTTTCCATAAGGTCTCATCAAAAAATGATCCAAAAAAAATTCAGTTTCCACTGTACTTGACTTTAATACCCGCTCTTCAAATTAAGTGTTAACTTATCTTAAGAACATGCCAGCCAGCTTAAGTGCCGTTTCAAAATCATATAAAAAAATAACCACCAACACACACGCACACACGCACGCACGCACTCACATTTACTCGTACATACGGTCCCACAAACACGTCTATTAGCAAATAAATTTGCGTTTATTCCTCTTTATATCTTGTTTTAGCCACATTGGCCTCTTGCGTTCTTCAAAACAAAATATTTCAGCAATTAATCATGTTGTAACTCTTGTCCCAGTAACTCTGCGCCCATGTCCATTCGTCCTTTCGTTCTTTCATCCTTAGAACCGTCTGAGCTGCTGCTGCTGCTACTGCACGTCAAACGAAAGTTATATAAATATGTATGAAACAGAAAGGCCATAAGCTAAAAATAGCAAGAGAATAACAAATCAAAAGCGGAAAATGTAAGTCAGATAAAAGTCTAGCTACTGCCGTATGTCTAGGTCAAAATATTAACTTTTGATTTGGCACATTAACACTTTTGAAAACTTCAGTTTTACGCACGAAAAGAAAGAGAAGACGAAAACAGGGAAAACAAAAAAAGGAACACAATGCAAGAAAAATTTAAAACTGTTGCTTGAATGAATTTGAACTTTTTTTTTTTTTTTTTTTTTTTTTTTTGCGGAACTTATTCTTCATCATAAGCTAATTGAGAGTTATAACATACGTCTTCGAACACTTTTAAGTTGATTACTTCCCTTTAGTCCTTATACTGAGCTGAGGCAGAATTTCGCCTCAACAATAAGATGGGATAAAGTTCTTTGGGTCACATTGCAATCGCTAATCACTCGTATGAGAGATAGAAATGAGATAGATTTCCGACTGGAGTCAATCGAGATAATGCTTAAATACCTTATTTCAAACTCATAGGTCAGGTATTCTTCTTGCATGTCTAACCAAGCAATCGAGCAAAAACTTGAGAATGATGGTTATGATGATATGGGGGTGGGAGAGATAGACTGTCGCGTGACAATCAGCAAGTATTGGCCATTTTGCCATCTCTTGAAAGTCTTTTTGCATACGAGCCAATATTTTTCTCTTTCATTAAGATAAATGAAGTAAGTGAGAAATATAAGAAAAAGTAAAATATTCAAATAATATTATAATTTCGGAAATGGCATAAAACTGATTTAGGCAATTCCAAAAGTCTTCCAACATTTTTTTTTAAGTTTATCAGCAGCTAAAATGAGTATTTTAAAGCCCGCTTGTTTTCTACTGTTCTGATTAAAGTTTTCGTTCCGAAAAACCAAAAAACATTTTATGAAAATTTGGAGATTTCGTGACGAATAACTTTAACATGAACGAACAGTAGCAAATGGGCCCAAGTGTTAAAAACACTCATTTTAGCTGGAGATAAATTTTAAAAGGAATTTTAGAAGACGTTGTTAATTGCTTTGATTGATTTCAATATTCCAAATCTTATTAATTACACTTTAAGAATCTTAAGCTTATCCAATATTTGAACTGTTGAGAACTATAGACTTAATAAACAGTGGCATGACAATCAGGCAAGCTGTGAAAATTAAAATACCAGCTATTAAGGCTCCTTATCTAACATAATTTGCTCTCAAAATATCCCAGAGAAATGTCCATATATACATATGTTTATATACACACATACATATATGTACACATAGAAATGTACCTCTCCTGGCGAAAGGTATTTTTCTTTTCCATTCCGTTTATTCCACATAACATAGCTTTCGACTGATTACCGTGACGTTTTCGCAAATTCATCTGCAGTCTTCCTTCGTTCCCAGTCTGACGCTGTCATGGTTGGCCCACTGTATTCCTTAGCTACATAAAATTACTTTCAACTTTATATATATGTCTTGCCTTTATTTGGCATATCGTTTCACTTATTTTTATTTTATTAATTTTTTTTTTTTTACATATTTTTTTCAATGCATAAATTTCTGATTTTACTTATATGTATATTTTTTTTCTTCTTCTTTACCTTAAGCTTGTCTGTCTTATCGTGGTACGTCTATCTATCTGCCTGTCTGTCTGACGGTTGTTTCCCTTTTTTTTCGCAACTCTTATTGATGCGTTTTCTACAACATTGCTTTCGTAAGCTTCAATCTATTCCTTTTGTTTTTGGTTTTTCTATTTTCCGTTGTTAGTTTCATTTTGCTTTGCTCGTTTTGTTTTCAGCGTTATGTATTAACCTCATGACGCACAATATTTTTACCATTTCAATGATGTTAAGCTGACATCACAGTAACATTAAAAGACATGAGTTATTACGATAGTTTCATTTTCCCTGCCATTGAGCTGAAAGAAAAACATTCATAGCACACTAGCAGGCGTTCAGACGTAGATACGAAATAGACACGTAGATACGAAAAGAAGAAGTCCAGCAGCTCGAACAAATGAATAAAAACAAAGGATATTGTTGATTACATAGGTATTCCATTTGAGCCAATTACTTGTAATTCGAAAGGTCTAAATGCCTAAAATTATTTAATTTATTTTTTTTTTTGGTTTTTTTGGTTTGTTTCTTTATTCGTTTATTCGAAGTAAATATCAGGCTTTCTAATAAAATCTTGCATGATATAGCAATTTTCGTCATAAGGAAAGGACGGGCATTATAATTTAACGCCCAACGCGTAACCGTAACGGCACAACGCAGCGAAAAAGGTCGGAGAAATTGAAGTTTGGTTCTTCTGCTCCTTTTTGCAGCATGTTTTTCACGTTATTTATTTTTTACGAGGTAGCACAAGTGACGCCCTATTTATACAGCCGTCGTATTTATACAAATTCCAACACCTGCACTGATTTATGCCGTCCTATTAAATTACAACACTCTGCATAGGAACGCACAAACGCACACGAACAAAACATGAATGCGATTATGCCAATCGACGGCTCCATAGTGACTCCGTTAGCGACATTCGTTTTAGCTAACTGCTGTACAAATTACGGCTTAGTATTAGGTTGACAGCAATGCCTTTCGAAATACTTACTTCTCGTACTATTGTCGTAATTACATGCTTAAGCGAATGTTTGCTATCAGCACACAATCCCACACAAACAAACACATACACAAAATCATAATGAGAGGACTACTTATAAACTAAGTGGCATCGAATACACGCGAACATTCGTATTTGCGGAACTCGGTGCGGAACTCTAATCGAAATCGTTTTTTCCGATATTTAATTTGCTTCAACGCCTCCTCAAAGGTCAACATAAGTTTCTTTGTTTAATACTTATTTTTTTTTTCTTTCTTTTCTTTTCTTACTATTTTTCACTTCCGTTCTCATTTCCCATATTTTTGTTTCCCATAAATAAAGTATTTCCCGAAATTCTTTTAGTGCTTCCTTTATGCTTCCGCGCGGCGGCATTGTTTCTGCCCCAATAAGCTGCCCATAATCATTAGCCCAACGCATTGAACGCATGTACTATAAATACGTGTGCGTGTGAGTGGCTGTGTGGCTGTGTGTGTGTGTGTTTAAGTGTAATGCAAATCAAAGAACTTGTTGTTAGCTAATAATAAGCTGTTGTAAGCACCTTGTTTATTGTTCCACCGAAAATGCACGCGAACGCTGACGCACACGCACTCGCACTCGCATAGAAGCATAGAAGCATAGATATCAAGGATCTCAATAGAACATGTATATTCGCGCACGTTCGCACAATGGTGTTGCTTTTGCATGGCATGATATACTATACATGCATACGTATGTAAATGTAAATACATATGCACGATTGAATTCAAAATGCGTCGGGAAAAATTGGAAAAAAAATCATAGGGAAAAAAATGAAGCATACTTTTTCGGTGAATTTTTTTTTTTTTTTATAAATCTTATTTTCGATTTTTTGGCACTTATTATGAGTCCATATGCTTCAATTCTTATCATTGGGAACTAACTGCTGCACTCGAAACTTTATGGTCTTGGCATGGCAAAGAGCTTCCTCACGTCCAATCGAATATTATGTCGTCTGAGTGTGGGGGAAAACATATGTTTCGTTTCTCAAATCTTCTGTCCTGCTTTCTAATACTCATGCTTCTTTGTTACTCTTTTGGGTCGACTATTTCCCTAAGCGCTGACAGCTATCTAGATTCTAGAATGTCAATTACTGTACAAAGACTACGAACTTAGTGAGCGAGCTTTTGAAAAGGAGAGACGAAGAAAAAAATCAACTTTTCTGGCGTGTCAACGCTTATCGGCCTTAACGAACAATAGGACCAGCAATAATAGCAAAACCAAAACAGAAAAAAATAAATAAAATACAAAAAAAAAAAAAAAAAGGAAAATTGTGATAAAAGTAGTTACAAAGACGACAATACCAACAAAACGATTCCGATGAGGGAAACATCCCCTAAATGGAGTGCATAAACAAGAAATAAATAAATAAATAAAATTCAGTATTACCCGCATTCGAAGCTTGTTTAGCGCTTTTTTCCTTTCTTTTTATTTTTTATTTTTTATTTTTATTTTTTGATGTTCTTCATTCACTCGCTAGTTTGTCGATTTTCCATCTACATACTTCGATTCGATTTTTCTTTCCAATTTAAAAAAAAAAAAAAATGTGTTTCTTTTCCCATTTTAATATTGTATTTTATTTTATTTATTTTTATTTTTCGTACGTGACGTTATTTTGCCCGTATTTCTTCTTGCTAAACATCCCTTTTCATCAATGCACGGAAGTCAGTTGTATGGGATTAGAGGAAAAGCGCGAGTTTTCTATTTTTCCCGAAACAAGTTAGCATGCGGACGACGGATGGCAGGCAGAAACGCAGGCAGGACAGAAGGTGGAATAAAGGACGAAGGTAGAACGTGCTATGTGGGTGGAATACACACACACACACTCTCTCTCTCTATCTCTCCACCGCCAGCTGTCGCCACCCCGTGCCCTCTGCCAAAACTTTTGCATTAGAATTAAGTACATGTGTACCTCCATTTCTTTACAGCTTTATTGTCACACTTTTCGTCTCGTCTTGTCTCGTTATGTTTCGTTTTTTTTTTTCGTCGTGTTTATTGATTTTTTTTTTTTTTTTTTTTTTGGTCTCGCTCCCGTTACTGTTACAATTTTCCTATTGAAGAATTTTCAACCACCCACACGCACGTTTGATCTTTATGGATTTTGAATAACCATTTTGAACGCATTCCGCTGTGTCCTCCCCCGAAACCCATAACGTTACAGATAACATATATTGATTTTCTTGTTCCAATTATTTCTATTTTTATTTTTATCTTTACTTTTATCAATTGTTTTGTTTTCTTTCCTTCTTTTCGGTTCTGATTCGTTTGATTGTTTTTCGGACCTACCCTTTTTGATATCGCATTTTTTGGCTTTTGTTTTCCTTTTGGGTCTGTTTTTGTTTGGTTTATTTTTTTAATTTTTTTTGTTCTGATTTCCGAAAATTTTGGAAACTGCTTTTTATTTATTTCGATTGGTTTTTATTATGTCGCATTACTTTCTTTATATAAAAGAATTTAGTTTTCATTCGATCTTCCACACATGAATGAAAAGGGATTTTGCCATACGCCAATGCAACTCTGCGCAATCGCTGGCTTTGCATGGTTGTTAAAGGGCTCAACGCTGTTAAAGGAAATTGAAAGGAAGTAACGAGATCATTATTTTGGACGGGAAAGGAAATCAGAGTTGAAATTTCGATGACAGGTCGACAGGAATATAGAAAATATATGATTTAAATGCAAACATGTGAGTCCGATTACTTGTAATTAGCGTAGCGAAAGTACTTCTTTGTTTTTTTCTACATGTGTTTGGTATAGGATATTTACTTGCTGCTTTAGAGCGTGTAGAGCCCTTTAAGGAACGAAAATCTTTGATTGGCAGAATTTTGAACTTTCGGCTCGGTTCGGCAATCTTTGGGATGTGATGCATTGATGTAGTCACTCGAGATGGTTTGGTACTCTTTATGGGATCAGATATGGTGTAGCAAACAGTAAAACCTTTATTAACTTTAAAAACTGGGCATAGCAAAAAAAGGGAATTTCGGAATAAATTTCAGCCTGTAGAAAAACAAAACGACCAAAAACCGGGAAAGCCATTTTTTTTCGCAGCATTAAAGATAGGGATTTCTTAAATGTATACTTAAAAGGTAGTCTTGCCATCAAGTAATGATGGGAGTTAAAGGAAGCGACATAATAGTAAGTACCCCCGTTTCAATTTGCTTTCTTAAAGATCTGATGTCATTCTCCAGTCTTGTTTTATTTTATTTTCATATTCACCTTGCTTGTGAGTCTATCTGCGAACGAGATTCGCTAAAAACACTTGAGATTTTCAAGAACTTTGAATTTTATTTTTATCTCATTTTGGTTTTCTAATTTTAATCGAAATGTTGCACGCTTCAATTGGAATATAATTTCAGTTTGATTCGATTCGATTCGAATGAGGATTTTCTTTTCTAATAGACAGAAAACAATGTACGAATATGTAGCCCAAAATTTGTATTATGTGGATGTGTGTAGGCGTGAATGAGGCAATCGTTCATGAATGTAAGCCGTGGGAGCTGATCGATTCGGGATACAACATCTTCTTCTAAACCGTAAAGTGAGAGACTTTAATGAGATTTATGGAAACAGGACCTTATGTTATCTATAAAAAGCTCTAATTGAAGCCCCATTGTTAGTCAGTCTGACACGCATGTTCCGATTATATGGAGGTCGATCGCGGGGGTAGTCTGTAGATCGAAAACCTGAAATTGCGGAAAGCTAATTAAGAGCTAGGAATTTTCTTTTGTCAATATTTTTTGAAAAGCTTGGTCGATCTTTCCCATTTGCCATGCTTAGCTAGCGTAGGATCTTTCAAATGGCTTTCGATACGCTTTTACGCCGCTCTCTAAATGAAGCGAATCGAGTTCTCGTAAAACACACTGCCGTGTAGGGTATTTTGCATTCATATGTATATGAGTGTAACATCGCAACGATCACGCGGCTTAAGAGACTCGTCAGATTATATCTATAATTTATTAGAAAAAAAAAAAAATAAAAAATATATTTCCAATTGGAATATTTCTCTCTTTCCTGTTTTGTTTTGTTTATATCATTAGTTTTCGATTTTCAATTCCCATTGAAATTTATTTCCAATTCTTTTATTGTTTTTCGTTCTGCATTTTAGATTTTTTAAATTATTGTTTTGAAAATCACTTGCTGTGCCGCCACTGGGGAACATCGGCAACAACACATTATATCGCGCGTTCGAAATCGCGGTCTGCTCTATTTCCCGCTGCTGTTCGCATTGCGCGCGCATCGCGTCGATCGATTCCAGTAGGAGGAAGGCAGCAACGGCGAGCTAGCGTTGAGAAAATTGTTCTTCAAACGTGAATTTACATTTTTTTTTTTTTTTAATTAATGATTTTTTTTTTTTCTTAATAAATTCGTGAAATATATCCTCTCATTTTCTTTGACTCGCTCTTTCTCTGCCACTCTCTTTCGTTCGGCGTTTTTCGTTTTTTCGTCGGCTCTTTTTTTTTTTTTTTTTCTTTGTTTTTAAGTTCATTATTTTCCGCTTTCGATTTTGTTTATTTTTTCGATGCTTCCAAAAATAACTTCTCGAATTGCTGCAAATGTAAACAAAAGCGAAAAATTTTTTCATACCTTGTACTTTTCCTCCACAATTTCCACACACATTTCCACAATCATGCATATCCAGATGCTTCAAATCATTTTCATTCGTGCGATGCTCGCCGATCGTTTTCTTGTGCTCGATGCTACAATTTGCCTCTATTTGCTTTAATCTTTAATTTCTTCCTTTTTTTTTCACTTATTTTCTAAGTAGAATTTTTGGTTAGTCTTTTTTATTGTTTGCTGGAATTCGCTGGAATGCGAAGAAATAATGTAAGCCTTACAATGAAGAGTACGAACTTTGAAAATTCCCGGTAAGATAGCTCCTTCCGAAGGCAGCGAAACGAAATTGCAACACTCCAAGACGAACTTCTCTGTTGTGAACTTATCTCTAAGCCTTTTTAAGTCTTACATTTTCCATACAGAACTATTAAAGTCAAAGTCAAGCATGGAATTCATGATACAGGAACAGAGCAGCGAGTTCCCTATTGATATTGAACATTTAATAATGCCTTGGCTCACTAGCTTTCTCGGTAAGCCATGGCATCACCAAGATTTTAGTAAATCACAAACTTCCAGTAATATAAGACAGGGGCGAATAAAAGGGTCATTTCGGTGGTTTAAACCAGGGGTCGGCAAAATGGGAAATGCAATTGTGTGAGTGCGAGCAGAGCGGCTACTTAAAATAGCCGAAAATAAGCAAAAAAAAAAAAAAAAAAAAAAAAATTCAGAAACTAGCTAAAAATTAAAGCTAGAAGTAGCATAAATGAGCTGAAATTTACAGAAAATAGCTATGAATTTCCGCATACCCGCTCTCGATGTTGCATGCTCGGCTGCTCCCGTCAAACTGAGACAAGAGCGTAAGCAATTGATGTGAGTGGCTGTCCGACCCCTGGTTTAAAGTTTAAACCCACTTCGAGATGCAAGAAATCTCAAATAAAGACGAGAAAATGGTCATAATCAGAGGGGTGTCACAGAATCCGATAGCTGTCGGAATTGAAATTTTAGTCGACCGAACTTTCATATTGTAAGTATGAATATGTATTTCATAGAGACAGCCAGATAAAATAGGGTTCTGTGCAATTAAGAACCGTTAATCGTTCCGATTTTAAACCAAAAACAACAAAATTTGTAAATTCTGTATGAAATTTCGATCGGTTTTAATTCCGATTTCGACAACTATCAGATTCTGTGACACCCCTGAATATTTAGTTTTATTTATTTTACTTTCGCCTATAGACCCTTTTAAGATCCCGAGTCTAACCAGAATCCCTCCCGAAATGATTTTCTTTGTCTGCGTCTGAATGTGGTTGTATTAAAAACAATGCGCTTGAATTTTCTGTAGGGAAATTTAGCATGTTTGTACATACATTTGTACATCGAAAGCTTTCCTATTATAGTTTTAATTGATAGATTGCATTCTGTTAGGGCTCTACGCTTGTAGAGAGAAGAAAGTTAATTTAAATAATATACTAAACACATGTGAAAAGTAAAATACGAATACATAAATACTTTGGCTTACTTTCGGTACTTCAACGCTAATTTCAAGTATTAAACCCACAGGGTTGCATTCATTTTACATCACAATATTAATGACCATGGTCATTCTTTGACCGAAGTTAGTCGAAAACAGCTGTGCACGATAGCCTTCAATTCACAGTGCAATTATTACGATGAAACTCTGACATAAGTATGTACACAGAGAAAAAAACACGTAGTAAGTTCAAGAGTGCGACGCTCTTAAAGAAAACGCTCTTGAATCTAAAGGATTTTGCTTTTAACCCAACAATGAAAACGCTCTTGGCTATCATTTAAGAGTGAAATTAGTAACTTTAATAGTGAATCCGTAGATTTAAATACTTTCGCATTTAAAGTTCGGATTTTTACAGCTAAACTGTTATTCCAACTACATTTTATTGAATTTGTTAAGAGCGAAACTATTTAAGCTAAGAGCACTGAGCACTTAAATACATTTCTTTTCGTTCGGTATAATTCTCATTTGTTTCACAAAATAGGACATATAAGACATTTATTCATCTTAGAACTTTTTGAGCATTGCGAAAGCAGTCACGATAACGGAGTGACAAAATCGGATGAAGTCTATCCGATGGCTATTTTTGGTGTTATGTTAAGAGGAGGAAACAAATTTTTCGGAAATTATTTTTGCGAATAGATAATAAAATTATCTACAGCTGTGCATTTTTAATCAACAGTGTCACTTTTGAAAATTATTAAAAGTTTTCAATTTTAAATCAAAATTTTCGCTTTTGGAGATTTTAAAAGCTGTGCATTTCAAATCCACCCTTTTCGCGCTCGGAAATTAAAAGCTAAATACCCTTGAGATCATTTTAAGAGCGAAAATTGTTGGGTTAAGAGCGAAATTGGTATAATTTACAGTTACTTTTTTCTCTGTGTATCTTTTATTGAGTTTAAGTCGGCCTGTCATCGAAAACTTACCTCTGACTTCCTGCCTTCAAATGGATGAGCTCTTTACTTCTATTTAATTTGCCTTAAGTGCTTGGAGCCTATAAGGGAAGAATTTTATACAGTTAAAGGAATTTATCGATTATGGGGGAAAGCAGGTTGTATAGATTTGAGGTTGTTCTGGTAAGCTTCTATCTGGAACTGAAATGGGTCTCAATTTGATTAACGGACACATGAAATCACTAGAACTCGAACATATCGCACATATCGAACTATCGATAATAGCAATTCGGGTTTTTGAAAATAAACAGAAATACAGAATTAAGGAATAGGATTTCGAAATCAGACAAAGGCCATTCCATTACGATCTCCATGCACTTTAAAACTGGCACCACTTAACCTTAGAACGTGTCCTTAACGTGTCCTGCATGTCTGTCGCGAAAGAAAAAAAGTTATAAAGCTATTATGAGAGTGACGGATAAAGACAGAGAGAGAGAGAGAGAGAGAGAGAGAGAGAGAGAGAGAGAGAGAGAGAGAGAGAGAGAGAGAGAGAGAGAGAGAGAGAGAGAGAGAGAGAGAGAGAGAGAGAGAGAGAGAGAGAGAGAGAGAGAGAGAGAGAGAGAGAGAGAGAGAGAGAGAGAGCGAAAGAGAGAGAGAGAGAGAGAGCGAAAGAGAGAGAACACGCAAAGAAATAATTCGTTCAAAGCAAACGAAAAAAGGGCCAACTGAACTTCGTTTGAAAGTTTCAGTTGTTTTAAATAAAGGATTTCGTTTGTTTCAAATAACGTAGTTCGTTTACTCTAAAGAAAAATCCTTCGTTGCTCTTTTCTCTCTAAGGGTCGTAGTCTTCGACTGTGTTTAAGCGCTTCGGAGGTTTAAATTCTCTAGATATATTCCTATAGATCTTCATGCCAGAGTTAAGTCATAGAGAGATACTTTGAGCTATATTTGAGAATTTTTAGAGAGAGAGTTTCATATAAAAGTAGATAGAACCTGCAAAGATTTAATAATTCGTCCTCAAAGCAAACTAATAAATTTGGCCAACTGAACTTCGTTTGAAAGTTTCAGATAGTTTTAAACTAAAGGATTTGGACGTTATGTTTCTAATAACGTAGTTCGTTTACTCTAATAGAAATCCTTCGTTTCATAACTTGGAAACTCTCTAAGGGTCGAGTCTTCGACTGGTTAAGCGCTTCGGAGCTTGAGAATTCTCTGAGATATAGCTCTCTCTAATCTTCATGCCAGATTAAGTTAAATACTTTGGCTATATTTGATACTTTTAAAATGTTTCATATAAAATTAATAACCTGGTTAACTCTCCTCAAGACTATAATTGACAGTTTAACCTTCATAGTTTGAAACTGGGTTGGACACTATGAGTCTAAATGTCTATTATAAACCGTTTCGATAACTTCGGAAACTTGTCCTGAGTGCCAGTATGGCATGCGCTGGAGTTTTGAGAGAGAGCTGCCAAATGGTCAAATGATGCTCAAAACCGTAATTTTATTTTTATACTTTAAAATTTTATAAATCCCTTATATTTACATTCTTTGTGTGAACGTGGACTAGGAATCGTTATCCAACGTTTTTCGGATTGTGAGGCAGTATGCATGCGCTACAATAAGCTGCCAATGGTCAAATGATGCCAAACTGAACTTTGTTTTAAACTAAACTGGCGATAAACGAATTATTTCCTTTGGAACGTGTCAAGAGCGTTTCCGAAACGTTTCAGAGATGAGATAGAGTCGTTAAAGAGATAAAGAGCAAGATAGAGACTTTGTTTAGAGAGAGAGACTGAGCGATAGAGCGAATTATTCTGATTGAAGAGAGCGCGAAAGAGAGAGAGAGAGAGCGAAAGAGAGATAGAGAGAAAGAGAGAGAGAGAGAAAGAGAGAGCGCGAAAGAGAGAGAGAGAGAGCGAAAGAGAGAGAGAGAGCGAAAGAGAGAAAGATCGAAAGAGAGAGAGAGAGAACGAAAGAGAGAGAGCGAGCGAAAGAGAGAGAGCGAGCGAAAGAGAGAGAGCGAGCGAAAGAGAGAGAGCGAGCGAAAGAGAGAGCGAAAGAGAGAGACAGAAAGCGAAAGAGAGAGCGAAAGAGAGAGAGAGTGAAAAAGAGAGAGTAGGGAGAAGATAGTGGGTGTGAGGGCAATAACAAATAACCCTAATCAACTTAATAAACTAAAAATTTCCCTTTCGCATCTATCAAAACTACTGACTACCCTCAAGAGCAGCCCCTTTCCCTTGTCCTCTTTTTGATGTGTTTTTTTTCATTTGGTTTTTTTTACATTTTTTTATTTATTTCTTTTTCCATCATTTCATTGGGGGCGCTCGGGTGCTAACAAGTGAGTGCTTATTTGGCAGCTCATAAAATATAATGACGCTTGACATTAGAGACATACCAGATTGGGTGGCACGGCAAGACCGAAGCTCGGAGCCAAGACCCTTACGGGACCCTCTTTTATTTCAATTACTTATGACTTAAGCAATATGATTTAGTGAAAATATAACAAAAACATTAACGTACCATCGGAACAAGGCAGCATTGTGACAAAGGGAGTGGAGCGGAGGCAGCAAATTAGAATGCTATACCGCCGCCGTCACAACAACATGCCATGGCATGCCATATCGCGTCACGTCATCTCACCTCAGCGGTATACATTGTAAATGAAACACTTGTTCGAACATGCACCCAAGCGGTTCTCAACGCCGCGCCGTCTAAACCAACTAACCCACCCCACCCCACCCCACCCAAGCCAAAGGGCCCAAGAGTTCCACATTACTTGCAATATCACTTAATTCAACTTCGGCTCCGGCTGCGAATCGTCGAAAAGAAGAAAAACGAGTGTATAAATGGCAAATTAATTGTCAAAGAAATTTTCGACATCCTCCAAACAATAAGGACAACAATATACAGCGCGAGAATGCATAGAAGAGGAAGAGCAAAGAGGGCTTCAGTTTTCCGTTTTCCGTTTTCGGTTTTCGGTTTTTGCTTTTCGTTTTGCTTATGCCTTCATGAAAAATGGAAGGAATTCATTGGCAACTCGTCATTCGTCATTCATCATTGTTGTGGTAAGGGAGAAAGAATTGAGTCACGAAATAAATCAACATTTCCTCCATAAAAGGAAGAAGCCTGTGAAAATGCGAAACAGCTCTATGAAAAATAAGAAAAGGACATTTTAATTTTTTCCCAATTTTCCTTCGAGTGTAAATTTCAAAAATATTTTTTAATATTTTTTTTATATTTTTTTTTAATTCTTGGATATTGTTCTCACCTTTCTCTGGAGCATTGTCTCTCTCGCTCACTCTCTCGCTCATTCTGCTGGGGCTCACCCCCAGATGCCGGTCTTTGCGAAATTGCATTAAAAATTTCTTTTCTTCCTTTCGTTGTTTGCCGCTTGTCGCTTTGTGTGTTACTGCAACAAACGGCTTTCGACACTTTGGGAAATTGCTGCGCGTGCAACAAAAGCAATAAAGAAATCGCTCCAAACAACAACAACAACAACAACAACAGCAGCAGCAGCAGCAGCAGCAGCAACAACAATGGCATGCTATAGCAGTTAGCAGTGTCAATAGCATTCATTTTGCCGCCTTCGTGCTGATGTATGTATGTATGTAGGTGAACGTGTAGAGTTGAAACTACGAAGCTCGGTTGAGAGCGCGAATGCTTGAATGACTGACTGGCTGAATGACTGACTGACGGCTTGAAGGAATGGCTGCGTAGTTGCGTGGCCGCGTGCCTGACACTTCTGTCATTGACAATGTCAACTCAGCGCATTTCGTGGAGGCGTGCGTTTGTCTCCCGGCATATTGTTGTCTCTATTCGAGTCTAGCTGATGGCAAAGGGCAAAGGCCAAAGGGTGCAGGTGTTGCGAAAGAAAATTATGCTATGCGAAAACGGCGAAAAAAATTGCGAAAGAAAAGGAGGAGGAAGAGGCAAAGCGCTTCGTCCGTCCGTCCACCTGTATATGTGCATATCTGTCACTCTTTGGCTGTCAACGCCTGCCGTTGGTGTTAAGTGGTTTCAGTTGAATGGCTCTCGAAAAAGTTTCGAAAACATTTTCGCTTCCCTCATTTCACTTCACTTCACTCTCTCTCGCTCGTTGTTCGCTCGGCTCTCTGTTCCTCAGTCAACTTTCAATGATTCTCATGTGAGCAGTTTAGTGCGTGCGTCTATTAATTCAATGTTTAATGTGCCACACGCTCGAATGGGCTACTCTATGCGATGAGATGTAATCGCATCTCCCTTTTTCACCTTCCTTAGCCGTTTATTGAGAATTGTGGGCGATGTTGTGCATGTACCTCGCACTAAGACCCTCCTACATACACATATGATTTTCACGGTCTATCAGCGCAGAATGATCGTTGACATTGCTGATGGACTTTTAATTGAAACATTCTTGTTTCCCCTTTTCTTTTTTGCTTAGTGCGTACTATTTTTACATTGTTTCTTTTTTTTAAATTTTTTATTAATGCATACGCAGGGTTGTATTGCGGACAGTGTTGCTATTCAATGATTCATTGCGTACGCGTACGATATCGGTGATTTCGTAATCTCTTTGATACCGTAAACATTCGCAATATTTAACCCCTTTTGGTTTTGAAAATTCGATGCCCGCATGAGCGGGGATTCGAACTCGTCGACATCGAATTGAACTTGTTGCGTGATTACAGTGCGGATACTTTTTGAGAATGTGTTTATGTTTCTGAAATATTTTCCTCTTAAGCGGCCATTTTTTTTTTGGTCCCGTAGGTGTCCGCTTCAGAGAGAGTACACTGTTAAAATTTTAAAACAACTTCTTTCCTTTTTTTTAACTTACTACGCAGAATAAATTATTCCTCAACTACGCTTGTGATAATTTCAACTCCGCCCGTTCATAGAGCCGAATCATGGCTGATCGTAATTAAATTTAATTCGTTTTTTTTTATTTTTATTTATACTACGATATTTCGCTTAGTCTAGGTGATTCCCAGTTTTTCAGATCAATTGAGCATTTGAGAAAGCAAAATCTTCAAGTCAATGGCAATGGCGCAAGCGATGAGCTCAAGGGAACCTAAGGGCTTTCGGGGACCAATTAAAATTAATATATATGTACATACCTTACAATATAAAGCTATTCTGAGCAACAAACTGAAATGCTCCTATAATTTCTTACTTTTGAGCTAATTCATTTATTTATTCTTTTTTGATCTCTCTCCCTCTCCCTCTCTCTTCTCGACTTTTTTGTTTTTTCTTTAAAATTATACGACAAGGGATGACAGTTTTTGCTTCAACTTCAGACGACATACGTGTATGCTCACAAGCGCCTAAAAGTTTATAACGCAAAAAAAAAAACCGAAATAAAAGCTAAAGATGACGAAGACTCAAAACAAAACTGTTAAAAAGCAAGATAAAGAATTGAAAAGAGAGATAAAAAGCAAAAAAAAAAAAAAACACAAAAAAAGCGGGGAGTTTCGAAACTTTTTAATGATGTTAAGCAGAAAGTTTGGTCTTCAAGGTTCGAATACGCGTACATGCGAAAGTTCCTACATTCATGCGCACACACATACACAGTGTATTACACACACATACTCGAATTGAAAGAAAAATAGAAAATTGTCGCCTTTTTGTCCAATTGGTTTCAACGCAGCGCAGCGCAGCTCAGCTCACCGCAGCACATCGCATCGCATCCCATCTATCAACACTTTGCTCTATAAAACTGTCAACGGAACTAGAGCGCGCCCAATGAGCGAGCTCTCGGCTCTATACTTTAGGGACTTTTTTTGTCCGTAAAAAGTTGTCGAAGCTTTCGTAAATTTTTGCTCACAAACGCGCATCCACATACAATATTCGTACTATTTGTATGTGCGAAATTTTAGCGCCCATTCACGGGCCTATCCAATGGGAATTGATCATGCTTTGACTTTAAACAGCCGGAAAAAAAGGCATGTGGGTCCGTAAGGGGGATTTTATTGAGCTGAAGAAAACAATATAGAGAGGATATTTACTGCTACATCGAAGCTTTTGAAATCGAATTCGACGGCGAACACAGTAGGTACGCTATAGACCTAGACCAAGTGGGAATTCTATCAGTTTAATCATTTCTTTCATCATTTGAATATATCGAGGACGATCCATAGATCTCCTGCGTACAATTTTAGCTAAACATTTTGGGTCTTTCAACTTGTCTTCGATTGTCTTTTGACAAAAGACTCTTGTCACCGTGTGATCTTTGATATTCTATGGCCTCGCTGCAGGCGTGCAAACAGAAACTTATTTCGAGAGGGTTTTTGGGCCATTACTATAACTAGTTATGCATATGTATCGTGATCAGTTTCTCTTATTCCTTTGTTATTTGTCTCATTGAGGAGAGGGTTTAAACTCCTATTCGCCCCCGCCCTTCTATGCTCTTATTAGAACTCCCAAGTTGCTTAATTGTTTTTCCAACCCCTTCATCGTTTATAACAGCATGTGGAGAAGGGTGCTACAGAGATAATACATAGCATAGAGTATTCTTTGCAGATTGCCGCATTATACCTATTGTCTGGAAATCAAGTGCTGTTAGGTCCGAGGACCTCCCATATGACTCATTTAAAAGTTTATACAGTGCTGTAGATTTTGTCGAACGAAATTCCCCTGCATTAAATGGGACCGGTCCAAGGTCGACCGCGCGTTGTTTCTAAAGAATTCAGGGTGAATCCGAAATAGAGGTAAACCCTTGACCGGGCGCGATTCGAATAAACTTCATATAAATTTGGGGCCGGTCCTAAACGGACTCACCCAGGTCCGGTGTGTTTTTCGCCGACATCATTTCATTACTACAGGGTCACTTCAGAATGGGTTATGTGTACATATGTATGTAGAAGCATGTTTGGAATATGTACTTTGGTAGAGCATGGTCAATTTGTAGTATTAAATAGTTTGGAAGAATTTTTTAAGGATACCTATCTACATATTCCCGAAAATTCTTTGGATTTTGACGTTTGTTTTCTTATATAAAAGAAATAAAAAAGATATAATACAAAAAAAATTCATTTTTCTTTGCATGAAGTCCATTTGACTGACTGCATTCCGTATGGGGCAGTCTCTCTATTGTTGCGCAATAGTTGCATATTTCCTTTCGTTGTCGCCGTCGTCATCGTGGTCGTCTCCATTGAATTCTTCATACAATGCGACACAGTCACTTACACACGCACGGACACAGACGCTAACACGTCTATGTATCAATTTGCACGACCCGACCACGACCACGACCACGACTACGACCACGATCGAAGGCGCGTCTCGTAGTCCGGCGGAGTTTCTTGCTCTTCTTCTGCTTTTTCTTTCTGCTTTCCCATCGATTCGGCATGGTCTCGAGTAATTGCACTGTTCCGAATAGCGTTACTGTGGCCCTTAAATTCCTTTGTTGTTGTTGTTGTCGTTGAAGCTGTTGTTGTTTCACAGCCGCTGATGGTGATGCCGCTGCCGTTGCTTCATTCGGTGAAAATTTGTGGCCAACGAGCTGGAACTTTACAACTGGACGTGATGGCATCGAAGATGCATCATCAATACAACTCAAAGAGCCATGCTGCTACATGTCGGTTGCCATCGGTGTGCGCTACAACAACAACAACAAAAACGACATGGCAACAATGAATTTTCGTGAATATCGCACACCCACAACATATGTTGCATAAATTTGTTGGCCAGCTTTGTTGTTGTTGTTGTTGTTGTAAATAAATTTCTTCATTTCTCGCCCTTCTGCTTTTCTATTTTTTCAGAATATTTTTCGCTTTTCATTTTTAGGTTTGTTTGTTTGTTCAATTTTTCTCTCTCCCTTTTTTCCATTTCGCGCTTGAGACTTTTTTTTTTTTTTGTGACGGAATAGCAAAGTGAATCGCATCTGTGCATATTTAGACGAAAATAGGAAATAAATTTGTTGTTGTTTGCAGCACTCGCTCAACCTCCCTTCATCCGTGTCTCTCGACATGCATGTCCTCCGCCACCGCCTCCTTAGGTCCCTAAGCAGCAGAAATAGCAGCAGCATTGACTCGGGAGGGAGCACGTTAAGCATTGTATTTCTTCTTTGTCCAGATGCCAATTTCCCCATTTTTCCCCTTTTCATCTTCTTTAATGTCCTCTGCGTTTGCTGTCCCCTAGCTTATTCCCTTCTTCCTTCAATTTCTCACTTTGCTCCCCACTTTTTTAAAATTTTTTAATTTTTTAATTTTTTTTTTTTTGTATTGGACCATTGTGCTTACATTGTAGGTGCTTCAAAACTTCAAATTTTCTTTCGCTCAGTCCTCATTCTTACTCTCGCCCTAGCCTCCACTATTTGCAACAATCCCCATCCCGATGAGACATATTGGATGGCGGTAAATTCTTTTGAAATTGTTTTTGCACGTTTTAGGTTTTTTTTTTTTTACTTTTTATTTATCTGTGTTGGTTTTAGTATGTACTTCCTGTGATAAAATAAAATTCCGGATTCAAGTTGAGCGGGAATCGTCGATGATCGCCCAGTGATCGACGCTGCATGTGGGCTCGCATGTTTCTCGTTAGTCACTTCTTAGGGTGTGAAAAACGATCGAAATAATTTGAAGTCTGAACAGATTAGATTATTCCCACACGAATTTGTAGCATAGTTTTGGGCGAACACGTTCAATATTAAACAAAAATGATCTTGAAACGATCGACAACTATTTTCAGTAAAATGTTTGTGGCAGCAAACAAGGACACACGCACTCACTCACTTACTCGACAAAAGTACCCACAAACGACAAAGCAATGTTATTGTACATATGTAGTATGTGTTATTTTTTGTTGTTGAACTGCTATTGTACTGATACAACAATACCTGTTGCCAAAATGAGAATGAAAAAATAATGGTAGGAAGCAAAAATAGACCGAAAAGAAGAATGAATAATTCCGTCGTGTTTGCACGCTTCAAAAAGTCCCAATTTTAATGATAGCAGGACACGTGCAAATCCTTTTTTTTTTTTTTTTTTTTTTTGGCATACAACAAAAGCCTGCATAACATGAGAACATGGCAGAACGACAGCATCAACATGCTGTACACAATGCAATAGAAACAATAACAAGTTCGCAAGAGTTCGAGTGCAAAAATGATGGAGACGAAGACCGTCATAGATCTTTACTCGACGATGCCCTGTATTCTGGTAACGGCCTGTCAAGAGGCTTCCAAAAAATCTTATTGATTAACTAGTTACACTGCAATAAGATTGATTGAATGTCCCACAAAAGTCGCAGTGACGTTGTTTTAAATTTCGACCTATATGTATGTTTGTGAAAAAAACCACAATGATTTGGGGGCAACGTTTTCCCAACAGACCACCGACAACTTGGAGCCGAAATAGTGCAGGATTAGCTATGTCTACACCTTTTTATTCATTAAATAAATGGCCTTGGAGAGCAAACAAGTATGAACAAACAAACAATATCCCCTATATAAAGGTTTTGCTGTAAAGGCCGCATCAAGAACAATCCCCAGCGTAGCGTAGGAGACATTCCGGCTAGCCCGCCGGCCCGCCGGCCCGCCTGTTCAAGCGAACGAACGAGGGAACACATGCGCGCATCATTGTGCAACACTTCGTTAGCCCCTAACGAGTGCATGCGCTTATATGTGCATATGTTTCTATGTGAACTTGTCTCTATGTATGTTTGTGTGTGTGTGTTGCAACATTTTTTCACTCTTTTTGTTACATATGCTCGTTCGACGGCATGCATTAGTTGAAAACAAACAATCGTTGGGCTCAGCATGCGGCAAAATAAAATACAGAACGAAAAATAAAAGCAAACCCAAAAAGCGTAGCATAAATTTAGGAGCAAAAGGCATAAAAAGCGATTTTCAGCCAAATAAAAAGAAACTAGAAATAGAAAAAAAAAAAAAAAAAAAAAATGAAAACAACACGTAATAAACGAGCGTATAATAGAAAAATCCAGTGTCGTATTGCAAGCATGAATAAAGGAACGAAAAAAAAAACCAAAAAAAAAAAAGAAGGAGGGTAGCACGAAACAGCACCGAGCAAGCAGCACAGATACGATAAGACTAAACCGGCGTACGAGTGAGCGAGCATAACTGCGCCTAAAGGAGTGCCCAGTTTCTCAGTTTCTTCGTGATGATGACGACGACAATGACGATGATGAAAGCAACTGTTGTTGCATACGAGTTTATTCTATATGTGTAATCGCACTGATGCCAGTTGTTTTGATGGTGGTGGTGGTGCTGGTGCTGGTGCTGGTGGTCGTGGCGATGATGGTAGTGGTGATGATGGCAGTGGCGGCGGCATTTGTGGTGGTAGTAACTCTACTACTTTAAGGGTAGTTTACTTCAATTTCGCTTGCAGTAATACGTCTTGCAACTATGCGCATGGAAAGTGGCACGACTTGTATGCAAGTAATATTGTATTGCAACTCAAAGCATGCAAGCAAGTGTGCCGAGCATTAATAAAAGAAACAAAATCGAAAAGAAAAAACTTCAAAGTAGGAGGAGATCCAAAGAGTATGCAACTGGCCAACAAATATGAATGGCATTTTTTGTTTTGTTTTATTTAATTTAATTTAATTTAATTTTTTTTTTTTGTTTATTCGTTAACGATACGTTTTTATGTTAAATCATAAAAATACAATTTTGAAGCATAATTTTGGATGCATTTGACAAAGGAAAAAATAATGAAAGAACAAAAAACCAAAAAGAAAAGGAAAAATTCCACTCTGGCCTTGAATAAAAACAGTAAAACGATTGGCCGGGTCTGTCAGTTGTCACGTCGTCTTCATTAACCATAAAACGCCTATGGGTATGCTTTAATTTTATTTCGAAATGTGTAAAGTACAGCGCGCGCGATCATAAAAGAACCCGAAGGCTTAGCTGCGGAAGCAAAGCTATTAAAAAGAAAGTATGGAGTTTTTATTTCAAAAAAATTGAATGTATAAATGTATGTAGATATTTATATATACACAATATATACATACATATATAGAATGAACATAAACTCAATGTTTATTTTATGTGGGAACGTAGCGCACTTTTAGGCGCGTATAATTTTTATAACATAGAAAAGAGTTCGAAGAGAGCGACCCTAGCCCAATTTTATGATGGCTAATATCGTTTACTCAGCATTAAATATGCATGATAAAGTTTTTGCGTTTTACAATAAATCAGGCTAAAAGTGTGCTTCAAGCATTTGGCGTCTTGACTGTGTTTTCGTGAGTGCGCGAAAGCCATTGCGAAACGATAACAGACGAACATTTTGCTTATTAGAAAAACATAAAATTCCACCGCTCCCTCGCGATTCGATCGTCCGTTTTCCCTTTACTTTTTTTTATATATATATAAATATATATGTATTTATTTAACGCTTGTACAAAGGCAAGTAAAAGGCTTAAACATTTTCGCGTGGCATACATTTAGGAAATTGAATTGAATTCAATTGAATTGAATTAAGTTGAATTACACGCATTGCTTGAATGGAAGGAAATGACTTTGAACATATTTTTTTGCGTTGGCTCGTGTATTTTGGAGGGGAAAGTGTTCAAGAGTTCAAGAATTGAAGTATATTTTTGGGGTTTTCAAATCATGGTTATTTGGGATTTTAGTATTGTTACACGAGATCTTGCATTTATCGCTGTTGGTGGTTGGTAAATTTAGACGATTGAAAGTTAACATTGGCGCCTGAAATTGTGCTGCGGTTTTTTTTTTTTTTAATATTTGTCGTAAAAACTTTTTACGACGTTCTTCGTTAAATTATTCAAGAAGAAGAAAAAACACACACACACATACATACAAAATGTAAATTCTACTTCCCTTAACTTAAAAAAATGCGTTGCATAAATTTTCCATGGTCTTTATTTTGTCCTTTTACAGTTTCTTATTTTTTTTTAATTTTTTTTTTTTTTTTGTGTTTCAGAAAATTAATACTTCGGCAACTACTTAAACTGTCATTAAACTTCTATAAAGGTATTGAACTGCATTGAACGAGGGCTTTTGCAATAAGTCAAAAGCAAAAGCAGAAAAAATAAAATGCAAATAAAGGAAAGTTTGTGTTTTCAGAGCTGAGTATCTTTGCAAGGAAGACAATTTGCCGCCGAGTGTTGTTAGCATTTAGGCGCTGAACAGTGTCACAAAAGTGCGAATGAATTGGTTCAAATTGAAAAGAGATGCAAATTGGCAGAGAAAAGAACGGCATTTTAAATGTTTTCGTCTCTCTCTCTCTCTTTCTCTCTCTCTCTCTCTCTCTCTCTCTCTCTCTCTCTCTCTTCTCTCCTCTACTCGTCTCTCTCGCTCGGTATCGCTTTCTGTATATGTGCACTCGGGATTTTGAAATGCAGAATTTGAAATTGTTAAAAAAGGTGGCCTGGAAGCTAAAAATTTCTATCAACATTTTTGGAATACATATTGATAACTTTTGGGCGAAAAGATCAACCGTTCGAGGAGTGGGTAGTTTAAAAAAAAAAAAAAAAAAAAAAACCAAAACTTCTCCTCTCTTCTTCAATCAATGAACCTCAAAATCATACTCATATAATGCTCGAATCGCACTCTGTACTTCCTTTTATATTATAAAAAAGGAAGCAAAGTTAAAAAAAAGTCCTGCCGGTACCTCTACGGCCGTCGCAGTCGCCGTCTACTTCACACTTAAACAAAATTGCAAATTACTCGAGTGTATTCCACTTTTCTAAAAACTTTTTCCGCGTTTCGTTCGATTGTTCAAAACTCTTGACGCTCTCTTTTCCATTTACCGCTGCCACATCTATTCCTCTTCTCTCCTCATCCGCTCGTCTCTGTCTGCTTCGCTCTCTCAGGCTCTCTATCTGAGTTTTTCTTGGCTGCTCGGCTTGGGTGCTGCCTCTGGGGTGCTCGAGCAGCGCTGGCTTGAACTTTAGCTATGGCTTCAGCTTCAGCCTCAGCCTCAGCCTCGACTTCCATTGCGGCTATGGCTGAGGCTTTGCCTTACGATATGGCTGCCTGCCTTTGCACTTATCATCATTTCGTTTCGCATGAGTGCATTTTCGATTGTTGTTGTTTTTGCTGTTATTTTTATTGTTGCTCTTGCTATTTCGGTTGTTGTTTTTGCCAGTTGCTAAAGTTGTTTTTTGTTATTGTGTAAAACTTTCTCATTAATAACGATTTTCCATTAAGTATCGATTGATTTTATAACACCGTTCAAGAGGAGACTGCTCGGGTTCTAGGGGCGAAAAAGTAAGTCGGTCTATTGACGTGCATAGACGATAAGCAAAGAATTTTATAGGATTTTAAAGGGAATATTGTGGTAAGAACAATGCATTTAAACAGTTGATGGAGGAATTGAAGCCGGAACTTCTTCAATCGATCGAAAAGATCGCCTTCGCTGCGATATTTTGTGTTCTTTTATTTTCTTTATACTGCTCTTTCTTCTTCATAGTATAATCGTTAATTCTTTTCGTTTACCTGGCCTATTCCTATCTTTTGTCTTCTCTTTTTTTTTGTTTTCGGTTCGTTGCTGATTTTCTCTGGGGATTGACATTTGTCCCTTTTCTTTGTTATGTGTTCTTATCTTTACTTCAATAGTTTCCTCTCTGTTTTTCGTCTTTGCTCTCTTCTTTGATTACTTTTCCTTTGTTTTCTTCTCATTCCTTATATTCCCATTTCTATTTATCTCTTTTGATCTTTTCACTTTCATATGTTCTTTCACCACAATATACTCTACCATTATCAAATCTAAAATCCCGTTTCTTCTTCCTCTTTTGAAATGCTGTTCTTTATTGTCCACAAGATATCAGCGAGAAGAGAGCAGAGAAAGTGATTCAGAGTTGGAAAAATAAAAAACCGAAAAAATATCCGTTTACACGCAAAGGAGCAAGTTTTTAATTTTTTCACGGCAATAATGCCGTGAAGTATGCAACACTTTTTCCATCCATTGTATTTCCATTGTTGTGGCGGCAAGGAAAACACAAAAAAGAAACAGCCACGACAACCTATCGTCATCGAAGTCGCCTATGCTCACTTTAACAATTCGTGCTCTTCATTTTATTATTATTTTCCTCCTTTCTTCATATTTTCCTTTTTGTTAAAATTAATGCACAAACTTTGCCGCTAAGTTGTAAGTTGCAACTTCCATGTAATATTCTTTTTTTTTCTTTGCTTGGTTGCATTGTGCTCTATTGTTTGGGGCAATGGTTATAAATCTTCATTTCAACAGAGGTCAACGGAGATTTGTTGGTGATTGTTATAATACAAAAACAAAAGGAAGGGAAACAAGTAAGGGTGTTATAGTCAGGCGAGCCTGACAATAGAATACCCGACACAGACACTTATGTTCGAATAATTTTTAATATCAAGAGGTGTTTAAGGACATATTGGGCCCATATACCGACTTTTGTTAAATTTCTTTATTAAAACCGCCCATTTGCCACGCCCAATTTTTCAATTTGTTTGGGATTCTAATCGGACCCTTATATATACGCTTAAATTCTAAGTTTCATTGAAATATTTCAATAAAGTCCGCTTTTGAGGCATTTTTGGGATTTTTGTGACAGACCCTAGTACTAGAGGTACCCTTAATAATGGTTCTATCAAAAAATTTTGGGGAGACTTACTGGCTATCAAGGAAGCATACGTGCCAACTTTCGTTCAAGTCCCATTTGTATTTCGGGTGTAGGAGACAATTTTCGAAAAACGCCCTTATGCCACGCCCACTTTTCAAATTTTTTAAAAATATCCGTTTCAAAAGGAAATTTTACTATTTTCATCAAAATATCTTGAAATATCAAGGTTTTTCCAGTTTTTGTGATTTTCATACAGACCCTAGTACTGGAGGTACCCCTAAAAAAGGTCCGATCGGGCCATTCTCGAATTGTCTTCCTCATGTCCCCGTGAGCACGCATCTAAATTTTGTTCAAGATAGCTCAACTCCTTCGTATAATACTGTATACAGACAGACAGACAGACGGACAGACAGACAGACAGACAGACAGCCAGACGACGGACTTTTTAATCTTCTTGGTTGATTGCTCTATTTCTATATACATTTTGTATGATCTTCACTGGTTCGGGTAACACATTCTAGAAACGCAATATACCCTCGAACAAAAGTGTGTGGGATAAAAAGTGAGGAAAAAAAATTGCTGTTCTTTTTTTGGCCAAGGAATTTGAGGCTTAACTCTCAACACTGATCTGTTATTTCCATATACAGGCTGAAATTCGAAAATATTTGGCGTGGCTAAAGAGGGAATAGGGGAGGGGAGTGAGGGAGAGGGAGGAGGGGAGAGGGAGAGAGGGGAGAGGGGAGCGGAGAGGGGAGGGTGGGGGAGGGGAGGGAGAGGGAGGAGAGGGAGAGGGAGAGGGGAGGGAGAGGGAAGGAGGGAAAAGAAGAGGAAGAGAGAAGAGAAGAGAGGGAAGAGAGGGAGAGAGAGAGGGTGAGGAGAGAGAGAGCGAGAGGGAGAGAGGAGAGAGGGAGGGAGGAGGAGGAGAGAGAGGGGAGAGAGAGGAGAGGGAGGAGAGGGGAGAGAGAGGGGAGGGAGAGGAGGGAGAGAGGAGAGAGGGGAGAGAGAGAGGGGAGAGAGAGAGGGAGAGAGGAAGAGAGGGGGGAGAGAGAAGAGGGGAGAGGGAGAGAGAGGGAGAGAGAGAGGAGAGGGGAGAGAGGGGCGAGAGGAGAGGGGAGAGAGAGGGAGAGAGAGAGAGAGGGAGAGGAGAGAGGGAGAGAGGAGAGGAGAGAGGGTGACGGTGAGAGGTGAGGGCGACGGAGGAGGGAGAAGAGGGAGAGGAGGGGAGAGGAAGAAGGAGGAGAGGAGAGAGGGAGAGGAGAGAAGGGAGAGAGGAGAGGGAGAGAGAGAGAGAGGAGAGAGGAGGAGAGAAGAGAGGGAGAGAGAGAGAGGGAGAGAGAGAGGGAGGAGAGAGAGAGAGGAGAGAGAGAGAGCGAGAGTGGGAGAGAGAGAGGGGAGAGAGAGGGGAGAGAGCGAGAGTGGGAGAGAGAGAGGAGAGAGAGAGGGAGAGAGAGAGGGAGAGAGAGAGGAGAGAGATAGGAGGAGGGGGAGAGAGAGAGGGAGAGAGAGGGGGAGAGAGAGGGGGAGAGGAGAGAGGGGAGAGAGAGGGAGAGGGAGGCACAGAGAGAGGCAAGAGAGAGGCACATAGAGAGGCACAAAGAGAGTCACGGAGAGAGGCACGGAGAGAGGCATAGAGAGAGGCACGGAGAGAGGCAAAGAGAGAGGCACAGAGAGAGGCACAGAGGGAGGGACAGAGATAGTGACAGAAAGATGGACAGAAAGATGGACAGAGAGAGGGACAGAGAGAGCGAGAGAGAGAGCGAGAGAGCGAGAGAGAGAGAGCGAGAGAGAGAGAGCGAGAGAGAGAGAGCGAGAGCGAGAGAGAGAGCGAGAGAGAGCGAGAGAGAGCGAGAGAGAGCGAGAGAGTTAGTGAGAGAGAGCGAGGAGAGCGAGAAAGGAGAGAGAGAAAAAAAAGAAGAGAGAGAGAAATAAAGAAACGCAATTAAAGCGGTTTATTTAAGATATAGCTTGCATTTCACCTAAGCGTATGCTACACAATTCTTTCAACATTTTTAAATCACATAAGTATACCTACCCAAGGGCACACTGAATCCAGTTCCTTCTCGCCTTTGACTGTCAAATGCAATAAATTTAGCTATTTTCTCGCAAGACTTCGAAAAATAATCTAATAAATATTGATTTTCATTCGTCATCAGGAACGAAAATGAAAATATCGTCTAAAGCACTTCGACGACGACGCAAAGACGGCGATGATGACAGCGACAATAATACTAGCATGACTTTGGGCGCATTATGCTCCATTGAGACTCCTCTGGCGGTTTGATATACGCTTTCAACTAAGTCGAACAGACAAACGTCTGTCGTTGACCATCGCAGCAACAGCATCAAATATGCCCCATACAGAAAACAAACCGGCAGAGATAGAAAGAAGGAGTGAGAGATAGAGAGCGAGAGAAAGAGAGAGAGGGAGTGGGTGAGAGCGATTGGCTCTTTGAAATTATTTTGTTCGTACGTTCATTCAATCATTCCAGTGTGCTCTGAACTATAAAAATACATGACACCAATAAAAGAAATGAATAGCGCCAGTCGCCAAAAAGTTCGTTCGCTTCGTCTCTCTTCTCGCCTCTTTTCACCGTTGGCATATTCGAAGCGATCTGTTCTAACTTCTTTCGAATTTCAATTCGAAGTCGGGAATACAATGTAAAAGTGAAAGTGGATACACCCAGCTCCTTAGCGTGCCGAGAACTTACAAACTTAAATAATTTACGATAATTTAGTAGCATAATTTTAAGCGAATACGTAGGAGATCCTTAGCATTTCGATTGTTTGCAATACAAAAAAGCTCATATTGCAAAAAAGGAACATTTATGGTTTGAAAATCGTGCCAAATCGTGCGCGCAAAAGACATGCACCAAACAATTGACGGAAGAGCGGGCGTGGTGGCGGTCGGTTGGTCAGACCGAGCGACGAACGAACAGGCCAAAAGACCGATCCAAATATTTATTGTAGTTTTATGTTAAGCAATGACTTCCAACTGGGAAGACAACTGCATTTTCAATCTCCCGATTTTTCGAAGCATACGCAAAGGCGAATGTATAGAGAATTGATAATTGAAAAAATTGAAAGGTTCATTTTCGAAAAATTGCACATCGCTTTATTTTACAAGTCCTTTTTTGGACAACATCTGGGTCAGTGAGTTGGTGTGTGTGTATGTGCGTGTGTGGCGTGATTGTGTGTGCTTGTTTGACAGTGTTGCATTAGGTAAATTAAACTTGGAAATGATACTTTGTGTCACCGATAAACAGGAGCCCGAAGAGAAGAAGAGAAAACCATAAAATATTCTACGCTTTATTTCGATGTGTGTTCCAAATCGGCCGATGGCATTGTGATAAATGTTCTTGTTTTTAATCGAAGTTCTCAAAAGAGGAAGACAAAGGAATAAATACATCATTTTTATCCTTCAAATTTCCGTTTATCTCTCTCTCTCTCTCTCTCTCTCTCTCTCTCTCTCTCTCTCTCTCTCTCTCTCTCTCTCTCTCTCTCTCTCCATGTCCCTGTCTCTGTCACTGTCTCTCTCTCTCCCTCTATCTTTCGCTCTCTCCTTGACCCTTATGTTTTCTGTTCGGGTTTTCATCGTCTTCCGCATGATTTCGAAATTCGAAACGCTTTATTCCACTGTTGGCGCAAACTCCTAAAATCAGGCTTCAATCACTATAAAATGGTCTCTGAAAGAGTGATTCGTGCGTGTAGCACTCACAATAGATAACAGATGGGTAAATTTGGTTTTTATTTTTAATTATTCGTATTTTTTAAATAAAAAAAAAATCCATTGTCTCATAATTTCAGAAAACTTGTTCGAAAAATTCTTATGTATGACAAGAAGTGGTTTAACTTTAATAGGTAAAATTCCAAATTTCACCACTGTACTGTACAAATGCCTTCCAGATGAACGACGGCGACACATTGTAATTAGCCAAACACTTAAGGAAAGTTTCAAGTCTAAAATTTTGCTGTCATCATAACTCCTTAAATGCGTGAGAGCGATAAAAAGAACGAGAGAGTTAGAGGAGAGAGAGAGAGAGCGCGAAAAAGAGAAACAGAGAGACAGAACGAACAACCGAAAGATTGTTTCATTCAAAGTCAAAGTGGCAAAAATTGCATGCCACATTCATTAGAAAAGTAAGTTCATAAATGTTAAGCATACTTTTGCGCGCACCACGTATAAATGGAACGTCGTGTCATTTTGAGACGCAGCAATTGCAGGAGGACATTGGTACTAGAGCTTCCCGTATAATCGTAGAAAGACCTCCATGAACTGACTTCACAACTCACCTGTGCGGTGCTCGGTTTTTGTCGACTTCGTTGTTCTTGTTGTTGTTGTTGTTGTTCCGTGCAGCGGAAACGGATATACGCCAACATGTGTCAGGAATTGTAAATTAGCATAATTACTGAATTTTATACTACTTTCGACGTACTACATATATCCGTCCGTCCCATTGTCCGTCTCGTCGTCAGTTATTTGACGGTGTTTTTGATAAATTTTAAGGAGAATTTTGAATTTTGAAGGCGTAAAAGGCATTTAAATTTGTGAGCTTGCATGTGGGCGTTCGAAACTAGAGAATTGGTCATGTTTACAGAGTCTATGTTTTTTTTTTTTCACTGTCTATTTTGGTGTGCTTATAATAAATGTACATATATTCACGGTTGCGGAGCCAATAATTGGCTTCATAATTGCCAAAAGTCGGTCAGGTCAGACACGGATGGGTTGGAGGATACGGGTGGAACGAAGAACAGACGAAGCACAAGATGAAAGTAACAAAGCGAAAAGGAAATATCTTACAAAGGTTTCTTTTTGGAGAAAATTCTTTTTGAAAAACTTCTGAAGGCAGTCCATTTTCCTTATTTCAAAAAATACCCACGCATGAATACTGTATATAGGATCCTTGCTGATGTGTGTGGGTGTCTGTGTGTGTGTGTGTGTGCATGGATGTGCATGATGGAAAGTTAATTTTCGTGGCACTAAAATGAACTGCCGTTTATCCGGAAAGCAGTAATAACAGCAACAACAATAACAAGAACAATCATCGCGGCTTGAATCATCGAAAAAAAAAAACATTATTTTTTCCCATGAAGCTATCCCGCAATCAACGCCGCCATCTTTTGGCATGCCGTGTCGAGAACTTTTTGCTCTTTTGACGAACTTTTTTTAATATTTTTTTTTTTTTTTTTTGTTTTTTTTTTTTGTTTCATCCACATTCCGGAAATCGAGAAAGACTTTGGTTGGAAAGATCGCTTTTAATCATCGAAATGATGGTTACACCATGTTGAACTTTCGACGGTGGCTCTTTTTTTGAGGAACATGCGGATAATTAAGTTTACAATGATAGTGAATGATGAAGAAGTTCTCGCAGCAGCCTTTTAGGAGTAGCATCATGGTCGGAGACTAAAGAAGCCATTTGTTCCTATAGGAAAACCGTTAAGAGTACTCAATCAGAATTCAAATCGGAGTTGAAAGCGAAATCTAAGTTCCGTATTTCGTAAGTCAAACCGCAAAAAGTCAAAACTTGTTTTCACTCGTGCGGCTCGTCCGTCGTTTTGACTTCATGAAAAAGTCAAACCCACGTCACATCGGTTGAAAATCAAGTTCCAGTCACTGACCCGCATTTTATTTAAATGTTGTCATTTTGCGATTTCGTGCGTACGTCACATCACATCACTCCACGTCACTCCCTTCGCTGGATAAATATTTACATTTTATGCCAATTCACATGAAAACGCGCGCTCCCAGCCGCCCTGATGTATGCAAACTTAATCAAACTCGTCCCTCATGTAGAATGGAATGTCTTTATTGTGGGCTAGTTACAACAGTCAGAGCCGTTCTAACATCAGATAGGTGGAAAGAGAAAGAGCGAGAGCGAGAGCGAGAGAAAGAGAGTGTGTGAGAGTGAGAGAGGAAAAGAGACAGATTAAGTTCCTCTCGTTCGTCTCGCCGGGCAATGTTGTCATTTCGGCTGTCCTTCATTTAAATGCAAATTTCCTTTGGCTTTTACCTTTTTCGGCATAAACATTAAAATGCGCCGTTGTTTTCGTTGTTGTTGTTATTTTACCTTATACCGGCGCCCAGTACCTGCCATACGGCTTATTCTCATCGTTGTAGCTTGTAGTCAGTTGAATTCGTAGCCCGCACATTTAAATGTTTTTTTTTATATTTTATTTTATTAATTTTTTTTGTCTTTTTTCATTGCTTCAAATGCTTTGCGGCATAATTTCGGGCGCATTATCGTGTGTTTTTTTTTCTCTCTATTTGTTTTTTTTTTTTTTTTTTTTTTGGGTTGAAATGTAGCAAAGTAACGTTGCCAGGCGGTTCATTTCGGTTCAGCTCGGTTCTGTTCGGTTTGCGTTGTGAGAAGAATTCAAGGTGATAGCTTAATTGAAATATGCTTTTAGGCGTATACGCATTTTTATACATTTTCGTTTTTCTCTATTTTGTGCAATTATTCCGAAGCTGTGCTTTCGTGTTTTTTTTTTTTTTTTGTTTTCTTGTATGTTTCTCCTTTTTTATTAACGCTTTTCTTTTAAGTGATTTCTTTGGCAACGCCTTAAGCGATTTTGTTTTTCTCTTTGATTTCTTTTTCTTGTTTTTTTTTTTCCTCATGCCTAAATTGGTGCAAATTAAAATTTTAATTTTCTATTTGCTAAGCCCACAGGTGAGAATTTACGTTCTTGCAGTGAGAACGAGGAATAGCCATGGAGTGAGAAAAACCTGTGTTTATCATTTTAGGATACTTCGCTTATCCCTTTCCTCCCCGTCTTGGCTTTTATTCTCGTCCCCATTGACACTTGAAACTATTCAAGTTGAAATTAGAAGAATTTATGCAATTTCCTTTTGCCTTTTCAGCTTCTACGAATAAGACAGAAGTAAAGCAGGAAGCACCCTTAACTCTCCTCTTCTATAGAAATTAGGCCTTTTTGGAATGCATAGCATTCTGTGACACACACACACACACACACACACACACAGGCGACGAACTCACCCTCTTCGCGCTATTAAAATGCAATATCAAAATTCTTATACGATTGCTTTGGGAATTTTAACCCCATTCGTATCGTGTCATTTCACGCCATTCAATGAAAGCGTGAATTTGCATGCGAGTGGGAGTGTGTAAGACCCTGCATTTCGGTGTGTGGGTGTGTGTGTGTGTTGTGTGTGTGTGTGTGTGTATGTGTGTGTGTATGTAAGTGCTCCTGTCAGTGTGTGACTCATTTGGAGAAGCAAAGTTAAAAGAGTTAAACGCTTTTAACGGAACTCGAAACAAGCACTTGCAAGTCCTTGAAAGCCTAAGTTTTTTCCGCATTATGTACATGTTCTTCAACTTCAACCTCATCCAATGCCCTTTTTTTTCGCTTCCTTAACCGCTTTTCTCCACTCGCTGTCAATGGACGGGGGACAATTTTTCAATGAGAAGTCAAGCATCTATTATCAAGGGAAATAGCGCTTACTGCAATAGAACGATTGAGATCGAAATACCAAGAGAGCGTAAGAAGGAAAGAACGAGAGAGTGAGAGAGAGATAGAGAGATAGAGAGAGATTGAAGACAGTGCCGATGCGAAAATACCCAATAATTCTTTTCATTTTCATGCATAATAAATGCGACCTTTATCCACTAAAAGGTACTTTACATGACCCATTATGAAATTGCATGCCTGAATTGTTGCTACTTATTTCAATATTTTCTTTCTTTTTTTTCGCTCTTCCTTGACATTTACTTTTAATGGATTCAGTCCCAGTCTCTAATCTCAATTTATGCCCTGTACTCTCTACTTCCATTTTTTGCCGTTCATAAAGCACACTTTATGCATAAAGGTCCAGAAAGTATTTTGGAAATTTCGTTTCTAATCTAAAAACGCATAAATTTTTTAAGAGAATTTCAAAGGCAAAAGGCACAAACAGAACCAGTAACAAAACTGAGGATGAAAATGAAAAGGAAAATTATTACAAAATCTCTGAAGGAACGGAGACTATCGCGACTATCGCCGATTCTCGACTGGAGAGCAAGAAAATAGAAATATAGTGCTATCTCATGCCATAAACAAATTCGCATGACCTTGTTATTCCTTGTTTTTCCCCCGAATTCCCATCCATAGTAAGCTTAAAAGACAATGATTTTTGGTCGTTCCCCCTCCTCAGCCGCCTGCGTCTCCGTCTCCGTCACCGCCATCTTCACCATCAACTCAACGTACCAATTCAATGTACAATCTTTACCCCAAGCGTCTTATTTAAAGCATCATTCTAGCAATCCTCGGCGCGCTGTGAAAAGAAGGAACTAAGGAAGAAAATCTGCCAGAAAAAAGAAAAAAGAAGAAAGGAAAATCTTTTAGTACACGCTTTCTTTTTTTTTTTTTTTTTTTTTTTTTTTTTGCGTATGCATTATTAATTTCTTAGCCAACTGCGTTCGCAATCTACCTTCCACCATACACAATATTATGGCACCACTGTTGCCGCCACCCTCGTTAGCGACGTCCCTTGAAAAGACCGAAGAACAATTTAATAAGCTAACGGCTGTGTTTTTGGCTTTGATGCCTCCGCTTTGCGTCGCTTTAGCCGCTAAACCACACATCAGCATTTTCCGTGATAAGCACAGAGAGAATATAAAGGTCTACCGACGATATCGAACCCGGACCCGAGCCAGAACTCGTGCCCGCAACCGTACCCACTCCACACAATCACCGTGTTGTTGGCCACGTACACGTTAAAGAAAAAAAATTTTTTTTTTTTGGTTTTTGAGGCTTAAAGTGGATTAAAACGGCATAAAAATTACTGAAAATAAAAAGTAATGAGTAACTTTTGTTACTGGGTTTTTTTTGTTTTTTTTTTGACGGAACCAAATAGAAGCTGGTACAACTACTTAAAGCTGCAATGCGGCGGCCATTGGAGAAGATGCAAAACAAATGTGTCATGAATAGATTCCATTCAGAGATACCGAGTACGAATTTGTATTTATTTTCTCGCAGTGTAAGAATAAAGATTTTTGTCGAGTCTAAATATTAAATGCGGGCAAAATTGGCGAAGCAAAACGGAACGAAGCGAAGCGACGTTGTTAAGCGTAAATCGGGTAAAAAAAAATTTTTTTCAGGCAATCTTTTTTGAGAATTTTTAAAAAATGAACCACTCACGCGCACACTCACTCACACACAGCAACGCACGCATGTGTGAGCATAGAGATTCCTTATCAACTTGGTATGCGTGACTAGTACGTTGTCAGCCGTAGAGTTTATCTCATGCACTGAACACATCAAATAAGTTCCCTTTCTTAAAACATTTTTCCTTTTCCTTGTAAAACGACATGTAGGCCTAGCCATACGCTGCGATGTGTGTCCGTACATTTGGGTGCGAGGGTGTGTGTGCGTGTGTGCGTGAATTACGTGAATCCCCAATGAGATTTTTAAGCCAAAAAAAAAAAAAAAAAAAAAAACTGAAAGTAAGCAGGAGCATCATCATCGACTTGGGGTATATTTTTTCCCTCCACTTTGTGCCATTTCCATGCCTTCTCTTCCAAATAAGCTAACTTACTGTCACACACACACACACACACACAAACAAGAAAATTAGATTGTTTCCTCCTATTTCCTTCAGTAAAATACATATTCATAGTCCACTGAATTGGATCTGATTCCAAATCACGTTTACACACGCACGAGGGACTAACTTGAAAGCATTTATTTTGTTTTTGCTTTTAACTCAAAATTAAGACTTAATCTTTCTTACTTTTGATCAGACTTGAACTGTTATGCGGCAGGAGAATTAGAAAATTTCTTTCTTTTATTAAAATTTTTTATATATATTTGTTTTTTTTATTGCTTACGTTAAGAGATATGTACGAATTGATATGTTCATATAAATGCGTATGTTTTTTGCAGGTGTGTATTTGTATCAGCTCTTCACTTAGCCATTTACCCGCCCATTCACAGCCTGAATTCCAGATCGGGCAAAGGACACCCTCACTCACACTCGCGTATTTGAATTTTAAATTTACTGGCATCACTGTGCGTGCTGCTTCCGTATAAAAAAAAAACAATGGCATTAAACACGTGCACACACGTATTCGCACACCCAGCAATAGACCCTCACGCATACCACCAAATACACTTACATACATATATGTCCGTGGATGTTCAATGGCGAAAGGGTAAGACATTAGGCTCCAAGCGTGCCTGAACGAGTTGAGCACGTGGCTTTCGGCTTTCGGCTTTCGACATTCGACTTTCGTTAAAAAAAACGAACTTTTTACGAACAACAACTCATTGTTGTTGTTCTTCTTGTTCTTGCGGTGATTTTGATTTTCCAGAAACATATTTACGAATATTTAATTCGCCACACATTTCAACGTCATTTAGAGACCATCTTCAATTCTTGATTTTCGAAAAATGTTCCGAATTTTCGACACTGTTTTGTTTGGTTTGGGGGATGGGGATTTGGCAATTTCGTCGAGCTTGTATCACTCATAACACTCCCTGATTCGTTCCCTCGCAATCCTACGTAATCATCATACTTGAACTTAATCAAATTTTCGAAAAAGGCATTGGTCTGTCTGTGCCTTCTTCGAACTCTGCGTTTTTTCTTCTTATTCTTCTTCATCAACCTCCACCGAGAATTGTTCTTCTCATTCTTTGTGCTGTTGTGCCACGTTTCACAGCTGTCAAACCTAAGCTGCGATATAAAATTAATCCAAATTAGTCCTTTTACATAACCGTAGCTAAGCGAAATTTCATGCAATTTCCATTGAGTGTTAAGTGTTAAGGATTAGAATGAAGGATTGACGGAATATCCTCATCGATCGAAGAATTGTGGTTTTTCCTACCCTATTAAAACAATTCGAACTGGGAGCGCATATATTTCTTTAACCTTCGAATGTCTTTTGATTGACAAATACGAAATGAATCGGAATTCCAGAATAATAATTAATTTCATTTTCAGTAAGGATAACAATACTCTAGGGGTCTTACCTCAAACTTTCATTTGCCTCGAAAAAACTCATAAATCAAGAATGCTTAGAAATTAATGAACGAAATTTTGTACGAAAAATTTTACATTTTTACGCTTTCTCAATCTTTTCACGTTTAAGGGAAGACCCCTACAGTTCTATTTTCCTTTCGCCTCCT
Organism: Chlorops oryzae; assembly: GCA_020466095.1. Lineage (NCBI taxonomy): Eukaryota > Metazoa > Arthropoda > Insecta > Diptera > Chloropidae > Chlorops > Chlorops oryzae. The sequence continues at coordinate 139,748,967 of CM035806.1, forward strand.
TGATTATCGTTTGTGCGTATCACGCAAATCACATACATTGAAGAAAATTATCTTCTCCTTCTAGTTAAGTTTCATTCTGCTGTTCATAGCGAGGTAAAAATGTACGAAAAAAAAAATGATATGACTAAATATACGTATTGACTCCTATAATTATGCTTCGTTTTATCAAAACATCTACTTTTAAACTGACACATGTTAATAAAGAGCGACATAAGTAATAATAACCAACCCTCCCCGCCCCCTCCCAAAAAAAAACACGGCGTAAAAAAGTTCGTTTCAAAGAGATTGAAACTGTTTATTAACGTACTCTCTAATTATGGTGCGTGTTGGCATGCAACCGTTACACTCGCAGGACATTCATTATTACTGCTCGTCCCCAGAAAGGAAAAATGAAAAACAATAAACCAGAAAACAAACAAAAAATTGAAAAAAATAAATGGAAATCTTAGACATTTCGAGCCTTTTTTCCTACTTAAATCAATTGCATTATTTACATTACTTCCGGCTCTTTGTCCCTTAATACTCCGTTCTGTCTTGTTCCCATCCCATCCATTTCCTTGTCCACGCCTCTCTTCATGCTCGTTTCGTTTCGGTTTTGTTGACAAACGCGAAAGCGAAGCGTATTCATTCGCATACCAAATACCGAACACCAAATACCAGATACCAAATACCGCATGCCGCATTCCTCTTCCATACAATTTAATACTCAATTAATTTGAAGCATACTTTGGAGCGTTTGCACGATTATGTTTGTTTGAAAGCCGCTCGTGTGCTTTTCTGTTTGTTTTTTTTTTTTTTTGTTTTGTTGTTTTTTTTTTGCTCTGCGTTGTGTCTTCTTTCTTAATTTTTTGTTTTTTTTTATATTCTACATATTTGTTTTTATTCTGTTTGGTGTTGTTTTTGTTGTTGCTGCCCTAGCCTAGGCTAGTTATTTCTTCGCATCCAGACCGCACTACCATGCTATACCGCCCTTTCCATGCATATACGATATATATATGTACGTATGCAATCACGTCGTATTGATATTTGCTTTCGGAGAACTCGTCACGATTTTCCAATTGAACTCCCATGTACACATGTGATGCATTCGTGCATTCAATCGATTCGTCGTCGCCATCGCCAGCGCTAGCGCCATCGTCATCGTCATCAACATCGTCATCGCAGTCATCGCAATGGTGCATGGGTGAATCGGTGAATGGGGAATTGAACTCTAAACGTTGAAGTCGGAGCTTGTCATCGGGAGTATGAAGAAGCAAACGAAATGGTATCGCTTCGCATCGCATCGCATCGAGTTAATATTAAATGGAGCTGAAGCTGAAGCTGTGCTGATGCTGATGCCGATGCCGATGCCCTAGCTGAGGCTGATATCTGAAAGCAGCCAAAGGCGGAGAAACTGTTTTCCAATGCATCTGTGTGAATGCGTGTGTTTGTGTGTGTGTGCTTTGCCGTATTATTATTTTCTGCTATCATCGCCGTTGTCAGCATTCAATTCAACTAGGAAGCGTATTAGCTCTGTCGAACTCGCTCGCAGCTTGTGTTCGTGTGCGTGCGAGTGTGTGCGGCATCAGTTGCGTTGAATGATTTTTGATGCTGTTTGGTATCCTCATTCGAACATATCAATTAAAATACGTGCCATGATTATCAATACGCAAAGCAAATGCCAAAAGCAGCAAAAGGAAACCAAATTTCATAGGATATGATTCGATATTTGAGTACTTTTTGCTTGCTCAAACGTCCGTACGTATCTATGGGTGTGTCTGTGTGTGTTATATGCATTGTTACTTCTATCCTTGTGAAGACTTTCTGAGTGCTTAAGTCTATTTATAAGAGTCGAGTATAGTTTTTCTCTACGCAAAATTTATTCGCTTAGTTAAAGCTTTCCCAATATAGACAGACATTCAAAATAATTATGTTTCTGTGTGTATTCTTGTGTATGTGTGTGTTTTTGGTTACTTGTGTGGCTATGTCATTACTGACACGCTTGATTAAACATTGCATAAAGTTATTTACAAAAAAAAAAAAACTTCCCGAACGAAAAATCTGAAATTCAAGCATATTATTTTGTAGCGTCCTTTCTGGGCCTTTTTAAATGAAAAACATTAAGTCGAGCCTCACGGACGTTACGTAAGAAGAAGCAAATCATTGAAGCATATTTCTAGGCGTTTAGGTAAATACTAGTTTTTCGAATTTAATTTTTTTGGGATTTGTTACGATTGAAATGCAAAGTAGGGCAGTGGTAATTTTTCCCGTCTCGTTTATTTATTTTGTAATTTAACACTTTGTTCACAATTTCTCATATTGGAGCTGTCAATATTTGACAGCTGTCACACGACGAGCACACTTGACATTTCGTTTTTGTTCTATGTGTTTACGTATTAATGTTCGCGTGTAAGTGTGTTCGTTTTTTCGGGGCATTCAACTAGAAAGAACACATGCGTAAGTCGAATGAAAGGCTTCAAAAGGAACGAAGAAAAAAATAAAATAAAATAAAAACTGTAGCCTGAGGGTGGCGGCTGTTATACCGTTATCAAAATCAAGGTATCCTTTCATGTAAATATATTAATATATGTCTTTGCTTGTGTGTGTGTGTGTGTGTGTGTGTGTGTGTGTTGGCGCGTATGTGTTTTTGTGTTTTAGATGTATGCGTGTGACATATTTGACCCTAAAAGAAAACTTGAATGAACAGAAGAAGCAAAAGCGAAGAATAAATTCCAATTTATATTGATTCGGTTTTCAAAATGAAGTTAATGTTGAAGCACTTTTTATTGGTCCATGGTCACCATTCTTTTATAGGCCCTTATCAAAGATTGAAGCAGCACTCAATCAGGTTACTAGGCAACTCAGCATGCTTCAATTCATTTTTTCTTCATTCTTTTTTCAACTATTTTACGCTACTTAAATGCTGTGGTAACGATTGGCAAGGGCTTTTCGATACCTTATAAATGGTCTTGTGCGACAGCATAGACAATATACGTTATGTAAGTCATTTAAGCAACCTTTTTACTCCAGCCTTCAGAAATATAAGTGCTTTAAGAGCGTAATTAAATTAACTGGAAACCAAACCGGCAAAAGGATAATAAAATACATCCGAAAGACTCATGCTTCAGATAATGCTTTAAAGTGGAAAGACAAATCGAATTGTAGATCTCAACGCCGAGTGATTTAAAGCTTAGATCTTTGCTGGTTGAGTCAAAAATTAATAAACTTCATACACCTCATGCACAACAGTTTTTTTTTTTTTTTTTTTTTTTTTTTTTTTTTTCTAAATAGATGTCAGATATTTTGGATGGTCTGTGAGTAAATTATATTTTAGAGAATATATATATAAGAATATGTTGTAGAAGATCGAATGGCGCTTTTTTTTTCCTCATGCCATCTTCGGCTAAATGTTTGCAAAATTCCAAAGTACACAGTTGACAAAAAATAGAGTGCATATGCTAAGGCACATAACCCCCAATATCACGAGAGAAACACGTACCTATACAAGGAAATATTTTGAATATTTCAATTTTTTAGCAATAAATTTGGGTTTTTATTTTTTGCTTTCTTTTTAAGCTTGTTGTTTCTTTTTATTGCGATGAAATTTTCAATTTCGGAACCCATTCAAAAGAAAATCGAACAAGAAAATGCGATCGAATGACTTCAGACAAGAATGAACGACCAACCGAAAAGCTTTTCCATCATTTGCTGATATGAATTTTCGGAAATCGATAGGGGTGCCCATTGACTCGGCTGTCTACCTTTGTTTACATGCCATTCGCACACACACACACACACACACACACAAAAGCTAATGCGCTTACATGCGATGTGTGTTTGTGTGTGTTCTTGTGGCTGTGTTTGTATGCTATTTTATTTGTATGTTTACGTATTTCTCAGCATGTTTTGTTGTTTTGAAATTCAAAGCCCACAGTATGGATCCAAAGAAAAGGAGTCACAGCCAGTCAGCCAAGCAGTCAGTCAGTTTGGAATTCATTTTTGTCGTTTTCATATTCATACAAAAGATTTTTCTTCATCGCTGAGCGTTTGATTGAAAGGCTGTCAGAAAAGGTAAAATCCTTCAGAATATGACAGCAGCAGAAACACCGTAGTTTGTTGTTATTATTATGGTACTTGTTCTGCTCACAATCTTGTTGTTGTTGTTGCTGTTGTTGTTTTTCTAAGGTGCAGAATAGAAATTAATTTTTTACCATGAGAAAAACTTCAACACAAAACAAACAAGCAAAGCTTTCAAATTGCTTCATTTGACTTTACAAAATCTCTCAAAGAATGTCCAACACATAAATTTCAATGCATACTCTCAGGAGCAATTGATTTCTTATTACAGAATGTCAATGTATTTTGATTTTCTGTCCTTCAACACTTTGCTATTTTTGCATTTGGATTTTCATAAAATATATAGTTTTTTTTTTTTTTTTGGAAAATTCCACCATTGCTCGCTTGCGATCTCTATTGAAGAAAATACCATGACTATTCATGCTTTTATGCCATCGAAAAGTTTCTAATTGCCAAAAAATTAACGTAATTACATGCAATTAATTATTGAAAGTTTTCCAACAATTTCCGACCAAATGTTTTGAATATTCAAAATCCACATATCCACGCCGAACTCATGCGAAGGTACGAGCGAAGCATCGCGACTCATTAGTTGCAATTTTTAGCGCACACACAAACTGACACACGGCGACCACACTGCCTCCATGCTCTTATTTTCAATTTAAAATTTTATTTTTTCCTTTTTGCTCGCTCCCTTTTTGTTGACTAACATAATTTTGTCATTAAATAGAGTTCAAATTAAATTTACATAATTTATTTTTGCATTAAAGGCTGATTCGCAACTTTACGCTAATTAGAACTGACATTTTTTATTAAAAAAAAAAAATAAATAAAAAAACAAACAAACCACTTTGGCTAAAAGCAGTCGCGTGTTCGTCTTCTATGAAAGCGTGCTCAGTTTTTTAATTTCGACAGGTAGGTATGTTGAAGTGGCTGCCACTTAGGCCATTGTGATACCAAGGAGGTTTTCTTGTGTTTGTGTGAGTGTATGTCTTATTATGTAGTGTGCTCCTAACAAGCGATTTTTTTGAAAAACCAGTGCTAGGCTTGGAACATTACACTCCGTTTCGTCTGTGTCGGGAATCGAACCTCGGACCCTGGATCCAGAGCATCCCAACGCTATCCCAGAGCCACGAATTTCGAAAAAAAATAAAATAAAAAATGAAAGAAAAAAAAAGTAATATTACTTTATTATAAACAGTTGAAGTATCCAATTTTGTGTGAAGTTTCTATCGGAGTGAAGAGGATAATCTGCGTTATCAAACGCAAAAAAATCATCTATGTTAATAGAGCTGCTAAAGATCAAAATAAGTATACATAGTTGGGGGCTTAAGATACCTGTGTATTGAGGCCACTAATTCATATGCTTCGGCTATTCAGTCCGAAGAGAGTTCATATAATGTCTAATACTTGTTGCAATGGCGCTCGGAATTGGAATCATTATTATCACAATCATCAACATCAACATTAACATCAACATCAACATGATAATTATCATCATTAACAGCATGATCATTATCGTCATCATCATGGCCATCATTACCATCGTCGTCATCAACAACATCTTGATAAACATCATCATCATCATCATTACAATCAACATTCATCAATCATCATCATCATCATCATCATTATTATCACCATTATTTACATCATCATCATTTAAACCATCATCATTATTATCACCATCATCAACATCATCATGAAAATCATCATAATCAACAGCATCATCATAATCGTCATCATCATAGTCATCGTTATCATCGTCGTCATCAACAACATCATCATGAAAATCATCATTATCAACAACATCACCATAAACAACATCATTATCAACAATCATCATCATAAACATCATCATCATATCAAACATCTATCATCAACAACATTATCGTTATCCTCATTATCATCATAATCATCATTATCATCATCATCATCATCATTATTATCACCATCATCATATATCGAACATTATCACAACAGCATCATTATCATTATCTCATCTATACCATCATTCAGCGGTCACATAAAAACATCATTAAGTCACAAACTTATCTGATTCATTTCAAAACATCATCAAAACAACATCATTATCAACAATATCATCATAAACATCATCATCATAAATATTTTCATCAACAACATTATCGTTATCTCATCATATACACATAATAATCATCATCATAATTAATTATATCATTATATAGGTATTATATTTTTTGCAAGCGATTGCTCTTACAACAAATCTTTTGTTATTCACCATCATAAGTCATCTGATATCTTATAAGAAACAGATTCAATTTTACCTGTTCATTGCTATTTCTCGTAAACAACATCTGCAAACAAATCATCCACTTTCTTTCAGCATCTCTAAAATATCTTATTTGGTACATATTTCAATATTAACACTATATCAAGAACTTTCATTTCATTAATCGTCATTATCGGCGTCTTTCTCGGATAAATACTATTATAATCAATATCATAACAGATATTGTAATTTCTTTTTCTGCGGGAAGAACAACTCTTAGACGAAAGTTTGTATTAACTTGAAACGCCTCAGTTTCGCGACATTACACATAAATGACGTGGTAATTCCTAATAGTTTTTGTATTTTGAATAAAAAATTTGCAAAATCATCTTGTGGACTTTTTCGAACATGCCTGCGTAAATACTTACCTTCGTTGTTACATATAAGAATTTTCTATGAAGAAACGTATTCAAGATTTTACCTGTTCATTGTTTTCCGTAAGCAACCGCGAACGAAAAATCCCTTTCTTTCGCACCTACAAATTAAATGCTTAATTTGTGACAATTTTTCAATTTCACTTACAAGAACTTATTTCATTATTTCATTTGGCTTTTCTCGGAAGAAACTACTAAACATACATACATATGTATATGCTGAAGCACACCTGTTGATACTGCGCCTCTAGTTTCGCGACATACACATAAATGACGTGGTAATCCTAATAGTTTTTGATTTGAATAATTTGCTCACGTGACCGACAGCCTGCGTAAATACTTACCTTCGTTGAGTGAATGATAGCCGAAGTAGGCGTGGCGTGTTGGTTTTGTAGTAGTGCCTCCTACACGATCTTTCAGGCACCTACAAATTAAATTTAATTTGTGACAATTTTCCCAGTCATTACGGAAGGCGTTTATTTTCCTTTCCTTTCTTTCGTTTCGTTTCGTTTCTTCTTCCACTTCTTCTACCCTTGCGCAGTTCCGCGGTTCCGTACTCCCATTTCTTTTTCATTTGAAATTTATTTGCATGCAAGCATAGTTTTGTTTGGCTAACAGTAGGTACTCCCATCCGTTTGCGATTATTTGCTCAATTGGGGCGCATACGGTTTTCTTACAATTCTTGAAAGTATGCAATAATATTTTCCCAATTATCCAATTGAAAATCGAGATGAAACTCGAGATTGCAACTTTTCAAATAAATAAAAAAATAAAAAGAATTCAACTGCAAACTTTTGTCCATAACAGTTCTTTTTGTAGTCCGATTTTGGAGATGGTGTTTGAGGGGAATCCTATGGCTTTAATAAAAAAAAAAAAATATTTGTTCCCGTTTTAGAGAAGTCGAAACTATTGTAATGATATTGTATGAAGCTTTTTTCTACATATACATGGTTAAATTTTTCCTGTGCAAACGAGAGCGGCAAATGGAAATGTGTAGGAAAGCTTCAAAGTGCAGTGAAAATTTTAATTACTGCAATTTCAGCCTGGAGCGAGCTTCTATTTGCTAGCGAGAATGAGTATAAAGCATGAAATTAATTTTGTGTTTCGTCCATACATTCATGTTCAATAGCCTTAGCCCATTCGTCCATCCATTCACCGGCTTAACATTGGCGGTTTTCCTTTCTACTTTTTTTTTTTTTGTTTTTTGTTTTTTGTTCAGAAAATTTTGATTATAATAATTCAAAGGCTACCCTAAGAAGATTGATAGTGTAGAGTCTGAATAGCCGGAAGCGGGAGAAGCGGAACGGCTAACGTGAAGATTGAAATATGAAACGGCAGGAAGGTGGAAAAGCAAAAAAAAAAAAAAAAAATAGATCGATGGATAGTAATGAAATGAAAATTCAAAGAGAGAAACTCTGACGAGAGACTGTGAAGGCAAGTGCAGAGCATGTAGAGTGAGTGATGTATGCAGATTAGTGTAGATTCATTTAAATTAGTGTAGATAAATGCAGACTATTGTCGTTAAATGTTGGGTGTAGATACAATAGTTTATAGCTACCAACAGTCGACAAAAGTACCTTACAGTAGAGAAGAGTAGCAAAGTTTAAAGGTGAAGATTGGTGTAGAGAAGCATACGGTAGATAAGAGGAGCATACAACAATTAAGTAAATAGTGTCAGTCGACCAGCTTAGGTACTGCAGAGTATTGTAAATCTTTCTAGAATATTGTAGAGTATGGCAGTGATCAGTCGTACGAAGGAGCCTTGACGGGGATTGATATGTGTAGATCGCTTTAGAGCAGTCAGAAGTGCTCAGAAGTCATGCCATCCGAGCACTGATCTCAATATCTTGAAGCATATTTATTGGCTCTTAGGTTGGGAGTTTCTTTCTCTTTTTTTTTTTTTTGTACTTTTGTCGGCCTTTCACTTTATTTGCTGGTAATTATAGAGCTTTCTTTATGGCACCCTACGAGCAGACAGCCACATATCCGGTCGGAGCGGTCGTTAAAGTCGAAAGAAAGGCCATGGCAAAAAAAAGCGACTTCCTTTTGCATGAAAATCCCATACAATGTCCTGCTGTCCGTATCCAAAACATTTTATGACTTCACACACGGCACTTTCTGCCTTCATTTTCGGTTCTTTTATGTTTTCTTCTTTCAATTTTTTTTTTTTTTTTAACTTAGACCTCGTTTATTTGAGAGCTTTTGTTTCAAATCGCATGGTCAAATGTTCGTAATTTTTTTTTGGATATTTTCTTTTCATTTTTCCGCTCCATAGTGAATTGTGGATTTTTGTTTTAGTTTTTTTCTTTTTTGGATTGTCTTAGTGCTATTCTTCTGTTGATTTTTTGTTGTTGTTGTTTTCATTTGGCCTGTTTTTTTTTATTCTGTTTTGTATTCTTTCACTTTTGCATTTACACTTAACTTCATAAAATGGCATAACGAAAATGCAATTAAAAGTACGTTTTATGGCTTTGTTCGTGTTCGCGTTCAAATTGCTTTGTTCGAAAGCCGTTTCCGCTCTCTCTCTCTCTCTCTTTCTCTCTCTCTCTTATCCTCTTTTCCCCGCTCATTCCTTATACTACTCTCGTTTCCGCCACACACTCTATCCGCGGGACATTCTCGTAGGTAACTCTAATTCCTTGACCACGAGTACGACCAAGGCTACGACTTTATTCCGATGGCTTAACATTGTTTTTAGCGCGAAGAATTGACTACAACTATGAATGTGAAATCGCTCGCCGCTCCTACTCGCTCTATTCATTTTCAGCTTGGCCTTCCTCATGGTATCTTGCTGGCCTTAATCCACGTCGTAACGTTGATAGCTTTACAAGCAGTAAATAGAAAAACAATAGAAAAGATAACAAACAGTACAGCCATGGTCATAGCCGTAGCCATAGCCATAGCCAAAGAGGTATAGAGCTATAGCTTTAGTTCTCTTTGCTTCCCCGAACTGAAAAAAAAAACTATTCTGCCTCCTCCGAGCACCCACCCCACCGTATATCCGATTCAGAAAGAGCGCCTCGAAAAACTTCGATTGGAAAATGCAAAGGCAAGCGTCAAGCGGCAGCGTCATGAAAAAAGCAAGAAAATATATTTTGAAAAAAAAAAAATATATGTATATATATATACTGATATGTATATTGGATGTGGAGGCGGCAGAAGGGGGATTTTCTATTGGTTAGAAATGGAAGCGAATACAAAAAGGAAAAATCGAAAGAAAAAAAACATAAAACTCCGAATGAATGAATGGAGCAGGGAAAATATTGCAAAAGTTGTTGCGGATAAAACTTTTGCAACGAAATCTGTTAGAGTTGCAACAGCTTTGGCGGCCGAAAGCCCCCGCCTCCGGTCTGAACCTATCATGCGCGGGGCATCATGTGACCAAACCTACCCCACCCTCCCCTCCGCGCCTTTCGTTTTGCAATCGTGCCGGCATAAATGCCGATTTCATTATGCCTTCGGCCACACGTTTTGTATTGCAATAACCAATCAAAAACGAAGAAAAAAGAAAAGAGAAACAACAACAAGCAACAGCGATAGCAAAAGCAAAAGCAAAAGACAAAAGACAAAAGACACAAGAACGTTCAGGCAAGCAACAGAATAGCTGGGAAAGAAGAACTTTCAATATTTCAATAAAAAATATTGCAGAAAATAAATTGGAATGAAAGTGCTTCGAAGCAGAATGCTCTTGTTTTTCTTAATGCTTCTGGTTTCAGGAGTTTTTTTGTTTTTGTTTTTGTTACTGTTGGTGTTGTTGCAGTTGTTGAAATGATGTTGCTGTTTCTGTAACCCTTATTGCTGCTGTTACCGTTGTACTAGGAAGTCCACACAACATGGATAACGGCTGCTTAATCAAAAGTTAAGTGAAAGTTGCGACTCCGGGGAAGATGAAGAGAGAGTGGGAGAGATAGGGGGAGAGATAGGGAGAGGCTGGGCAAGTGGTACAGAAGAACGGAGAGAAAGACCAGCAGAATAGAAGGGGTTGCCGACACTCAAAGGGGCTTAAAAACTTCATCAAACTTGTTCAACTGATGAGTTTCGGAAGTTGTGATGGCTCCCTTCCTCTAACTTATGATATTCTATCTTCTATCTTCCATCTTCCATCTACCATCTTCCATCTTCATCGTTAGTTTTAAACTGAGATTGGCGAGCGGAAAGGAGAATGCAAAATTTGAAAGCTTAATACTCACTTTGAAGACTTCGCTTGAGTAGGTTTTTCACATTTGAAGCTGAATGAGTGAACCTCGATGCGTTTCAGTTCAAGCGTGTAAATAAAGCGAAATGTTTGATAATTATAAAGTTAGCCATCGCTTTATAATTGTTTGTGCATAAAGATTGTAACCATTTTTTTTGAAAACTTTTTTTTCAGATTAATTATTATTTCATTAAAAAAAAAAGAAAAACCGTCAATTCAGAAAAAATACTTCTGAATAACCAAGAGTCAAATTTCCATAGGTCTTTTCAACATTATCCGAAAAAACTCTTTCGGACAGTAGTATTCGAGTTAAAGCTGAAGGAGATATCATATTGAAAGGTCCGCGAAATGATAAGAGGCTCACAAAAATGAGAAAATATATAAAAATCTCAGGGTTCTCACTTCACTTACTACATATATGTTTTCTGCATCTCAATCTCAATCTGGAGCTACACAGCCAACCATATTCAGAGTACGCCAAAAAGGAGTGTAAAAGGACTCTATTTAAGGCACCCTGACGATGCGTTTTCCGAGTGCTCCGGACGAGGATTGTAAAAGGACTTCTAACGAAACTCTTCGAAGTAGTGCTTTTGCAAAGCACTCAAAAAACACCCCCACCGCCTAGGAGCATTTAGGAAGACTAAAAGAGTATTTTTTTTTTTTGAAATTTATTACTGAAGGAGGGTCCAAACAGATCTTTAAAGAGCATTGTAGCAATCATGAAAGACAAATTTTGAGGCACACTTTTTCCTTACTAGGCTCCGTGATCTTTTCTCCCGAAAAAACGCTCATTCATAGCTCCTGCCGGAGCGTCTTAGGATGATTTGGACTCCAGAAAAGAAGTCCGTTGGGGCGCCATGCGGACTCCTTTGGTTGGCTGGATATATAAAGAGGTCCCGATTTAGAAGGTGGGAAGCCGGCACTCTCAGGAGCGGTGATTTAACATAGTTAGATATGTCAAAACAAAAACCCCATTAAGGTACTTTTAGACGATATGTTTTTGGCATGTGTACTGTCAAATCGATCTGACCATTTTTCCTCATGTAAACATACGAAATTAGAACTTGTTCTATTTCTTTGTGTTTACATATCGCACCCAGGCAACTAAAGTGACCCAAGTCAAAATTTGTTATTTTTCCGAAAAACGCGTTAAACAAAATGCATCGCAATGTCAATTAAAGCAAAAAGAAAGGCTTCATGACTTTTGTTTGGCCTATTATTATAAGAAAAGCTGAATGGAATTTTTCCTGCAGGTAGACAGTTGACTTAGGAACAAGATTTATACCATAAATCGAAATTCACAAATTTTGAGTTGTGTCACTTTAGGTGCTTGGGTGCGATATGTCTTGTCACTTAGAGAGAACCTATGCAAAGCATTGGTTGCTTTTAGAGGCCATGTTCACTTTTCCATTAAGAAAACTTTGACAGTAAACATGGAAAAAACATATCGTCTAAAAGTATCTTTAGTACCATCATAGGGGTGGCAATTATTATTTTCTCCCAGAGAGGATAAAAAGCTAGATTCGTCCCTGTATAGAGACCTGAAACTTGAATTCAGTTACCGAGAAAATATGTAGCAAGTATAGTCAGACTCCTCCGCAACATTCTACTAAGTTTAGACCATGCTCGGGCACCAATTAATTTTGCCTTACACACCTTTCTTTTCGTGGGGTTGGTGAAAGAACGACGTTTTCGATTAATTTCAATGTTGTCATTATTATTATAATTTTCTTTTCTCTACAATAGGTTTTTTGTGGGCCTTTTCTTCTTTTGGATACGAGCACGAGTTCATCGGGTTCATCTGTCTGTTAAATAAGTCTCAATACGTATTCGAGTTTGATTTTAATGAACAGTATTTTGGAATTTTATTTAAAAATTTTTGGTTTTTTGTTTTTGTTTTTTCGTTGCATTTTTTATGGCTTATGCTGCAATTTTCGTTTTACTTCGGCAATGAGTTAAATATTTTGACTTAAAATATTCTGTTGTAATTACAGAAAAAATTGGTTTTTTCGGCTTAAATGCGTTTGAAATGAACACATTCGAGCGGCTCCGCATTTCTGCGGATGCGTTTACATCATGTGTGGACGTGCGTGTGTGCATCGGTGTGTGTGCGTGTGCCTCATATAAGTTATTCATGAATCTAAACATACGCAGGCAAACAGTACGTCGCGCCGCGGCACGGCTCAGCTCAGCTCAGCATGGCTTCGTCCGACCCAGTCCACTCCACTCCACTCCGCTTCACTCGATACGATCCGATCCGATTCGATCCATTAGTCAAGTTGAGTAATTAAAATCCTGTTTTGTGCGTTGACCCAGACCATACAAAAGCGAAATTGAAGGCAAATAAGCGGCTAAAAGCTCAATCACTACGAAAGCGAATGTCGTTCGCGTAACATTCCGTACTATCGTCGTATCGCAAAATCAATGGCGATGACGATGGCCATCCGATGGGAAAGGCGACGCGGTGATCCCATGACGTGACGCGGTGCGCGCATTGCCGATGTTAATGGTGATTATGGGCATCAGCTTTGGCTGGATATTGCACCAACACCAGGCGCCACCAACGCCAGAGCGCCAGCATCAGCATCGGCAGTGGCAGTGGCAACGGCAGTGGCAACAGCAACGGGAATGCCAACGTTCTTTGTTTGTAATTTAATTATGTTAATGATTGGACAACATTTTGCCGTATTTACATTTCTACATAATGAATAAGCAAGTATTTGGTGCGTAAGTACGTTGAGGACTAGGACTTTAGGTTTAAATGTTTTGTAAAATGTTGTCTGTCTGTCCGACGTTCCTAAAAGCATAGGCCAACAAACAAGTCGATATATAAATTGCACACACCTCCAATAACACACATGTATGTACGTATGTACATATGTGTGTGTATGTATGTATGTATGTATGCATGTGTATATGTGTATATCAATATGCGTGAGTGTGTCTGAAAAAGGAGAAGAAAATTCTGCTGCAATAATAGCTGCGTTCGTGTGTGCGTCTGTGCGTTTGTTTGAGTGTGTCCTGCCTGTGTATGCAACAGTGCAATGTTTTTACAACATGACGTTGCCTGTTTTCGCATATAATTTTGTTATTGCCTCGGTTTTAGTTGCCGCTCGAAGCCGGTGTTGTTGTTGTTGTTGCTGTTGCTGTTTGTTGTATCTGTTGTTATTGTTGTTGTTGTTGGCGCTGTTGTTGCTGCCGCTCGTGTTGTTTTCGCTAATGTAAATTGCTTGCAATACATGCGGCTGAGCTCCCTAAGATATGCTATACTAATGTGCACGCTTGTAGCTATTATTCTCGAAAAGCCTTTGCACTCACTCGTTCACTCACCCATTCATTCCGATGCACAGTGGTTTAAAATCCAGTTTTTTCTGGAATTTCATCAAAATTTCAACCTTTTCATTTCGCAAAACCGAAAATGCCATTTGATGATTACCAAAAGTTCCATTAGGTTTAAATTGAATAAAAAATTGCCCAGTGGAAAGTTGATGTTTTATATTTTTTTTTTTTTTTGGGGTTGTGCAAATAGTTGTCACAGTTGTGGTATTGCGTTGATTAAATATGTTGTCTTTTATACACAAATTTGCTAATAATTTTTGTGTTCAGTGGAGCTGATTTCACGAGGCTCCAAGGGGTTCCACGACATATATATATTTTCTGAAAGTGTATTTTGTGTGCTTTTATATGAATGTAATATTTCCCGCGTCCGTTCAAGGCCGCTGCTAAAACTTCACTTTATTTCGTAGGTGAAAGGCTAAAAAATGCCGATATATTAAAAATTTGGATTGAGAAAGATAAGAACTAAGTAAATTTAAAATGAATATTTTTTGATTTTGATGAAATTCTCAGCTTCAAAGTGTTTTTTTGTTAGGGTTAGGCAAAATGTTAAGCAATGCCGACAAAAATTTTTTTATATGAGAAAAGCTTTTTGGGGTGTATGGGAGGTGGGTGGTGGGCGTGGCCGATTGTGATGAAACTTTCATATTTTTGTTAATATTACCAAGATAAATACATGTGCGAAAATTTATTACTCTACAACAGTGCTTGCCAGTACGACCACTAGCACAATTTCTCTCATTCTTCACATGTATGTGTGCTTAAGAGGCTCATGCAGTGCGCTGCCAAACTAATTGAACTCTCTCGTTAACACAGACGCTGTGTGTGAGAAACAACAACAAAGAAACAACAAAACCGCAATACTCAGTTTTGTATGAAAGAGTATTACGCTGGGAAGCACTGCTCTACAACAAGTCCTTCTATTTTATTCCTCAAAAAACTGGATATTTAACCACTGTGCGATGGCCATGTGTGAGTGTGTAGATATGTGAGAGCGTTTGTTCCAGTGCGCACGTGTGTGTGTGTGTGTGTTGAAGAGCTCCCGCTATTCGCTTCATGCAACATTGGGGACGCTGATTAAAATTTAATTTTAGGCGTGTTTTTTTTTTCTTTTCTTTTATTTATTTTTTTTTCTTCTGCTTTTTCATTTTCATTCTCTGAATGTGAAGTGATGCGTAGAAAAAATTTAGAAAAAAGCAATACAAAACGAAGGAAAAATGCCCGATTTAGTCCCCGTCACCTCCCTCTCATACCATTCTGGGGGCAACAACGATAAATGAGCATTACTTAAGGCTCATTTGGATAAATTAAGTGGTCGATGAACCGAGCTCCTGCTGGATATTCCATGCATGCAGCGCGGCAACTCTGCCACAAATTGAAACCGACATGTTTAACCGAAATGTGCATTCAGCTGGCTCTCTTGCTGCAGCTGCACCGTCGTTGCACTCATCATTATCCAGATCATCATCCTCATCGTTATCACCATCACCATCACATCACCATCATCACCAACATCATCATCATCATCATCGCCATAGTCATCGTTATCGCTACCATCTAAATTCTAGTCGGCATGATTGACTGACTGATTCATTGACTGCTTGTTGGGTGGACCTGCTAGCAATTCTAAAGCTGTTAAGTCGACGAATTCGACGTGCTTTGGGGAGCATCATGGATGTTGTGGATGACGATTACGATGATGGTGATGAAGATGACGGTTAAACATAATCACGCAGAGTTCAAAAATCGCTCCCTTTCAGAATATTTCTTTTTATTGTAATTGAATTTGTTTTTGCAAATATTAAAACTATATATACTTATATATATATATATATATATATTTTTTTTTTTTCATTATTATACCTAAATATTCAAATGTCTAATTTTCTTCTTTCTCATTTTCAGATGAACCGCGCTTTACAGCTCAAGCCAGCGGAAAGTGATAGCCGAAGCGGTAAGATAATCGATTTTTATATGTATATTTTTGGATATTTGATTCGTTTTCTTTCTGAAATTAAAATTTTGGTGTGTTATGTTTGTAAATATGTCGATATGTTGATTTTTTTCAGGGTTGTTGTATTTGAAAATTTCCCTCAACTCTAGACGAGCCTCTCTAGAGCTTCTTTCTTGATTGCAATTTCTCACTTTCCGCCTCTTTTTTTCCGGTCATTTAGATATCTAAGTAGAATTCGAAACAAGAAAAAAAAACAACAAATATTAATGCCCTTAAAAAGAAAAAGATAAAAACCCGATCAACAATTCTTTTGTCAAAATCGGTTTTTTAAGACGAAACTGAAGTAGATCGAAAATTTGACTTCTAATTTTTTTGCTTTCCGCATTTGTTCTTTTTTCTGCTTTAAAAAACAAAAAAACAAAAAAAGAATTCCTATCATTCCCGAGCAAAGGGCACAAACACGATTGGAAGACGCTTGCCGATTCTATTCGAATCGCCTCGATTCGATTCGATTCGATTCGATTGGATTCGATTTGATTGTGCCCTAAAATTGCTCGAAAGTTTCTTTGCACTCGACATGGGTTCCTTCCCCTTGAAATGACCTTTCAACTCTGTCAGAGGACGTCAAAGCACTAATCGTCGTCTTTCGCTTTTGGTTTTTGTTTTTGTTTTTCGTGTTGCTTCCTATTTGCTTTCTTTTTCTATGGAAACTTACATTAAGCTTTCTCTTTGTCTCTAAGTAGAAGGTTCCTTTTCCTCGATTATTTGGCTCGATTGCTCTTTGGGTGTAATATGTGTGCGAGTGTGTGTGTGAGTGTCTTCGTTTTTATTTTCTTCATTATGACTTCATATAGAGAAGTTGTGAGCGAGCGAAGCGACTTGCTGTCAAACAATGCCATGCGATGCCATTTGCTGCCGCAACAATTTAAAGTTTCCTAATCCGATGGGATTTCGCACGAATATGCAGTGCCTTTGGCCTTTGAATTTCACTTCTTCTATGTGTGTGTGTGTGTGTGTGTGTGTGTGTGTGTGTGTGAATGCGTGCGATGGTTTTTTTGTTTTTGCTGGTTTCTTAGTTTACGTTCACTGCTATTTGAGCTAGTTAGCTGCCCTTTTATCTTGCGCCTTTAAGTCGACTATAAGTTTTGTTAGTTCTACTTTTCAAAGAATTTCTGCAGTTCGAAAACTCTTGGTAGTCGTCGTTGTCTTCCTCGTTGTCGTTTTTGTCGTCGTCGTCGTCGTCGTCGTCGTCGTCGTCGTCCGTCGTCCTGGTGCTCTTCTCATCTGTTTTCTTCTACTTTTACTTAACTTAAGTCATTTTGACTTGAGCTGAATTGTCTTATCGCTAGAGCTTCAAAGGTCCACTCTAAGTCTGTACGTTGTGTATACATACCTACAGGTTTGTGTGCCTTACTTACTGTTTCTGTGTATGTGTATATGTGTGAGTTAGTATGACATTCGTTGATGTTGACGTCGTCGTTTGCTTGTCTCGGAAAATGCAATTATTGCGACAACTTTAATTGCTTGCGGTGAGTAGGGTTTCAACTGTATTTGATTATCAACGGCGAACATGATGACGATGACATTAAAGTGGGGTAAGTGGCAGAGCCAGAGCGTCAGAGTGTGGTTAAGAGTAAGAATGACAGTTGTTCTATATTTGTTTTTTTTTTCCTTTTTTTTTAATTTTGACTGACAATCGTTGATTTATTTCAATTTGAAGTGTTGAAAATGAACTTTTTTAAAGCACCGATTGGTATCAAAATTTCGGTAGGTACACATATGAACAATGAACTCAAACGAGCACACACAAACACACACGCACACATACAGATACGTGAGTACAGAAACCACTTTACAGCTCATGCAGAAATAAAAGCATACATTTGTGCTGTAAAGGTGGTGAACGTTGTCGGCAGTTCATCAGTTTGAGGTTCATCAAAGACGAACGTGTTCGTTAGTAAGATTAGATAAAAAAAAAAATCGAATAAATAAATGGCGTATTAATTTTTAAAAAGAATAATGTTGCATAGCGACAGGGGGAAGGGACATTTGCAATGGAAACCGTAATCATTCGAATTTAGCTCATCACTACTGTCGTCACGTTCGTCCACGTTCAATGTGCTCGCATTGCTTCTTCGAATGGGTATGACTTTTCTTTTCATCTTGGGTTGTGTGTTTTTGCGTGTGTGTATATGTTAGTGTTTCTGTGTGAGAGTGAGTTAGGAAAAACTACGTCCTGCTTTTTATTTGTTGTCACTAATATCTTTTCATCTATTGCTTAGTTTAAGTGAAATTTCTGGTTTAAATTTTTTGTTCAAAAATTTTGTTTTTTTTTTTTTTGCTTTGGTCCTTTTTTTTCTAAACTTTTGGTTTTTCGATCGGTATTTCATCTTTTTAGAGCTGCCAGGATTATTATGGTCGGCTGATTTTTTTCCCCGCTCGGTCGCGAATGCAGCAAAAAATGCCAAAAATTATAGTTTGAGTTGTTAATCAGAAGTTATAGACGCCGGATAATAAGACGTCTTCTAAGAAAAAGCAGAACCAAAAATCTTCTAACCTAATGTCATTTAAGCACAGCATGCCTTCAAAGTTGCACTTCCTATCACTTGCTTATTTATTGCTTAATAAAAAATGGTCCTTGAATTGCAATTTTTGAATATGCGTTTTTGGGTTACATTGTAGTTCGACCATGTAGATCATATGTCATATAATAACATCAGAATCCTTTTTTTGGTAATTTTTTTTTTTTTTTTTCGACATATTGAACCATATGTGAAATACCGTTGATATTAAAAAACAAATTCAGATGAGATGTTTATTCATAGAACAAAATAATGGCATAGCAAGTTT
The DNA here is from genome assembly GCA_020466095.1 of Chlorops oryzae. NCBI lineage: Eukaryota > Metazoa > Arthropoda > Insecta > Diptera > Chloropidae > Chlorops > Chlorops oryzae. The sequence continues at coordinate 139,768,043 of CM035806.1, forward strand.
TAAATGAAAATTCAGCTGCAAATCTGTGAAATTTTTAATGTGTCGATTATACAAATATATTATGTATTGCGAGTGATTCTTCTACATGCGATTCTGAACATGAACAAATTTCCGATTTTCAAACCTTTTCAAAATTGATCGGATGGAGGATCGGGGGCATGTTTTAACAATTTTTTGCTATTTACGTATTAACAACCATTCAGATATTGTTTTCAAACAAATCTTACACCAAACTTGTACCGTTTTTTCGTAGAAACGGCTTTGACAAAGAAATTTTTGGTTTTGTAACTTGCCCCGTAAATGGGGCTAGTTGTAACAGGCTTGAGGCAAATTGTAACATAAGGGTACTGAAAACCAGCCTTATATTTTATAGTTTTGGTTTTTTTTTTTGCCGCAGAACCCAGCGGCCAACAGTGCCTACCGCCTATAAAGTATAAGAGACTGTAAGCAACCTTCTTATTAACAGCTTACAAAGTGTACGAGATTGTAGGCGAACTGCCTACCAACAGCTTACAAAGTATACAAAATTGTAGGCGACCTGTCTACCAATTTCTTACTTCATGTGATGGTGGTAGACGTTCACTCTAAAAAACGGTCACGCTCGAACCGATAGTATACTACGATGGTATATGAGGTCGTATGCCTTTGAAATGTGTTACGGTTCATTGCTTCTTTAGGCAGCATTTTGGCCGCTGGGAATGGAACTTCGGGCTTAAAGCTATTTAAAGGTAAAAACAAAATCTCAATTACTTAAGTAAACAGACTTTCATGAACGTAGGTACAATATGAAATAAGTCTTCATCGGAATCACAATTGAGACATAAAAATTAGACTTTGCTTCCTGTTCTACACTAAATATGGCTTTCCTTTCTTGCACATGATGCCCTGAATCCGAAGCTCCTTTAAATTTTCATAAGGCTCTCCAGAAGCCAAAAAAAAAAAAAAAACCATTCCTTTAAAACTTCCTTTTTTTTTTGGCTTTTTCTCTCTCTCTTGCCTTTGACTATCTTTATCTGATGTTTTCCCTTTATGTACGTCCCACGTAATTTCATAGAACTTATACATAACTACAAGGCCATTTTCAACAAGTTACCGCGTAACTTGCCGCGTAAAACTGTTACAACATGCCTCACTGCGAGGTTTTTTGAATTAACTTCTTTATAAAAAAAAAAAAGGTTGCTCACTTACTGCCAAATAAATAATATATATGTTAATATAATTAAAATCATCATAAATCAACATCTTTTTAGCTGTTTGAAATCCACGATAACCAATTTTGTATATAAAAAAAACCACAACACCGCTTCTTTCGGGGTAATGATCGCGATTATATGATAAAAGGGGTACTACGAAGTAGAAAATGCTTGCTACTCCTTGCCCCTGTTACAATTAGCAACTTGTGAGTGTTGGGGTTGAATGTGGTCTATATTTGGCCAAAAGGATGTTCGGAGACACGACACTGTGCGGCGTCTTCGCTATCATCACTTTCATATTCTCCGAGTTTGCCCGCTCACTTAGATCACACCCATATCCAATCCTATGCCCACGCTCTTTCAAACAATCGTACAGTCATAAGGAGTAACACGCACACACCTATACACACGTTATCTCTCTCTCTTCCTCCCTGGAACGGTCTTTTGCTCCTTGGCAAGATGAAGTTTAACGTAATTTGTTCTTGTCTTACGTGTAATGATGTCACGTAAATTGAATTCGTAAGTTCGTTATAGCACCATCTTTTTTTTTCTTTGCGTCCTGCCTTGTGTTTTTCCGTCTTCATTTCCTTTACAATTTTTTTTTATTTAATTCTATATTCAGTAATTCTTACGCTTTCCGTTTGATCATTTATTTCAAAGCGTTTTAGAAATCGTTTTCTTTTAGTTTCTTATTTTCGTTTGTAAATAATTGTAATTCTTCAAGACTAGCCTCTTGATGAGTTGGTGGTCTATTTATTATTAATGTTTTGTGGTATCGTCGTGGGCCTTTCAACTGTTGTGTTGTGTTGTGTTGTAAGGAATTTTTTCTATTTTAGAAATTGAATTGAGATTTGTGAATCATAAGAAATTTTAGTATCTTAGTTAACCCAGGGCCTCCTATACTTCGAGATACCGTAGGCCTCACGATGATGTTCCATAGATGCTCTATTAATATTGTAGCAACTTACATCGCAAATTATATACATATGGATGATAATTTTACGAAACTGACCACATATTTTATCGGAAAAAATCGGTACCAAAAAAAAATACAAACATTATCAATTTTTCCCCTAAAGACTAAGAATCTGAATAATCAGAGTATTCGAGTTATTCCCGCACAGAGAAAGGAAGTGTATGTTCAAGGTCTAGCACTGTTTTTAAACAATGTGCATGTGTTGAGCAACAAGCTAACAAAAAGACATACAACGCACAAATCACAAGGAAAAAACTAATTGTGAATAAAATGGGCCGATAAATCGGCCTAAGTGCATCCACTTCAACCAACAATCCTAATCCAAATCTGAATAATAAGAATTCATTAAAAAACTGGCGAAAAAAAAAATCAATATACGACAATATTTTCTTTTGTCAAATCATGACTTAATCAAGCAATCTAATGGGAATTTGTTTTAACAGGATCTCCTTTAATTTTTTTAAACCGCGATGTGAACACTCAGATCGTTGAAAAGCAAATGAAGCAGACGTCAAAAATCGATCGCAGCCAACGTCGACTTCGGCTCAACGAAAGAGGGCACAAAAGGATTGACCGAGTACGTGCAACTAAAAAATCCTCAACTTTTCCCCGTACTTCGTCTCTCCTAAAAACTGAAAATTGACCGTCAACAATTGACTAATGTAAATGGCCACAATAGGGCAGTCTCAGTGCCAGTATTCAGCTGATACTTTAAATAGCGGAATACTGCCACTTCCACTGATACTGCCCTATTGTAATCAGGCCTTTACTCTAATGTCCAAAACAGTGCTGCCAACTTAGTTGTTTTCCCTAGATTTTTAGGGGGAATTTTTTTTAACAGTTGGACTGCGCCAAAAAGGAATGTCGAGTAACGCGTAAAATGCAAAATGCCACAATATATTAATTTTTTGGCGAGAAGCCAAAATCGGACCTGTCGGACCTAGGTTTGAAAAATCGGACTAAGTCCGACAAAATCGGAACCATCTGGTCACGTTACATATGGGCATTTCCACAGAAAAGTCTACCAGGACCGAAAATGTAAATGTTAATAACACTGTGGTAGTCGAAAAAAAAGACAAGACCGAATTCAACGGTTTATCCCTATTTCGGACACGAGGAATCGAACTGCATCATTAGTTTTTTGAGTTATCGTGACGCCTTCATGAACAAATTTTTTAAAAGGTTTTTTAATCACTTTTTGCCCATATCTATGTATGAGTTAAAGTTTTGGTATTCTAAGCTAAAACCAAAATGTACTCTGCTCTATATGGGCGAAATGCCCATATGTGGCGTAGTGTAAGCAGTTTGGAATTATTAGACATTGAGCACGGGGTTGAAATCCGGCTCTGGTTTTCGCAGCTTCGACGCAATTGCATTTTCTTCCTTTGGCATTTTGTTTTATTTTAAATGGAATAAAAATAAAAACACACCTTGGACAGGAGAAAAAAGCAAATGCTTGCTTAAAGAAAATATCTGACCCACACCCTAATTCTTATTTATGTAAATATATGGAAGACTTTTACCCCCAGGCTATCTAAGGATTTTATTGAACAGATATTAATTTATAGTTTTCATAAGCTACGAAAGATTTGTTTGACTTTGCAATAAAATAAAAAAAAAACAAATACAATTTTTTTGCCATAAAATATGACTTTTTTTTGGAAAATAAGAAAAATTGGATATTTGGTTGCCCTACTTATGTGGCTCTGGGGTAGCGTAATGGATGCGTGTTATGCTCTTGATCTCAGGGGCCGAGGTTCGATTCCCGACACAGGCGAAACGGAGTGTAATGTTCCAAAATCGCATGTTAGGAGCACACAACATAATAAGACAAACACTCACACAAACACAAGAAAACCTCCTTGGTATCACAATGGGCCTACGGTCTAAGTGGCAGCCACTTCAACCAACCTACCTCCTGCCCTACTTATAAGTTTCGACCCCTTGCTATCTGAAAAAAAAGAAAAAGAAACAAGTAAGGGTGTTATAGTCAGGCGAGCCTGACAATAGAATACCCGACACAGACACTTATGTTCGAATAATTTTTAATATCAGGAGTTGTTTAAGGCCATTAGGGGCCCCATATACCGACTTTTGTTTAATTTCTTTATAAAAACCGCCCATTTGCCACGCCCAATTTTTCAAATTTTTTTGGGATTCTAATCGGACCCCTATATATACGCTTAAATTCTAAGTTTCATTGAAATATTTCAATAAAGTCCGCTTTTGAGGCATTTTTGGATTTTTGTGACAGACCCTATTACTAGAGGTACCCTTAATAATGGTTCTATCGAAAAATTTTTTGGGAGGACGTTATGCTAATCAAGGAAGCATACGTGCCAACTTTCGTTGAAGTCCATTTGTATTTCGGGTTTACGAGACAATTTTCGAAAAATGCCCTTATGCCACGCCCACTTTTCAAATTTTTGAAATCATATTACTTGCCTTTAAACATGTTCAAATACCAAGTTTCATCAAAATATCTTGAAAACTCAGGTTTTAGAGCAGTTTTTGTGATTTTCATAACAGACCCTAGTACTGGAGGTACCCCTAAAAATGGTCCGATAGGGTCCATTCTCGAACTTGTTCTTACTCATGTCCCCGTGAGCACGCATACCAAATTTTGTCAAGATAGCTCAACTCCTTCGATAAGATAACTGTATACACAGACAGACAGACAGACAGACAGACAGACAGACAGACGGACAGACAGACAGACGGACATGTCTAAATCGAATCTCCTGGTGACGCTGATCATTTCTATATAAATTTTGTATTGTCTATCTCGACTGGTTCTGGGTGTTACACACAACCCAACAAACGCAATATACCCTCGACACAGAGTGTGTCGGGTATAAAAAATAATACTCAAATAAAAAAAATAAAAAAGCAAATTTAAAAAAGGAAAAAAACTTAAAAAACAAAATTAAAATGGGGAAAAAAAGTTTTGAACAAATCTTTCGAAATTATTATGAATCGTTAATCAAGTGCGTTCTACTCATTTATTTAACTTATGAATATTCATTTCAGCGGCTGTTTTTCACTCCCAGTTCATTCAAACTGTAGCTGAAACTCCATTACCTCCCTCCCTAAGCTCCTTCGCTATTCTTTTTCACTCTCGCGGTAAACTTAAAAAATGATTGTAAAAGATTAAAAAAATCAAGTCCATAAAAAAAATTTCACATCACCTGCGATGATAAATTATACGAAATTAAGCAACAGAAGCGGTAGAAAATATAACGATAAAGAGATGAGAGCACTGAGTTGCAGACTCGTTTATTATTTTTTATTTTTTATTTTCATTTTCATTTTTTTTTTTCAGAGGGAGAGAGAGAGAGAGACAGAGAGAGAATAAAATGACGACGACGATGTTAATGGCAATGGAGGTGACATTGAAAGAAGCATCTTAGCGCGCGAAAGTTCATTAACGCACATATAAAATAAATAACAGCATATTATGTAGCATGCTTTCAGGCGCATACGGTGCCCCTAAAAAATCACGCACGCCTATTTCATGTGCGTGTATTTCACACGCGGTATAAACCAACGAAGCACGGCAGAAGCATGCCAGAAAGAACTGAACTCGAAAGCCAATCTCGCTTGACAGCGCGCTTGTGGAATTTTGATTGAATGGGGCGAAATATGTAAGGCTGCAGGATGCTTAATTTGTATAAAATAGTACGTGATTGTTGTTGTGTTGTAGTCCCTTATTTATTCTTTTTGTTTTAGCTTCGCGACGTAATAAATCAAGAAAGTCAAATTAAAACAATTACTTGTTCGACACTAGAAAGAAAAAATAATATTTTAATATGGAAGATAGCATGCTTTTAGGTGCGGAAGGAGAATTTTAAAATAATCAATTTGCTTCGAGAACGTTGGGAATTGCGATTTTCAGAACGATATGCAATTTTTTCAGTTTGTGACTTCTTACAAGTTTTTTTTTTTTTTTTTTTGTTTCCTTCTTTGCTTGCCTTAAAGTATGTTTCCTATTTTTATGATGTGCGAATGAAATTACATGAAATAAATTAACATGCATTAAGTACACAAATTCTTTCGTTCGTTCTGTGCACTTTCTCTTTCTCTCTCTCTCTCTCTCTCTCTCTCTTCTGTCTCTCTCTTTCATTGCCGCCAACTTTCGAATGGCTTAGAAAGCCAGCAGACCCACATATTGTAGGTTAACCAGAAAAACGTAAATTGACAGTTGAAAAAATTGCTTTCGACGTCTGTTTTCGCTGATTACGCCGCCTGCCTGCCACATATCGATCTGTCTTTCATTGAACTTTCAAATGTTTCGTTCGAGTTTGAATGCGGCCATTTGAACACATGGTCACACACGAATATACACGCACGCCCACGTACCCACGCATGTATGTATACGCTCCCATGCACGCGCGCCCCAAAAGCCATATACGTGTTGCTAAGCCTTATCAGCTAGAAACGTAATTCAGTGCTCAACACTCATATGTCTCCTTGTCTGTCTGCCCGTCTGTCCGTCTGTCAGTCTGTCTGTCTCTCCGATATGTATGGATGCACGATTTTTGGGTTCTTTTTACTTATTTCCGAGAACAGTGCGTACGCGTAGGCGTTCTACCTAAGTTCGAAATCGTATTTTAACATACTTTTGGGCCGCTGAGTTCCGACGCACTCTATACAAAGCCTCAATCTGGGCTTAAGTGCACGAGCCAACGCCTGAAAGCTTACTGCCTACATTCGATGTTTGTCGGTAGCTGCTCCCTGCTCGTTGTTAGAAGTTACTGTTTTTACCCCTATAGGTTTGCTAAGATTTTTTTTTTTTTCTTTTCGGAAATGAACTTTGTAGTGGTTGTTGTTGTTGCTGCTGCTGCTGCTGTTGATAATGTCGACATCGTCGTTGTTTTCTGCTTGATTATTATAGACATTCATCAAAGTGAAAAGCAATGAACTATGAAAAGCAAGAAGAACAACAAAAACAACATGAATAATGGAATGAGGAATAGACAACAAGGATAAAACAGCACAAGAATATCAAGAGTGTTCATAAAAATGAAAGAATGGAATAAAATTGATGGCGGATGGTTTGCTTGGCGGGTGGAGGGTGTTGCCAACTCGCCTCGGTATTTTGTGGTGTGAGACTTAAATACCAAGTTTCTCATTTCATTTCATTCATTTCAATTCTTCATCTTCACTTCCGACCATGGCTTCCGTTTTCTTTTAAGTATTTACCCGGTACGTTCTATGCTGGTTGTGTAGTGTGTTTGTGCATACATGTGTAATTGGTCGAACCACTCGAATTAGACCCTATGCATGTGTATGTATGTATCAACGTCACCAGACGATTCATGTCCGCCCATCTGTCCGTCCGTCTGTCTGTTTAAAACTCTCGCATCGAATCAATTGACGAAATTCAAAGTTCGGTTTTGAGGAGACAAAATTGACAACATTTTGCCGAATGGGATTTAACGGGCTAGTTTATAGAGGTGTGTATGTACCTCGAGCATAAGGGCCTTTTATAAAAATCACAAAAACCGCTGATTGCATCAGGATGCCCTTATCGTCTTTAATTAAATGGGCCATTGAGATGATTTTTTAATGTTATAATGCGCTTAATAATTTGTCTATAATATATAATTTGTGTAATAAAAAGGCCACGCTCACTTCGGACCACTGTGACAATCAATTATTTATAATCGAAAGAGGTATTTTATCTACATATGTCGGGTATTGTTTATTTATGATGAGTTGACTAAAACACCCTTATGTCTTTTTCATTTTTTATAATTTTTTTTTTCTTATTTCTCTTTTATTTATATATTTTGTATTTAGTTTTTTTTTGCTTCGAATTCTACGTTTTGAACGCATCGTTTTTCTTGATTTTCACATGATTACACTTTCGATGGAATTTGTTACAATTTCATGGGCCTCTTCATTTATTTTCTCTTTCTTCTGGCTTTGTTTTGACGCGACAAGCTCTTCTCGTTTATGCCTTCAATATATTTTTCTGTGTGTGCGTGTCGACTTTGGTAATCGGCTTTCATTCATTTGTTCATGCACATGTGTGTATTTTCATTATATTTACTTTAAGTTTCCTTTCGTTTTCGATTGATGATGAGCCATGAGACTTCATTGTGTTTGTCCGTGGTGTGTGTGTGTGTGTGTGTGTGTGTGTCGTTGGTGTGTTCTTCTTTGTTTTTTTTTTTCTTCGGATCGGTCAAATTTGATATCATTTATATCAATAAAGCAATGATTGTCAGAGAAGAGAAAGGTGTAAGGGAAAGACGACGGCGAGGACGAAAGCGAAGAGAAAATGAAGGCAATTCAATAATTCGTTGTCTGTGAGCGATAAGCTTCATTTGATATGTCAAAAGAAAAGCAGCCGAAGAATTTGTCTTCAGAATGATCTCGAGTTAATTGAATATTTTTTTGTTTGTTTTGTTTAAGCTTAAGCTGGTTCTGTTCCGTGAGCTTTTGAGTTTTATTCTTCTTTGCGTTATACTGGTGATCAGTAAATACTTCGGAAAAATGAAAAAGCTTCAAAACGGAATTTTTTAATGTAATTTGAAATTATAGCCACATACAAGATCTTTAAAATCTCCCCACTCTCCACCCCACATGCTTCCTCTTCTTCCTCTTCGTCTTTTCAACACACTCAATCTTTCTCAATCTTTTAGCAGTCTCCTTTTTCTCATCCTCACGTTTTCTTTTAGTCACTTTTAATTTAGAACTCTCTCTCACTTTCTCTATCCCTTTCTCTCTCCCTTTCTCTCCCCTTTCTCTCTCCCTTTCTCTCCTCCCTTTCTCTCTCCCTTTCTCCTCCCTTTCTCTCTCCCTTTCTCTCCCACTTTCTCTCTCCCTTTCTCTCCCCCTTTCTCTCTCCCTTTCTCCCTCCCTTTCTCTCTCCCTTTCTCTCTCCCTTTCTCTCACCCTTTATCTCTCTTTCTCTTTCTCTCTCTCTCTTTTATCTTTCTCTCTCTTTCTCACCATTTATCACTCTCTCTCTCTTCTCCTCTTTACTCTCTCTCTCTCTCTCTTTCTACCTCTTTATCTCTCTTTCTTTCTCTCTCTCTCTCTCTCTCTCTCTCTCTCTCTTCTCTCTCTCTTTCTCTCTCTCTCTTTCTCTCTCTCTCTCTCTCTCTCTCCTTCTCTGTATACCACTTTGTAAAATTCCCTGTCTTTGTTTCACTCTCCCTCTCTAGGTTTGTATCTCTTGTATTTTCTGTAACTTTCTTTTAACACTCTAAGTCGGTCCCTTTCGATCTCTCTTTCTTTAAAACTCAATCTTTTATGGTATTTCAGCATATGGTCATCTCCTTGTTTCTTACCTCATCCTCAATTTCGTACGTTGACTCATCTTGTTTAGACTACAGTTATTCGCAGTATGTCTTTTCATATCTCCTTTGCTCATACATTCTACACCTTCCTGCTTCATCTCTCTCCTTTCTTCGGAATGTATTTGATTTTCGAAGCACCTGCGCTAATCGATCCGCTTAGCCTGTCAATCAGTCCGTCAATCAGTCAGTCGGTCAGTCATTCGTCTATATATTCAGCCACTGAGGCAGTTATTCATTCGTTCATGCATTCATTTATTCACACTAATCCTGCAGAAATAAAACCAATAATGCCAAAGCCAAGCCAAATCATTGGTTCCCTTTACATTTATTCCATGTTCCATCGTGCCTCGTTCCGTTGCCACTTCTTTTTCTTGTTTCTTTTCTTTTCTTCATTTTGTTCGTGTCATTTTTTCCTAATTCTTTATTCCCTTGCCCGTTGGTTCCGAGTTCCAACACTTTGGCGTTTGTATTAGAAAATGAATGAGATAGATGGATAGGAAGAGGATAGGAAGATAGATAGGGGAGACTGAGAGGAGGTGACGAATCTTCCGTTTTGCTGAATCGGTCGATGGGTCGTCGTGTCGTCGTCGCCGACTTCATTGTCGTCGTCGTTCGCCTAAAAGCAGACTTAGTATTTCGCAACCAAATTCTTTAATCAGCTTAAATTCGCTCGCTTATTGATTGAAGCGCTTTTGTGTCAGAGAGTTTATTCTTTTTTTCTTCCTTTCTTTTCTTTTCATTTCTTTGGCCCCAGGTTTTTTTTTTTTTTTTTTTTTTTTTTTTTGAAACTGCGTGAAAATGTGTGGCGGCAGGCAGCAATGGCGGAGAGGTGTGTTTGAGGTCTTTGGGGTCGGAGCGGCTTTAGAGAATTGCATGGATTTGAATTCTAAGCTCAAAGTTTGGAATTCAAAGAACTCAAATTATACGAAAGTTATGGCGAAGGGAACGCAGATACAAGGAAATGAAAACATACATACATATGTATGTATGTGTATACATACATATCTATGTATGTATATACATGAAACTAAACGTTGGCTGTAAAGCCACTTAAGAGTTTCCTTTCCGTTTTTATTGTTTTGACCCTTTTAGCGCTGTCTAAACTGCTGCTAGCGCCACGAACAAGCGTGTCTATATGTGTATATACAAATATGTATGTGCATACTTGTGAAGGCATTTGTGTGTTTGTATTGGCCCGAAAAAAATCGATTTTTTTCTTGACACTCTCTTTATTAAAGCAAATGCGATATAACGCAGCATCCATTTTTATGAAAGCGAAAACAAAGCCTGAGCAATAAAATGAAAAAAAATAAAGTTCACATAAACACACACATACAAACACGAATATAAATCTTAATAAGTGCGTTGTGTGCGTGCAAATGACGAAGCGTTTCTTGTTTGATGCCTAAATAGCTCAATGTCGTCGCTCAAATCCCGAAAGTATGCTAAGTTCCTGCCCATGTTAATATAAAAAAAAGGACTTTGTTGGTTTTATTCTTTAAATATTTAAGTGAACTTTTAGCCGAATTACATGTTTAGCGCTTTATTGGCTCTCGAGATCTTTAACCATTTTCACGTCATTCGGGCTTTGCTTTACGTTCTCTTCTTCCTCCTCTCCTTCGTCTAAGTGGACGAAGTCTTGCCATAAGATGAAAAATGTTTTAAATGAAGCTCATCATCAGATGGAAAACAAAAACGATACAAGTCAAACTATAAAATGTGATTTGCCATTATTGTTTTCTCTAGCAGAGAGTGAAAGAGATAGATAGGGAGAGAGAGAGAGAGAGAGAGAGGCGCTACATATGCCGAGTGAGAGAGAAAGATTTTATCATTCCGAAAATTATATTTTTATGTCAATTTGAAATGCGAATACATATATATTATTTAAGTATTAGTGTAGTAAAAAGAAATCCATTATTTTTGCATTAAATTGAGGGCTTTGTTTAAGATAGTTAGAATGACCCGATTTAGGTCAAATATGCGCCGTTTTGTTCGATCAACTGGTTTGCCATTTTAAGGTAATTTCATTATGCCTCTTTCATAAAGCCCTCGTTCCTATTAGCAAAAAATATGAGACAGTCGAATTTCAGAAGCCTCTCTTGAAGCGAATGTTTCACCAGCAAAATGTTCGCCATGGACAGGAACAGATGGTAATCACTTGTGCCAGGTCCGGATATAAGGTGGATGCAGAAGAACCTCCCAACCAAACTCCCGGGCTTCTGGCGAGTCACTATCGAGTGTGTGGCCTGGCGTTGTCCTGATGAACACAATTCCTCTCCTATTGGCAAAGTGGCCGCTTTTTTGGGCGATTGCTCTTCAGACGGTCCAATTGTTGACAGTAGAGTTCCGAGTTAAAGTTTTGCCGTATGGAGCACTCATAGGATAATTCCCTGCCAATCCCACCAAACAACAGCAAACCTTCCTGGCCGTCAATCCTGGCTTGGCCCCGTTTCCGCCGGTTCACCGTGTTTCGACCACGACCGTTTTCGCTTGACGTTGTCGTAAGTGACCCACTTTTCATCACCAGTCACCAACCGCTTCAGAAATGGGTCGATTTGTTGCGGTTCAGCAGCGATTCGCAGATGGAAAATTCGGTCTATGAGGTTTTTTTGCGTTAACTCGTGTGGACACCTCATACATCGAGCTTCTTTGTGTATCCACCTTATTCAAATGGTTCCAAACGGTTTTTTGTGCAATCTTTAGCTCTTTTGCAATCGAAACAGTGCTAGCACGATGGTCGGACTCGATAATTTCCATGATTTTATCGACATTTTCGACAATTGGCCTTCCAGTGCGTGGTGCATCCTTGACATCGAAGTTACCGGAACGGAATCGACGAAACCAAAATTGCGCATGACTGGCTGTTACAGTATCAGGTCCATAAACGCTATTCACATTTTCAGCCGCCTGGCTTGCGTTTTCTCCCTTATCGAAGAAAAACTGTAAAATGTAGCGAATTTTCTCTTTGCTGATGTCCATCTTTGACAAGCTCTCAAACAAAACTGAATCAATCAATCAAAAAGTGTCAAAAAAGCTTTTTTAGTAGGAACTGTCATCTTTCTAATGCCCCCTAGCGGAACACGATCGGACTTATACAACGCGAGATGCAGATAAATAACGCCATCTATTGGAAAAATAATGGATTTCTTTTTACTACACCTAATATTTCAGTGGTTTATATTAAAGCAATTGAATGTCTAATAATTTGATGACTTCAAAAGATAAAGACAGTGGGGGAGATAGGGAGAGAGAGAGAGAGAGAGAGCGAGAGACCCAGAGGATTTCATTTGTTCGAAGCTGATGATTTCTTTTATACTTATCCTTTCTTTATAATGAAATAAAGCTGCCTTCATATAGTCGTTCGCAATTGGGCTTCTTTTCTTTGTCGACACAGCCGCCACTGAAACCGCCGCCGCCGCCGCCGCCGTCCAATTCAATTTAATTCTATTCAATTCAGTTCATTTCAATCCAAATCGAGTCGAATTGAGTCGAATTTAATCTCAAAATCTGAGCATTGTTAGGCTGAAAGAAGAGCTCATCCGCTTCCTAGTTCGTCCTTTTTTTCGTTTTCTGTTTTTCTTTCATCCATTGTATATAATTCTTTGGCTTTTTTCTAAGGAAATCGTTCGACTGTCACCATTGACACTGCGGCAACGGGGGCTCCAATTGCTTTTATTAAGTCATTCATACAATGATCAAATGGTGGCACATTGAAATCGAAAATTGAGCCTACTCCATTCCCCAATCCTCGAGCATCTTACTCATCGCTCTTCGCGACCATCTCCCGTTCATTCGTTCATTTATACATAGGATCTGTGTTCTGTTGAGAAATCTTAAGGTCGAGAGTCAGCTGTTGACTGATAAAATTATTTGAAAAATATTAATACTGGATTTTGGTGTCTTCGGAAGAAGAGAAAAGGAAGACATTTTTTTATACTTATATATATATATTTATATTTTTATTTTTTTCGAGAAGAAGAAGGACAAAAGAATAGACAAAAACAACGATAGCACAAGCAATGGCCGTTTTAATTTCAGCTCACCTTTGTTGGTCTCTGTTTAGTTTTTAGATTTTATACATCTGTATATTTATAGCTATACATACATATAAGTATATATTTTTTGAAATCTTTTTTTTTTTTTGTTTTTGTTGTGAGTGACAATGTTTATTTATATTTGCTTATCGCCTGTAATTTATCATTTCCATTTTCTTTTGGCCATTCTATGGAAGTGAGATATTATTGTGGGGCTGGCTTTTGTTCTGGCTTTGTATTAGGGCGTTAGTACAGCACTAAGAACATTTTGATAAGCTGCACGCTAACTTCCAATTGTGTACTCAAGCTTCAAAGCGAGAGTGTCTTTTGTATCCAAAAAAAAAAAACAAAAAAAAAAATATGCTTAAGCTAAGCTAAAAACGTAAACAAACGAGAATGGATATGAAATTTTCTCGCAGACCAGAATTTCCATTTTCGATATGATACAATTATCTTTCGGAATTTTTTTTTTCTTCTTCTATTTTTGTTGTTTTCTTTTGTGTTAGCTTTTATTGTAAAGGAACGAAGAAAGAGACTTCCTTTGGACAGCCTAAAAGCATACCTTTATAAGTAATATAATAATTCCATATAATTATTGCCTTCGTTGGTAGGTACTGTCGTCGTTGATTCGAATTCAATCGCTCGTAAAAGGACATTAAAAACAAACAGTCATGTTTGCATGAGTGTGTTTGTTGTGTGTGTGTGTGTGTGTGTGTCGTGTGTATGTAGAGTTAATTAAATATTACTAATGTTTATTGTTTCATGTGGCATCGTATAATTGAATTGATGGCAAATAGTAATTATTTTGTAATTATTGCTGGCGCTATCCATGCCTATCATGCGAATTATCTTTCATATGTGCATATGTGCATACTTGATTTGATGAGTCCTTTTTCTAATCAATTTTATTTTAATGTTGTTTTTTTTTTTTTTTTTTGTAACCACAATGTTTAATAATAGGTACGTATAACGAATTAAAGCGTCATTTGGCAAAAAGTCGTTTGCGAATTTAGGAAAAGGAAACCCCTTTGAATACAATAGTGAGCGGGGATTTGACTTAAAGGAGAAAGAAAGGAAAATTTTTCTGGTCGCACGCGATATACATGCATATGCATATCCTTAAAAGGAACTCAAACTCTTCAATCACAAATTGTCACACACCAAATTTGGCTTTAATTCAGTTCATATGGTTTACAAATCTTGATAAGTTAATAGACAAGGACTAGACAAGCTCGAACATTGAATAGCTGAACAAGCGAGTGAGGTATAGAAAGCGAACCGCAGAGATTGAGTGTGAGTGCGAGATAGCATCAATGTCCTATAAAAGATATATTAAATTGTAGTACATGAGGATGGTATGGAGGAAGGAAACAAAAAAAAAAAAAAAAAAAAAAAAAAACTAAAAACCGAAAGAAGGCCTTAACAAAGCATGAAAAGTGATGAGATAGACAAATCTATAAAAAAAACCTAAATGCCCTTCAAAATGTTACAAATGAAAAAAAAAAAAAAAAAAACAACAGCAAGGAATACGAAGTGAAATGAAAATAGCGAGGAAGAAAGAGATAGTAGACGAAACAAAAACCAAAAAAAAAAAAAATAATAATAATAAAATGTTGCCATAAAAAAGTTAGCATGCAGGCTGGTAATTTAAAGCACCCAAACTAACTCATGAGACATCTTAAAGGAGGTGAGGGAAGGCAAGGACGCGAAAGAACAAGGAATGGCGAATGGTGAATGGCATTGCAAAGAGTAGGACATTGCTTGGGCTTTGGTAATTTACGTAAAATCAATAATAGCGAGGCTATCCACAGTAGGGTACTTCATGGCAGCAATCATCAAGGAATGACGACGATGACGACAAAGACAAAGACCAAAAGCGCCAAGCCACGCAATAAAATAGGACAATAATAAAGACGTAATTTATACAAGGACAAAGGCAAAAGAATAGAAACAAAATAACAATAACAGCAACAACAACAACAACAACAACAGATAATAAGCAATTTGGAAGCAAAAGCTCAAGAACGAAAGCGTTAACGTTTGCGGACGAGTCGCCTCGCCTTGCCTTGCCTTGCCTTGCGTCGGATAAACTCGAATCACTGCATTATCAAGAGGCTCCGAAAATGATAATTTAAAATGCGAAATAGTGCAGTGCCCGAAAGTATGCTATAACTTTCGCCAATTGAAAGAAGCCACTTGAATGAGAGGAGTTTCTTCTGCTCGGTTCCTTTTTGTATTCTCGTCCCTTCCCTTTTTTTTTTTGCTCGTCTTTAAGTTGAAGTTAACGAAGTGTAAGAAATTAAAAAGATATTTGTTGAGGGGCTTTTAGCCATTTTTGGCGCTTCATTTTAGAAATTTTTTTCTTCAAAAAAAAAATATACATTTATTTGTGCATATACATACATATAAACTCAAAATGAAATAAAATCAGAAACGTTGACTTTAATTGAAAGCTGTTGGACGCAAGATGTGATTTAATAAGCTGGAAAAAAATTCTTCTTTGTCAATTGTTCCCTTTGGACTGTTCCTCCTACTTTGAGAAGGAGTCAGCGTGATTATGCGAGAGATTGAGACAGATGCAGAGAAAGAGTAACGGATCGATAGGGAGAAAGAGAGCGAAAGACATAGAGCGAGCATTCCAAATTCCAACAGCCTCGCCGATCCCTGTCATCCTGCCATGACCGTCTTTTCAGTTCATTTACCAATTTTTGAAGTTCTCATCCTGTCTACTTTATTTCAAAAATCCCTGCATACATTCTATAAGTATATTCGTAAGCATGCCTTTTGAATGTCTCAAAAAAGGCAAAAAAAAAAATAAAAAAAAAACAAAAAATAAAGGAAAATTCATTGTTTCGCTTCAAGTTTAAACAGATCAGCTATTTGAGAAAAATTAAAAGACAAAATGAGAAGAAAATGTCGAACGGTTTGCGGCGAAGTAATTGCAAAAAGTTTTGTATTGTAACTCGACTCCGTCGTATAATATGTCAAATGAGTGTGCAGAATATGGAGTGCAACGATGTGGGTTTGGATACGTGTGTGCGTGTGTGTGTGTGTGTGTGTGTGTGTGTGTGTGTTCGTGCATGTGGTGGAGTGAGTGAGTGCGTTGGGATCGCCTAACGAAATCAAACTGCTTGCAATGATTGATGATTGTGCTTTTGAGCTTGAAAGGAATTTAAGCTTGCACTTTGGGCCGATACTCGTGTACACGTAAATTCTAAGACTAATGCTCACACGCACACACACCCAATGCACACATATGAAATATAGTGTAATATGTACTGCAATGCCTTGACGTTCGAAGGATTCCACGACACTGTTCCCTGAGATATAGACTGAAAATGAGTGGGAGGGAGGGAGGCAGGGAGGGAGGTACGGCGAGTTCTCAGTCATTGAACTTTTATTTGCCTTCAGCTACGCAAAACTGTCAAAACAACTCAGGGAAGTGAATAATAGTTCGAGATGTTTTGGTGCACTCCGCACGTGAGTGTGTGTGTGTGCACGTGTGCATGTGCATGTGTTCCTGCTGCTGCTACTGATTTTGAAAGCCATGACCCTCTTGAAGTTTGTTTTGCCGTCGGACGTTAAACCGAAACTAACGAATGAACAGAAAGAGAGAGAGACAGAGAGCGAGGGAGTAAAAAAAAACATCGGATTTTGTAGACATCGACATCGACAACATGAAGAATCAGTCACGCTGCAAAAATAACAACAAATTTCGTAGCAGCAGCAGCAACAACGAAAATAACAACAATGACAGTAACAAAAACAGCAACAAAGAGTTGCATAAAAATCACTGACTGTAAAGATGGAGCCTAAAGGTGACGATGGCTGGAACAATGGTGACGATCGAGTGGAGCTATGGCGCGGCGCTCCCATATGAAATGACAAGCGGTGGAAGGACTTCGTTCAATTCTTATATAATATTTTTTGTTTTTTTAATCATTTTCGTTGACACCATGTTATGTTGGAGATTTGGTTTTTCGAAAACTTCAGAGAAAAGAAACATTTAACTTGAAATAAAGAAATAAAAAATAAAGGATGTCAGCTGAGATAAGCTTTTCGCTTGGACTCAAAGGGTATAGCACTATAAGCATAGTGATTTGGCCCCCGAAGTCTATTTCGACGAAAGTTATTTTGCTGTTTAGATCAATGCAAAACATATAATTTGTGCCGAGTTTTTGCTCTCTATCTATCTCCTGTAGTCCTGGAATATAATTGAAAAAAATTGTTTTCTTAGAGCAATTCAACAAAATCATATCTAAGACAATCAATAAAGATAGAATATTCATTCAAAAGCCCACATATAGAAAATTTACTCAGAAAATATTACAAAAATATTTTTCAAGCAATTTTGCTAAAACCAATACATGCTCCCGTGGAAGGATAATTTTTCATGACAATTTTTGTTGTTATTCCAGAAGTGGTACAACTTAGGCAAAATACATTAAAATAGAGTTTTATGACAAGATGAAGTATGTTAAGTTTCAATACGCTCAGCTGGCTGCAACATATTTAAAAAAAAAAAAAAAAATGCATACTTCTCGGTTATACCTGTGATTCATGATACAAGAAAACAAGATAGCGCCACTTCAGCCCGATGATGTCACAAATACAAAATGAGAGCTTCGTTGTTGTTGTTTTTCATGCTAAGCCCAACGTCACAACTATACTTTAGCATGGGAAACAACAACAATGCGAATGCTACAAAATAGCGGTACCCGAAATGGCGCTATCTTGCTCTCTTTGTATCATGCCTGTGATTGATATGCACCAATATGGTTTTTACCTATAGTCATAACAGGTGAATTTGTGTAACAAACATCCAACAAGAATAAAAACTTGCCTAATCCTACAGAAAAGTCTAACCACAGTCCAAATATTCCCGAATTCCACTGAAAAATCTATTCCAAATAAAAAGGATATTTCCGACTGCGGCCCCAGAAAGGGATTTTAAAGCATTGTTTACTTTTCGATAGGTATTAACTAAAATCACTGTACAGTGGGGACTCGTTATAAGTCGTTTCTCGTTCCTAAAAAATCGACGTATAGCGAATCAGTTTTTTTCATATGATTATATGAAATAATTTGCAATTGGTTCCTTAAAGCTCAAAAATTGATACACAAATTGTTTAAAGTCAATTCTAAAGTCAATAAAACGAAATTTCCCTACAACTGGCATCACTGCTCGAATGTCTGATTTCCAAATATTCATCGGATGCAGAGCGTTTTACGCTGCGTCCACAACAACGGAATTGATTTGAGCTACTTCCATATGCTTGCATGTGTTTGCGTCAATTGACGGAATGCACCTGACGCGCAATTGGAGATGGCACTTAGGGGCGCAAAAGACGAAAAAAATTTTTGCCAAATTTTTAGACGTAATTGCGAATCATTTGCGACGTATAGCGAACCAGGGTGTTAATTGATACGTTTGTGTGTGAATCGACGTTTAACGAGGCGACTTATAACGAGACCCAACTGTACTGTCCTTGAGATATCCTTGAAAGATATTGGTAAAGGTTCCCGCATACAACTTTTAAATTGAAAGACTAATTTATATTTCAGCCAAGATATTTCAATAAGTTAAAAACATAATTGATACTTTTTCAAATTGGCAATGAAATTTTCAAATGTAAGCCTGGCAGTATGCAACGTATTTTTGTTATAATGATTTCGAAAAGATAATGAGACATAGCGTTGCAACTATAAGAGTAAAGTTCCTATTTTCTTTAACAACTTACAAGGGACTTCGTATATTTTGAAACTGCATCATTACTTTAAACCATATTCATAAAAAGTTTAGAAATTATTGGGCCTCCTTTTTGTAACGCCCAATTTTGTTCATAAAAATTGCTACTAAAGACGCTCAAATAACCCATAAATTTAGTATATTTTGTAGTTTATGTAAGTGAGAACAAAGATTGGTTACTTTTCCACCGAGTAGTGCCTAAAAATCCTGAAAAAATGGCTAATGAAGAAGCTATAACCGAAAATTTGAAAAAGTGGGGCTTTTGAGGAAAATCCACTTAGCACAGCCTTTAAACTTTTTACGAAAAATATGAAAAAATTCTCAAAATATCTTTGACCCATAAGCTTTCGAAAAAACCAGGATAGAAAAAAATTTCTTTTGGGACGCCGTAATGTACATTTGACCATTGGGATTAGAAGTTAGTTAATTGCCCCGACCTTAAGAAATATATTGTAAGGACGTATTTATTTTCTATTCAGTTAAGAATTGAAGTTATTGTAAACAATGCTTAAAACTGCAAAGGACATTTGTACTGAGTGCAATTGCAAATTCGATGCAGATATGCACTCAGACAAAGCATACCTTAAGGAGATGAGTCTTCTAAAAATCTTTTGCAGTGATGTCTGCCTCCTGCTATGTTTTCCTCAACAACCAGAAAAAACTACGTCCCTCTCTCTCTCTCTCTTTCTCTCTCTCTCTCTCTGTTCTCTCTCTGTAAATATTCAAATGTTCTTTTTAACGGAATAAAGCCGCTCACTTACCTACTCATCTTGGTCCCTTTTTTTTAGTTTCTCTCGCTGCTTTATTGGCTTAAGTCGCTGTCGTCGCTCTGCCTCTGCCTCGGTCTCTGTCTGTCTATGTCTGTCTTTGTCTCAAATTAGTTAATCAGAGTCGTCATAACTGCTGAATATATAAATGAAGTGAATGGTTGCCTTCATTCAAAGGACACTTAATGTATAAATTGAGTTATGTGCTTTACTTTCCACTATAGAATAGAAACTTCTTTTAGTCTCTTGGTTTTTTATTTTGCTTTAAATTTTTCTGTTGGGTTTTTCCCCTGATTTTATTTTAATAACATTTAATAAGAACGAAATTCGTTTCTTCACATTTATTTTTGCTCTTTCTACAGGTTTCCTTTTGAGTTTTCTAGGACTTTTGATGAGAGATGTCTCCTTGAACTTCTATTCAAAGGCCCTATGGTATAAAAGTGCACGTGTGCATGTGTACGTAGTCGGGGATAGCTTGTAGATACTCGTCATACTATATTTAAGGTTTTAACCCTTTAAAGCCCGAATTATAATCGGCTGTATAATGCTACCCCTCTTCGACGTATAACGAAAGACAATGGTGTATTGTTTAATCAGGCGAAGCTTATAAATTATATAGATGATAAATGAAATTTTCTATAGAAATAAAATGTCTTTCAACTTTTTTAACAGCAACAAAGTTATAAGATATTTCTTTTCTCTCAGTTTTTCTTATAGTTGTGCATCAAAAAAAAAAAAAAAAAATGCAAAATTTTTGCTTTGAATTGAATTTATTTTAAGCAAAAGAATTAATTTTTAAAAAGTCATTAACAGGGCTCGGATTTTGACTTTAATTAATTTATAGCATATTTCATGGGGCAAAACAAATTTTCTTAGCTACATTTTGCGAAAAAATTTAGCGAAGTTGGAGTTCAATTTTATGTGAGTTGAACAAAATTCTTACTCCATGAAGTGTGCCTTGAATTTATAAAAGTCAACAAATTCCAAGTCGTGGTCATTATCTTTTCGAAAATTCTATATCTGAACTTAATCGTCCATTATAGACCTTCATCTATTGCAAATAATTTCGAGAGAAATCCCTTCTCTTTGCAAAATTGTAATGCATTCATTTCTTTGAACACCAATCTACCATACTCCATTTAAATCAACACATTACTCTGTATCTTCTTCTTATTGAGTATTCAAATGTCCTGGCCCACCTATCCGCCGGTGTCCGTAAGAGGGCACGTCCGAATGTTGCCTATAAGCAACTTTCGGGCGCTGAAGGGTTAAAAATCTAGTTGGGTTCTTTCTTTCATTATTACTTATGCAATTACGAATTTGGAGTGAGCCTTACGATATCAAATGCCACAAATGCGACGTCGAGATGGAACACTGAAGAAAAAATAGAAGATGAAAAAAGAAGAAGAAGAAGAAAAAAAAACGAAACCAACTTAAGAGGAAAGAATAAAGGAAAGAATTATTGAAAAAGTTACAGCATAACTTAATGCGCTTTGGCAACAATACAAATAATGAAGTTGCCGTGTGTTTTTTTCTTCTTCCTCTATCAAAGAAAAACGTATTCACTTGCATACGCATATATCGCGCACATATCACACACGCACGCACGTGTCTATCAGCTCTTGAGAGATCTCGTCTTCAAAACTCTATGTTGAGTGCCTTTATACATGTTTCTCCGTCTTAATGACTGACTGAATGGCTGAATGACACACTGACTGGATTGCTGACTGACTGAAAAACGGCTTGAATGAATGAGTGAACGAATGAATGAAAGAATTAATTCAACTGCGTTTTGTGGCTGCTTCTCTTTTATTTCACATTGAATTGTTTGGTCGTTCTGTTGCTCTAAGCTGTTCTGCCTTGTTGCAGTTATAAAAGTTGTTGTATTTGTTTGTTTTTCCTGCTGCAGTTGGTGTTTTCCTCGGCTGTTGTTATTGCTAACCATAATTATAATTGAAGAAAAGAGTTGCAATAATTAGCTTGTTAGGCAAGCAAACATATAAAAAGGGCAACGTACAAGCACAGTTATGCAAAACACAAAAAAGAAGGCTAGAAAAGACGAATACATAGAGACACAAACAGGCATACAGCAAAGGCACATACAGAGGCGTGTTTGCTTCAATTTAATGTATTGTTTAAATGCATTAATGATCTTAAGCAATTTTCGATTCATTCAATACATATAAGAATACCCTCAAAAGTGTGCTTCAGTTTTCTTTCTTTTTTGGTTTTGCCCATACTTGTTGCACTTTTCAAATTAAGTCTTTAATCCAGCGAAAATAAATGTCTTCGCTTTTTATACCCGACACACTCTGTGGTTGTGTGTAACACCCAGAACCAGTCAAGATAGACCATACAAAATGTACCTATATAGAAATGATCAGCGTCACCAGGAGATTCGATATAGACATGTCTGTCCGTCTGCCTGTCTGTCTGCCTGTAAACAGTTTTCTTATCGAAGGAGTTGAGCTAGCTTGAAGAAATTTGGTATGCGTACTCACAGGCAAATGAGTAAGAACAAGGACCCGATCGGACCATTTTTAGGGGCGCCTCCAGTACTAGGATCTGTTACGAAAATCACAAAAACTGCCAAAATCGAAATATTTCAATGAAACTAAGAATTTGAGAGTATAGTTAAGCCTTCGATTAGAATATAAAAAAATGGGAAAATTGGGCGTGGCTAAGGAGCGGTTTTCATAAAGAAATTTAACAAAAGTCGGTATATTGGGCCCCTTATAGCTTTAAACACTTCTTGATATTAAAAATTATTTGAAGATGTATGTCTGTGTCGGGTATTCTATTGTCAGGCTCGCCTGACTATAACACCCTTACTTGTTTTATTTAGTTTTTTGTTTTTTTTTGTTTTACTTACATTGCGAGCGTACTCACACACACCAGCACGCAAAGGAACATGAAAGCAGAGACACATGAAGAGATATATTTTTATAAAGATAGCAATTCGAACTGAAGAAGCAGCAGCAGTAGCAGTGGCAGCAGCAGTAGCATCTTCAGCTTTGGCAAAAGCAGTAAATGTCAAATAAAAGTCAAACTTACGAAAGGCACTTTTGTATGGGACACACAACAGCAGCACAGCAGCAGCAACAAGGACAACAACATGTACAAAAACAAGAACATTGGCACTCTTCATCAACTCACACACACACACACACACACACACAAACACATTGTATATACGTATATTTCTCAATTTATATGTATGTATATGAGGGGACATTAATAAACGTATTTATATAAATGTGTATATATTTTTTACGACCCTTGCTGCTGCTGATGGTGGAGACACCTTGGCCGCAAGTTAACATTAATTTTACACACGGCACCACTAACATTAAATTGCCATTTGGGAGCGCTGTAATGGCTGTAGCATAAAGCAGAAGATTACAGAATACAACAAATGTCACCGCATGCCACAAAGGAAGTGCACTCGCTGTCTTTTTCTACCCTCGTCATTCTTTCTCTTTCTCTATTTCTCTCTCTCTCTCTCTCTCTTTCTATCTCTTTCTATCTCTCCTGCTCTTTAGAATTAAATTGTTTATTAACTTAAGTTTAATTAAAACGTTTCTCTAAACGCATAGGCGAGAGATTTTGCAATTATCGTGTATCGTAACATATTTTCAGGCGTTTTTACGCTTTATAGATTTTAAAAGCTCAAGATGCTGATTTCAAAGACTGAAATTGTTGCTATTGCATGTAACTATTTGACACCGATACGTGCTCATGGAGGAGGCCCGTGTGTATGCGATCCGTTTTTTTTTATTTTTTTTTTTTTATTAAATTTTTTTTACCACTATTGGTAGCTGCCATTTTCTGTGCTCCATGCTCACTGGTTTAATAACCTTTTTAGAAGATCATAAAAAGTGCGCTGCGCTGCTTTTCTTTTTTATTCTTCAACCTCGTCTTTGCCGGTTTTATGCTTTCGTTGCGGGGAAAATTTCATTTCATTTTCAAAAAGCACTCAAAGCGACTTTATAGCAACGGAACGTTATGATTTCGCCATGCTGACGACACTGATGATGACAGTGACGATGACGATAACGATGACAATCAATGTATATACGTATCATATAATTGCGAATATATATTTGTATGTCTATATGTATATATCAGTATATCCATATAAACAAATATGTACTTATATATATATATATGTGTGTGTGTTGTGTGCTCACTTTTGTTATAACATTTTACTACCCATTTTGGGACATTAAAATCGCCATTAAAACACTCCGAAGTCTGCGTCTGATTAAAATATTTCGGATAAAATATCATCACCCTTCCAATATGCAGGACAATTTTTACGCTTTAACTGTAGGAATGTCCAACAAAAAAAAAAAAAAAATTTTTTTTAATTTATGCGAAAGCGTATTAAAGTTAGCTACAATTTTAACTTTCGATGCAAAAAGCATGATCTTAAAGATTTCCTGCTTAACCCTCTTTACACAGTGTATTCGGTTCCACATCTAAATGTATGTATGTAGTATGTAGCAACGATGTAAAAAAGTTTTTCCAATAAATATGCAACGAAATATTTTTGGGGTAGAATAAAGTTTTTCAATCGCTACTGCTGCTGCTGCTGCTGCTGCTGCTGCTGATATCGTATTATGCACTTCAGTCAATTGAAACTCTACGACAGAATAAATGGAAATAAGAGAAAAAATAGAAATGGGAGAAAATTAAGGACATGTCCTTCAAGGATATGCGCGCATTCATTATCATAGTAACTACACAATTTTCTGCTGTTCTATGCACTTCTTTATGCCTCCCGCTCCATAAAGTTGTGTGTCGCTTTCATTTGAGCGTGGTATATCCAAGATTTTTTGGTTCTTTTTGAATTTTTTCGTCCTTCTCGTCCATTGCGCTTTGGTTATTCGCATATAATTCGATGCGCTTCATTTCACTAAAGCGTGCGTTTGTCCAAACTTTTTATGCATCCCTTATGTGCGTGCTTGTCGAATTGTGAGCTCGGATCTGTTTCCATGCGCTTGTGTGTGTGGGTGTCTGTGCATGTTTGTGTGGGGTAAAGTTATGTCGTCGTCGTCGAGCTTGTGCCTTAGTTTTTCATTGAAAAAGTTTTACTTTTAATAACGCCAAGTGAATTGTGCTGACTGCACTAAATGGTCGCCTTTTGCCTTATGCACGCTTTATTCTTTCTTATTTTTTTGTGCTTATTTTTTTTCTTTTTTGTTATTTGGGTCCAGGAATGTGCATACAGTTAATCAGCATGTAAAAAGCACAGTCACAAAGCTGATTCTGTAATGCTAGAAAAAGCTACAGATCTAGACGCGCTCACAGTTATTGTTAGTATCGCATTCACGACTATAGTCACAGTCATACAGCTATGTTCACAGTTATAGTCACAGTGTTAACAAAAGTCTCTGTAACAGCCATAATCACATTATTAGCTAAAGCTGTTTTCACACTGACAGCCAGAGGCAGTCACGGCCAGATAGCCAAGGTCATATTGAAAGGCATAGTCATAAGAAGTCGCGGTCATTGTCACAAATCTGGCCATTAGAATATCCACAGAAACATTTACAGTCACAATTATGGTCTCAGTCACAGTTATGGTCACATTAGTAGCCAAGGCTGTAGTCACAGTGACAGGCACAGTCAAAGTCTTTGCCACAGCTCCAGTATTAGTCTTTCCGGCTATCTTTGTAATGCTGACTGTCACGATTGCGATGACATTGATTGCATACATTAGGGCGTTCCAGACGTGAAAAAAGTTTTGAATATCGAATACGGCGGGATCTTAAACGAAAGATAAGGTAAAACGAAAAATTTCGCACTTATTGAAAATTTTTCTCATTGAAGTTTAGAGCCTGAAACGTCCCAATATACATTGGAAACTATCATAGATGAACCCTCCCTTCTAGTCGTAATAAAATTGAAAAAAAAAAAAAGAAATAAAGAGAAGAACAATGACAACAACGACGCATCGTTGGGACAGGCATATGGAAGCATCTCCTGTTTTCTGGATTCGAAACGTTTTTTGTTTTGCGCTCAAGTCTTATCTTCGCATTGGAAAGTTTCTTTTTCGATCATTGTTTTTAAGAGAACTACGGAAAAAGAGAATTCCATTTAACTTTTTACATATTTATGATGACGAATCGCTATCGCTTTCCAAAGTTCCTTAAAAAATGCTGCTACACAAAACAAAAAAAAAAAAAAAGAACACGTACAAGATTTAATTCGAATTTAAAATGCTGCTGTGATCAATTCATCTGCCTTCCCTATTCAATTACACGCCCTCCTGTGTAGCTCTCGCTCATTAATTGAATTTGTAGATTTTGCATGCAGCAATTGAAAATTTATTGCTCCCTCTTCGCACTCACATGCTGTGTGACAGAGGACTCATCGCGTCGCGTCGCGTCGTCTCGATTGAATTGCTTTTCACCCATTCATGCTTACAAGCTTGTGGACAAAACGTCATTTAATTGCAATTTAGTAAATTGTTCATTTTTTCTTCCATTTTGGTATTTTTTTTTTTTTTGTTCTTTTTCGTCTTTTTATCCTGTGCCGGTTAATAAAGTAGAGAAATAAAAAAAAAAATAAAATAATGAAAAACAATAGCAAACGGTGGCGGTGAAAATTAGTGCACAAAATACTGAAAAGCACAATCGAGTCCAACCTTTTGTAGGCGCCCCTGTGGCCCTTCATTCGACAGTGACCGCATGCATTCGCACATAAAGCTGCTTACATGTGTATTAAAAGCTATATATTTTGTGGTGATTTATCTTAATTTAAATGTTGCCGTAACAACAACAAAAGCGGATATACACATTGCATGTACCAATTCGAACGAGAGCTACAATAATAGTCCCTCCGTTCGAACGTCCGTTCTCGTCACTCCCGTTCGGTCGGCGTCGGCGTCTGCGTCGGCGGACAACAAAAGCTGAACAACATGGTAAAGAGTGAAAAACAATAGCCAAAATCCACTTCAACGCCATTCAAAAAATATATGAAACGTAAAAAGCAACAATAAAGCGCCTAAGAGCATACAAGGGTTTTTTTTTTTTGGTTTGTTTTTGTTTTCATGTTTGCATTCTTTCTTCTTTTTCATTGTTGCGCTTTTATCGCAAAATCAATTAAAAATTCATCAAATAATTAACAAAAGCGTCGCGAGCTCTTTAGATTCTCAGGGCGCACACAGCCGCACGGTTTCACAAGCCGAACGAAAGCTTGATAGTAAATATTTTGCTGTCTACTTTTGGGCACCATGCAGCGCGCGCTTTCGCACAATAGCAGCTATTTATGTATGTATCTCAGTAAATGTCTCCCTCGGGATAATTTAAATTTTGCTGCATATTGAGCACGCGAACGTGTCTCGCACAGCTTCGTCGCTCTGTGTCCTTGTGTGTGTGTTTTTTTTTTTTTTTTTTTGTATGCATGTGTGTGTGCGCGCGAGTAGGTCTGGTATCTTGCATAAATGATGCAAAACAAATTAAATTGCATTTAGTTGGCAACATTTCTGCAAGAAGGTGCAATTTTGATGGATTGCTTGACAAAAACTTTCGCAACACACGGAATTCGATGCTTCTCGCCCTTTGAACAAGCAAGACAAACAAAAACTAAAGCATTAAGGTAAACGAATGATGTATGCAATGCTTTCGAAAAGTTGTGTGTGTGTGTGCGTGTGTGTGTGTGAGTGTGTGTGTCAGGGTTTGTGCGCGAGTGTGCGAATATTGAATTTGTATTGTTTGTGGTAAATTTTATGCACAGAGACTTTGCTTCAATTTACTTAGCTACAGACTTGAGGAAACTTTGGAAATTGCAAATGAAATTAGAGTTTCGCATACATTTAGGCACACAGCAATGGAATTTGTATGGAGATTTTTAATGAAAAAGCAGAGGTCTCAACTGCTAGAATTTTTAGATAAAATTAAACCTCGGAAGAAAACTTATTCTCGAGCGGATTAAGTGAATTGAGCCTTAAATTTAAAGTCACATAATTGAACGAAGGTATTCTTTGAAAAACATATACACTTTGGCAAGCATTTTACCCTGAAAGTATGTAACAGATTTTTGCCATTTGCTCTCCATTTTGAATGTTTTCACTTTCATATGTTCATCTTTCGTTGAATTCGTTAGCACACATGGCCCATGGACATGGACAGACCGCAACTAAACCCGAAAATTGTACACATAAACCGCCAAAATCACAAATTTCCGGCTTTCTAATGAACATTTTTAGGTACCAAACGAGCGTGATAAGCTCTCGCAGTGACAAGTCCACCATTACTTCGCTGGCTCGATGGCTCGATGGTTGAACGGCTGACTGGCTACTGCACATGACGCTGCCATAGATGTTGGTACGATGCCCTCCTGCCTGGCAACGAATAATTCTCGCAAAAGCGCCAAAATATATGCTACGAAAAGAGTGCAAATTACTCACCTTTAACATAAAGCATGCTCCAAAGCGACACTTTTTCGAACAGAAAACATTCAAAAACTATCAAACTGCACTTTGCCTTTCCGGAGGGGGTTTTTTTTTTTTTTTCATAACAACCATCGACTCGGCTTGGCACACCTCCTGGCCTGGCCTAGCCTAGACTAGCGTTGCCAAGTCCAGCACCCTTCAACCCCGTGGAGTGACATCCGTCTAGTCTATACCTTCATATAGCTTCGGCTGTAGTGGCACAAAACCGAAACCGAAAAATGACAAATGGCAGTCAATCATGCTAAGGCCGGAATGCGGCGTAGCTTATGCTTTACTCTGCAGCGAGTCGTCGGCGAGAGTGTGAGCAGGTCTGTGTGTGCTCGAGTGCGATTCCATAATCCACGCTTGGATTTCACTGCCAATTTGCATGGTTTTTGTTGTTCTTTACCTGTTAGATCGGTTCAGTTCATTGGAGTCCGTCCATACGGAGAAAATCATCACTCAAACAAAACAATCGCACTCCATGGCCCGCCGCCGAGAGAGAAAAAAGCGTGCGGCAGTAAAACTGTTTAGTGAATGTTTTAGTGAAGATAATATTTTTTGTTGTCACTCTCGTCTTTATTTTCCCTTTCTTTTTTATGGACTCCGCTTAGAAAGGTGAAAGGAAGCTGGAAAGCGAGAGAAAAAAGAAATCATAAATTATGTTGAAGAGTCGAAATCTCTGTCTACTTACGTTCGCAAAGCTGTTTCGCCACAGTTCGTCCCACTGTCTGGTTGTTTGTCTGTCCGTTGGTGTGCCTGTTTTGTTTTTTGTATGTGTGCTTATAAGTTCGCGCGCGTGTGTGTGTGTGTGTGTGTGTGTGTGTAGGCGTTCGTGTGTACGCTATTCAAATGGTCTGAGTAGATATTGCCGAGATTTATGAACATTTCGTGGGTTTTTCATAAATTTTTGACTGCAACACAAATTGAGCACAAATTGCAAAGTAAAAAGAGAAACAAATTTTCACAGGACAAAACTAGAAAATAATAAAAAAAAAAAAAACTATGTGCGAAGAACTCAGCATGAAATTTCTTCCTTTCAACTTCCACGTAATAGCTTAAAAGAGAATTTTATTATAACAAAAACTAAAAAAAAGGAAAAAAAATTCTAACTGTAAGGATCCTGGCCTTCAACCTAGTTTAAACTTTTGAAAGATTTAAAATCTCCAATGATAGTCTTCAGGAGATTTTAAACCAGGTTTATTAATTTCATCCAAGCGGCGAACAGTGCCTACCGCCTACAAAGTATAACAGACTGTAAGCGACCTGCCTATTAAAAGCAACAAAGTATACGCGATTTGAGGCGAACTGCCTACCAATAGCTTTCCTTATGTTATGTTGGTAGGCGTTCACTCTTAAAACTATGGCCTCAGTTCGGCTAGGAATGCGAAAATCCATATAAAAAAAAGCTTCAGAAAAATCACGCGGCATTTCTGACGGCTGGCCTCACTTCAGTAAAAAAAAGTATCTTAATATTTTAGTGCTTTATTTTTGCCTAAAAATGCATATCGAAACCCAGGCTTTCCCAGTGCAAATAATTAAAGTTCAATTGTCTCTCGCTAGAAAGTGACACTTGATGTCAAAGTAGTTTGAAGGTGGCTTAATAATACTTAAAAATAAGTTTGAAATCGAAATTCAAACTCAAGTTTAAATTTAAATCAGCTGTTTATGCCGTCAGGGCTGTTAAGAATATTTTTATGATAGCTTTTTTCCTTCGGCAAAATAGCCTAGGAATTTCCTTCGGTATTTCTTACCGAACTGAGGCGAAGACTTAAAAACCGGCCACGCTCGAACAAAAGTATACCAGGATGGTATATGAGGTCGTATGCATTACTGCTTACGAAATGTGTTGCGGTTCATCGACTCTGGAAGCACCATTTTGGCCGCTGGGATAGGAAAGTTTTTGAAAAACTGGCAAGAAGACTAAACGAAGATATTAAAAAATTTTAAACTTTCGAACCTCTTCAATCGACTTGAAGACTACGACCCTATATGGCTCTTAATTTGAATACTCTCCTAAATTATACCATGCTATACAGAAGACGGAGAAAATTAGCGAAAATTAAGGAAAAACTACAATTATTCTAATTAATCCCGTCTAAAGTTTGTTCAAAATTCTTTCGTTCATTCAATTTTTCTTCACTGCCTTGAAAAAATATTGGATTTCCTAGAAATCATACTCCAGTTTTTCAAACTCCATTTTCAATAATTCTTTACTAAAACAAATCTTAAAAAAAAAAATTTTTTTTTAAATAAAATAAAACAAAAAACCTCGAAGCTCAGCTCGCTCGTGTATGCAAAGTGAACGAAAATAAAATAAATAAATAAATACATAAATATAACGAATAAATCAGTAAAGCATACTTTTTTGAGCCTGTTAAATGCCTTCTTCCCGTATTGTTTGAAAGTTTGAGGAGACCCTGCCAAAGCATATTTCTATAAGAATTCGATGGAAATGGGCGTTGAGTATTTGCGTCGCGTCTTTGTGAAAGCGTGAAATGAAGTTATTTTTTAAGCGCTTTCATTCATTTTAAAATAAGGAAAATTGTGAAAAACGAAAAGAGAAAAATAAAAATCACAAAGAAAACAGAAAATTCCACAAATACAATTCGAAGAAAGCGCCGTGCTAAAAAGTTCAAATATACACGCCGTAGTATTTACTTTTTTTCGTTTTCAAGTTTTCGAAGCATACTTTTTGGGATGTTTTAAACTACTAACCTTGGACATTTCATTAAACTCACGCGTTCAATTTTTCTTCAATTCTTCTTTTTCGAACACGTCTTTAGCATTTATTTTTCTTTTAAGAACTCGGCCGGCCCCGCCTTGCAAGTTCATGATTCAACTTCTTTCTCTTTCCTTTGTTCCTTTTTTCGATTTTCGCTTTTCGTTTTACGTTTTTGGTTTTTTTTTTTTTAGTCTGCCATTATTGTTCGTTACTTGTTAACAATATTTTTCTGGGTATTAACTTTTGCAATTACACTCTTGATAATGTAATTTTTCCTTTTCATCCCATGCCATTTTTAAAGAAAAACTTTATTCCCCCGACCTGAAAGATTTTAATTTTTTTTTTTTTTTTTCGTTGACGCAACAGAACAGAAAGTTAAAATCTATAAAAAAAAAAGAAAGAAAGAAAGAAGGAAGGGGAAAAAAGTGAAATAGCATAAGAAACTTCTATAAGAAAAGCAGAAATTTTTGATATGTTTAAAGAATATCAGCTTTGGGAGAAGGAAAAAGAATTATTCCATTTTTGCATATTTCTTGGCGCTTTGCAATGATTTCTTATATCACTTGAGTAAGTTTGCTTTCCTCGTGCACCGCTTCTTTCACTTCTAGTTCCGTTCGTTCTCATTATGAATACTTTTACTACTGAGCTGTTGAAAGCTGCTTGCTCCCTTGAATTCCTTTTTTTTTCTCTCTCTTAACTACTCTTTCGAGTCCGTTCTTTTTCTTTTTATTCTTTTTTTTTTTTTTAGCTGATAATAAACCCGTCTTTAACTCTGTTGAAAGGGCTTTTAAATCGTATATTTTTAAAAGGAATTTTCCTTTTTCTAAAGGAAAAATCCACTTTAACTTTAGCTTAATAGGGAAAAGGGAAATTTCAAAGCACAATTTTTGGCTTCAAGTGCTCCGATATACGCACAAAGATCTTCTCTATTTTGTTATACATATATATTCAGTTTGCTTTAAATATAGGTACTATTTTCTCCTTAAAAATCTCTTTGTACGAATTTTGAGTAGAAAATAGGGTTGGGGTTGAGTGAAGAGAAGTGAATTTGAGTGTGTCTGCTTAACCGCATCTAGTGTGCCGCTCTAGTCAAATCAGTGCTTTGTTATTCTTCCACATCAACAAATGATTTGAGTACTTTGTAAACCGTTATTCCAAGTCTCTGCTTTGAATTGGAGCACTCACATTTATTTAGATGACAAATGCACACATATGCACACACACACACACACCACACATACTCATGGACATTCACATAAAAATGACAATACGCTCTATCGCAAACAGATAAAACTAGGAATTTTACGCATTCTCAAGTACAATGTCAACATGAAATTTGCGTCGATTGATGGACGGAGGGACGGATGGAGGGTCGGACGGAAGGACGGTCGGACGAATGAATGAACGAACGAACGAACGAACGAGCGGAGATGAGTTTGTTTTGACAATTTCCCGTGATGATCAAAATGACGCCAAGTCGACGAGCATGCTTAAAACGACGTCTACATTGTTATTTTCACTAAGCACGCACACACACGCGCACATACACACACGCAGATACAGAGAGAGCGAGAGAGAGAGAGAGAGGAGAGCGAGGAGAAGCGAGAGGCGAGGGAGAGGCACAAATACGGCGGCACGTGGCTGACATTTATTCATCCCAATGTTGTGGACGAAAATAAAAATACGCCATCGTTTTTGTCATTTTGAAGAGTTTGTGCCATTTAACGCTTCTCATTTCCCTTAAAGTATGCAACATTTTTTCCAAAATGCCAAAAGCTTGCAATTTTTTCGAATCTATTTCATTTAGGATTCTTAGTTAAGGCCAATTTAGATGGAAATGCATACTTTAAAGAGAGTTTTTTATTTTTATTTTTATTTTTATTGAGTGCACGATTGTTTGTGTGAGAGAAAGTAGTAAAAAATAAGATTGATCGCCTTCGTTGATGATCAGGAGAGCTTCAAGCTTAACAATTTCCAGCTATATGCACACTAGCGCATGCACTCATGCAGGAGTGTGTGTATGTGTGTGTGAAGCTGTATTCATATTTTAAGCGTTGTCACACTGTTAACAACATTGCAAACAAGACTGGCAGAGATCAATGCCAAAAAAAAAAAAAAAAAAAATTTTTAAAATTATGATGCGCCAAAAGAAAACGTTTCAAGTAGAAACGAAAAAACGAAAACACAGTAAACAAGAAAAGAAAATCAAAGAAAAGCGGGGGCGAAAAAAGTGAAATCACTGATGGAATATGCCGCACCATATGAATAAACGAACGAATCAAAATTGTACTCAATCACTGCTACTCTTATGCCTGCTCCTCTGCTTTCATTGTATGTGGGCGTGTGTGTGCATGTGGATATATTTCGGTGTATGTAAATTGATTTTTGTGCATGTGACTCACTTAAGTGTGCTTGAAAATGTCGCCTACCTTTTTCAATACCGTCTGTACTATGCGAGTGATTTCTCTCATGCGGCCTCTTGGCAAAAGTACATACTATATTCCCGAAATCAAGTCGGACGAAAAAACGGTCGATTCAGATTTTAAAAACCGATATTAACACACACACGCACATGTACACGTGCACCCATGCAAAGCCGAAACTGAAGTGAGCGCACGTAATAATAGCATCGTTAGTTGAATGATGACGCTGATGATGACGACTATTGGAGCCTGTCGTAATGGAAATCGAAGTGGCAGCAGCAGCAGCAGTGATGGGGGCCTGGCGATAGAGAACCGAAGTGTACGAATATGGGACAAAAAAAAAAAAAAACCGATCAAGAGACTGAGTTAAGTGCTTAAAAGGCATAAAAATTGTACGACGAAAAAAAAACGACAAAGAAAAAAAAAACAGAAAAGGTGAAGTACTCGTAACTATTCATGAGGAAAATCTGCGCAGTTGTAGCTAGGTATACGGAGAAAGAGATAAAGAGAGAGAGAGAGAAGAGAGAGAGAGAGAGAGAGAGAGAGAGGATGGGAGGGAGATGGTTCCTTGGGCAAGAGGGAAATTCAACTTTGATAAAATTTAAATCGAATTTTTCGATTACACATACAAATGTGTGTATGTATTCTTGTGTGATTGTGTGTGAGTGTTCAATAAAGAGCGTTTTTATTTTTCATTCTCACTCTATTTATTCGATTGCTCTCTTCCATCGAGCTGCCTAATGTAGCCGGTATCTATTTCAAGCACTCCTTTTTACCTTGTGCAAAAAAAAAAAAAAAAGGATTTTTTTCTACGATTTTATTTGATTTAATTTCTCAGCTTTCCACCGCATGCCCAGCGCCGCGCTTTTATTACGATCGCCTTTACAACTATTACGAATTAAGTCTCTGTTTCCCTGTGCAGCTACGTAATCCTCTCATGTACTCTTTCGGGTCTTAGTGCAAGGGCTTTCACGGACACAAACACAAACACACACACATCTAGATTACTTTTTGACTTTTGTTTTGTATTTTTTTTTTTTTTGTTTTATTGAATTTGTTAATTTTTTATTTTCTTTTTTTTCGACTTTTTTTTTCTGTCGATGTTTCATTAAGTTGTGCAATGCCTTTTCGCCTCTTTCATCGCAGTTGAAAGCTGAGTTGGCTTGACTACTTAGACCGCTTAGACCGCAGCCGTTTATTTACATTTGCTTTGGGTCAAATTACAGCAATGCACACCGCTGAAAGGCGCACAGCAAACTCACACCAATACATATCTATATATATGTATATATATATATATAATATACATACAAATATATATAGCAATATATACATATGAACACAATGGGTCTCTCGTGCGATTTCCTTCGTGTTGGAATGAAATTTATACAAATTGTTTGCGCTGGTGTCAGCTCGTTTGCTTTCTGCCGACTTTCTATATGAACCCACACACACACACACACACACACACAAAACACACGCACACATACCCACCTACATATTTGACTGTAACACAACATACAGATGAATTGTATTTTTTGCGTGCTGGCGTTGAAGCATGGACTCGTTTCGATGATGGCGTCAGAAGCAAAGGATATGTTTGCCAACGGTCCGAAGCGAGAAATCCGTTTGTTTAAAGCAACAAGATGAGATGTGATCCATGCCTTTAACCGCATTTCTCCAGCTATCTTTCCATGGTGCTTCAACCACTGCTATATAGCTTCCCGCTGCAGTGTATAAATGCAGACAAAAGCCAAATATTATCGAAATGCAAAGATGAAGTAAATTGAGGCGCATCCTTGTCCAAAAGCAAAAAACAAAAAAACATAAAAACAAAAAAAAAAAAAAAATACAAATAAAAAACTCTAGAAAACACAAAAACAAAAAAGAAAGAAGAAAGAAGAAAAACAAAAATCCAAAGAAAGAAAAAAAACTAAAAATAAAATGCAAAATGAAGAAAATACAGCCAGACCCCTTAAGAGGTCCTGCCACTGAGAACGTCATACCTCTACTCTCAATGTGCTCATGAAGTTTGAAAATGAAGACACTACTTGAAACACGCCGCAATTCGAACGAGCTTCCTAGCTAGCCACTCAACGGTGATGGCAGGACGTCTATATATGTCTATAAATATATCTATATATCTATATATTTATATATCTACATATATATGTATGTGTGTACGTATGAGGGTGTGTGAGGAAAATGAATTTAATTAAAAGAAAGGACACTAACGATAGTGCTGCTTGCATAGAACAAGGAAATGAAAATTGGGCAGATATTTAAAACCTTTTTTTATGGTTTTTTTTTTTTTTTTTTTTTGTTTTTGGAAATGAAGAAAGATCAAAGTGAAGGGGCTTCGAGCGGACTGTCGACAGAAGAGAAAATTGACTTATCCCTAGGCGAATTAGTGTCAAGGTGGCAATGGCGCTATAGAGTGGCAGGGTGCCTGAGGGATAGCAAGGTATGCATGTTAAATATAATATTAAAATCTTCTTGGGCATTTTGTAAGTACATTTGGGCTTAAAGAAAATCTAAATGAATCTAAATTCCTTTTGGGGTCCTTACACAATTTTTCGAAATTTTCTTCATATTTTCAACTTTTGCCCCTCAACAATCGAGCATAAAGAAGAGGTTTGGAGAATATTTGCGATATAACTTTTTTTGTATATTCATTTTGAATTCAAAGGCAACTAAAGTGACACAACTCAATCACATTTGTGAATTTCGATTTATGAAGTCACCTGTCTACCTGCAGGAAAAATTCCATTCAGGTTTTCTTATTAAAAAAGGCCGAACAAAAGCCATAATGAATGCGTTTCTTCTTGCTTTGATTGACACTGCGATGCATTCAGTTTTTTCGCGTTTTCTGAAAAATAACAAATTTTGAGTTGTGCCACTTTAGTTGCCTGCGTGCGATATGTAAGTTTTCATAAAAGATTGTCGTTTTTTGTGATAAGGTTTCTCTCGATTGCGCTACTTTAACTCCTTAAGGCCCCTTATGAGGATGTGGCCCGTCCTTCCCTTCGCACGATGAGAAAAGTGCTAGCCTGATTCATTTGATATAACCATTACCTACAAAAAAGACAAAAATGGACAAAAAAAAAAAACAAAATAATAATAACACATATAAAAAATTCCACGCAACTCTACTCGTTACTTAACTGGTGATGCAATGACTTTTTGTCGTAGTTTTGATGGTTCTCATACCACTGTTCTCTCTTTGATTATGGGTTTTTTTTTTTTTTTTGGTTTTAATTTTCCCTGCACTCGATAATCGCGCTGGTCTGTGACTTGGCATATAAAAACGGCAGTGTTTTTGTAGTTAAGTCAACAAAATTAACTCTTGCAACTTGCATTCTCTACGCCCATGCCACGCCCACAATATGCTCATACTTCAACGTCAGTTTCAAAGTTCTTTTTTAAGTGTGTTTTCGCAATACGTTGGGACGGACGGACCGACGGACGGACGGACGGACGGGACTTACTCTGCAAACAAGTTTATCGTCTTCACTGAACTTTTTTATGGTTTCATTGACCTAATTTACACGCACACATCCTCGGCTGTGTGCGTGCGTATGTTTGTTTCGTTGTTGAAAATTTAAATTTCAAAACAAAAAGAAAAACGTTAAAAAGAAAAATCGAAGAAATGGCGAATGGTCTCAGTTTGTGCTTTCTTTTACTGAGCGTGTATGTGTGCGCTGTCAAATGATGTGCGCGTATGGCTGTGTGCGTCTATGTTGTGTATAATCATGTGCATTTATGTATTGGTTTAGTGGGAAAGTCTCTTGAACGTTAAATTAGGGCTGCGAGCAAGAAAACTTTTCATGCTTTCATTAAATTTTATAAAAAAAGTATTTTTCTCTTTTTCCCTTGTTTCTTTCTTTTTTTTTCTTTTCGTTTTTTGCCTTCTCTTCATTCTGCATGGTTGTTTTTCATTGTTCTTCCTGCTTGTTTTGGTTTTGCTGCTGTTCTTCTTTTCGTGGTTTGCTCATTGCGGTCGCTTAAGGATTTCTTTTTTGGCGACTTTTACATAATTTATGAACAATTTGAAGCGCAGAGAGTTTGCACATAAACTTAATCATTGCATTGAAGTGAGCTATCTAGGATTCGAATGTGAACAAAGAAGGGTGCGTGGGCGATGATTGGAAAATATCAGGAAAAACCACAGGTTCATCAAAAGCTTTCAATAAATTTTAAGCACAATAGAGCTGTTTTTTGTAATTCGAGAACTTTTTTTTTTGTTTTTTAACAAATCATTTTATCAAATCACTTCATTGGCTTCCATTCGAAACGTTCCTGAAAATGCAAGGACCTAGTTATTCGGAATTTCGCGTTCGATTTTTTTTGGGATGTAAAATTCGAGAAGATTATTCGAAATGACGCACAGCACATGTGTTTGAAACTATAGTCGCATAATCGATGAATTGCGAATGCCAACGGTCCCAAATAAGTATGCTTCCTAATTTGGAACTTTGTCAAACAATATATGGCTTCACACGCCGTCATGGGTCGTATTATGCACATCTATGCGCGCGTGTGTCTGTGTCTGTGTATGTGCATGTGTGTGTCTGTCCTAGTTGCTGTGACTTTTAACTTCATGAAATTTGACTGTCGAATGAAGTGTCAATCAGTCAAAACCTAAGTGAACCGTTGTCAAAATATTAACTTTGGACTTGTCTGCAATTTCGGGTCTAAATGAATTGTTCATTAATGGTGTGAGAAGGAGTTTTGCTCCTTTTCCTTTTTACCGTTTTCGGATTTTCACGCGCTCTGCTCTTCCGAGGCCCACATTGAATATTCGAGGCTAGCAATGAACTCGGCTTCGCATTAATAACACTTCTCGGTTTTTTTATTTTTATTTTTTTTTTTTATTTCAACGCTTCCACCGCATTCTGCACCTCAATTAGTCGCAATAAAAAGAATTAGAAAAAAAAATAAAAATAAAAATAAATAAAAAAACAGATATGAAGAAATAGAAGAGAAAATGGCATATGAAGGGGTGGATGGGTTGTCTATTTTCAGTCTGTTAGCTTAGTCACTAGTCTCTGTGCCCTTATACGAGTATATTTGTATGTGTATCTATTTATATATACACCTACATATATATATGTACGCTATGCAAATAATATTCCAGCCTTCGATGTGTATAGCTGTTTTGGGTAGTAGTTCGCTTTTGCGGTTAGCATGTTGTACAAGAACTACTACAACAACCCCGAAACATACATTCGCCAACCAACAAAGACCAACACACGCATGCACGAACTGGAGCTTTTAGAGGCTGGCAGACAGACTGAAAGACTGTTGGGAAATAAAGCGAGAAATTATTGTTATTGTTTATAGTCGAAAAGGCGTCGAAGCCTTTTTCGCTTTGCGGTTTCAATTTTTTATACTCTTTTTTGTTTTGTTTTTTAATTATTTCTTTTTGCGTTTTTTTTTTCTTTTTCAATTTTCGTAGATAAAATAAGAAAGAAAGCAAAGAAAGGGTGACAGACACACTTTCTTTTTTTTTTTTCAATGAATTTATGCACTTTTTCAGCACTGAAACTCATCTGTCTCGTTGCTAATGTATTTTCACGTTATTGTTCCTTATGGGGCCTGGTGTGGTCTGGGCTGGTCCCGAATGAGCTCAACCGAAGTTAACTGAACTTAACTGGGCTAGCCTATGCAGGCTAGGCTGGTCTAGTCTGCTCTGTACTGGTATGCCCTATTGTATAAATAAATAAACCGCGCTAGATATTCGTATAGATATTTATGGTTTGGCAGACAACAGCCTGCATTCTATCTACTATCTACCTATCTATATCTATATCTATATCTATATCTATATTATATACTATAATAGCATTTTTCGTTTCTCACTCCGATTCGTTTCTGTTCGTTCCCCGCAGTCTATCCATCTATGAAATATGGCAGTAAAGCCATTTGTGGGTTTTTTTTTTTTTTTTGGTTTTAATTTTCCCTGCACTCGATAATCGCGCTGGTCTGTGACTTGGCATATAAAAACGGCAGTGTTTTTGTAGTTAAGTCAACAAAATTAACTCTTGCAACTTGCATTCTCTACGCCCATGCCACGCCCACAATATGCTCATACTTCAACGTCAGTTTCAAAGTTCTTTTTTAAGTGTGTTTTCGCAATACGTTGGGACGGACGGACCGACGGACGGACGGACGGACGGGACTTACTCTGCAAACAAGTTTATCGTCTTCACTGAACTTTTTTATGGTTTCATTGACCTAATTTACACGCACACATCCTCGGCTGTGTGCGTGCGTATGTTTGTTTCGTTGTTGAAAATTTAAATTTCAAAACAAAAAGAAAAAACGTTAAAAAGAAAAATCGAAGAAATGGCGAATGGTCTCAGTTTGTGCTTTCTTTTACTGAGCGTGTATGTGTGCGCTGTCAAATGATGTGCGCGTATGGCTGTGTGCGTCTATGTTGTGTATAATCATGTGCATTTATGTATTGGTTTAGTGGGAAAGTCTCTTGAACGTTAAATTAGGGCTGCGAGCAAGAAAACTTTTGATGCTTTCATTAAATTTTATAAAAAAAAGTCTTTTTCTCTTTTTCCCTTGTTTCTTTCTTTTTTTTTCTTTTCGTTTTTTGCCTTCTCTTCATTCTGCATGGTTGTTTTTTCATTGTTCTTCCTGCTTGTTTTGGTTTTGCTGCTGTTCTTCTTTTCGTGGTTTGCTCATTGCGGTCGCTTAAGGATTTCTTTTTTGGCGACTTTTACATAATTTTATGAACAATTTGAAGCGCAGAGAGTTTGCACATAAACTTAATCATTGCATTGAAGTGAGCTATCTAGGATTCGAATGTGAACAAAGAAGGGTGCGTGGGCGATGATTGGAAAATATCAGGAAAAACCACAGGTTCATCAAAAGCTTTCAATAAATTTT
Source organism: Chlorops oryzae (assembly GCA_020466095.1). Taxonomy (NCBI): domain Eukaryota; kingdom Metazoa; phylum Arthropoda; class Insecta; order Diptera; family Chloropidae; genus Chlorops; species Chlorops oryzae. Next base: position 139,808,557 of record CM035806.1, read on the forward strand.
TAAGCACAATAGAGCTGTTTTTTGTAATTCGAGAACTTTTTTTTTGTTTTTTAACAAATCATTTTATCAAATCACTTCATTGGCTTCCATTCGAAACGTTCCTGAAAATGCAAGGACCTAGTTATTCGGAATTTCGCGTTCGATTTTTTTTGGGATGTAAAATTCGAGAAGATTATTCGAAATGACGCACAGCACATGTGTTTGAAACTATAGTCGCATAATCGATGAATTGCGAATGCCAACGGTCCCAAATAAGTATGCTTCCTAATTTGGAACTTTGTCAAACAATATATGGCTTCACACGCCGTCATGGGTCGTATTATGCACATCTATGCGCGCGTGTGTCTGTGTCTGTGTATGTGCATGTGTGTGTCTGTCCTAGTTGCTGTGACTTTTAACTTCATGAAATTTGACTGTCGAATGAAGTGTCAATCAGTCAAAACCTAAGTGAACCGTTGTCAAAATATTAACTTTGGACTTGTCTGCAATTTCGGGTCTAAATGAATTGTTCATTAATGGTGTGAGAAGGAGTTTTGTCCTTTTCCTTTTTACCGTTTTCGGATTTTCACGCGCTCTGCTCTTCCGAGGCCCACATTGAATATTCGAGGCTAGCAATGAACTCGGCTTCGCATTAATAACACTTCTCGGTTTTTTTATTTTTTATTTTTTTTTTTTATTTCAACGCTTCCACCGCATTCTGCACCTCAATTAGTCGCAATAAAAAGAATTAGAAAAAAAAATAAAAATAAAAATAAATAAAAAAAACAGATATGAAGAAATAGAAGAGAAAATGGCATATGAAGGGGTGGATGGGTTGTCTATTTTCAGTCTGTTAGCTTAGTCACTAGTCTCTGTGCCCTTATACGAGTATATTTGTATGTGTATCTATTTATATATACACCTACATATATATATGTACGCTATGCAAATAATATTCCAGCCTTCGATGTGTATAGCTGTTTTGGGTAGTAGTTCGCTTTTGCGGTTAGCATGTTGTACAAGAACTACTACAACAACCCCGAAACATACATTCGCCAACCAACAAAGACCAACACACGCATGCACGAACTGGAGCTTTTAGAGGCTGGCAGACAGACTGAAAGACTGTTGGGAAATAAAGCGAGAAATTATTGTTATTGTTTATAGTCGAAAAGGCGTCGAAGCCTTTTTCGCTTTGCGGTTTCAATTTTTTATACTCTTTTTTGTTTTGTTTTTTAATTATTTCTTTTTGCGTTTTTTTTTTCTTTTTCAATTTTCGTAGATAAAATAAGAAAGAAAGCAAAGAAAGGGTGACAGACACACTTTTTTTTTTTTTCAATGAATTTATGCACTTTTTCAGCACTGAAACTCATCTGTCTCGTTGCTAATGTATTTTCACGTTATTGTTCCTTATGGGGCCTGGTGTGGTCTGGGCTGGTCCCGAATGAGCTCAACCGAAGTTAACTGAACTTAACTGGGCTAGCCTATGCAGGCTAGGCTGGTCTAGTCTGCTCTGTACTGGTATGCCCTATTGTATAAATAAATAAACCGCGCTAGATATTCGTATAGATATTTATGGTTTGGCAGACAACAGCCTGCATTCTATCTACTATCTACCTATCTATAGCTATATCTATATCTATACTATATCTATATATCTATAATAGCATTTTTCGTTTCTCACTCCGATTCGTTTCTGTTCGTTCCCCGCAGTCTATCCATCTATGAAATATGGCAGTAAAGCCATTTGTGGACATAAAAAGCGTTCAGGAAAAGGCTCTTTATGCGCGCTTATAATTGTTTATAATACATGAGCGAATGTACGTTTTTGTGTGTGCGTGCGTGCGTGTGAAAGTGTGTGTGTATGGGTGCTTGGTTGCGCGTGTTTGTGCTGATGTATGTGCTGTACGTTAAAAGTGTGAGTGTAAGCGCGAGTGGTTCTTAAAAGTCCCCTGAGATGTAATCAATTACTTAATGCTATTTTCTGGCCGAGAGTGTAATCGTAAACCACCTGAATACTGCCGATGGGGCAATGAACGCGCTGCACAGTATGCCTTGTTTCTTTTGCTTATTATTTTTTTTTGTTTTTGTTTTTGTTTTTGTATATTGTGTTTTTGAGTAATATTCGCAAAGTAGTGTTTGAGCAGAGAGTCCATTTCCTTAGATTCAATGGAGGATGAATTTCGTTGTTGGCGTTGTGGCTGGCGGTGCTGTTTTTGTTGTTGTTGTTGTTTGTGTGGTCTCTTCTGTTGTGTTGTCTAATTTCGCCACAATATTTCTCCGCTATAAATATTATTAATTTTGTGTCTACGCTCAACATAGCATTTAAACATAGTTCCCTTGGGGCCTTATGTATTGTAACTTCACGTGAAAGCGCGTAATAGCGCCCACATGTATGCTTTACATTAATACCTACTTGTAAATACTCTCGTAAAAGGTATAAAGTCCTGAGTTTCGAAATAAATAACAACGAAACGAAGTAATTGAGAAGAATAGAAGATGCTTGTGAAGTATCGTGAAGATGTTATAAAATAATAACTGCCGTCGAGAGCGGAAATTCGGGCGGAGAAAAAAACGGAGAAGTGCAAAATCGTACGTTGTGGAGAGCTCTTAACGTTCGAATGTATGTGACGAATGACACATACAGTTGCGGTTAAATTAATAGCACCGACACTTTTCGTTGTTTAAAATCCGTTTATTTTCTGTTTCATTTTATTTGTATGAAATTCAAAAAGTTCATTGAGTTTTAGCCAGGTTATCTTTCAAATCAAAATATAAAAAATTTGATTTCTGCTAGTTTATTTCACAAAAAAATTGAAAAATCATGTTTTTTCTACGTTAAAAAAAAAATAGCACTTTCAGTACAAATTTAGAGCGCTTTTTATCATTTAAAATATGGGAAAAACACCAGGAGTAAAAATTTAGCAGGGTTCTTAATTATGAGCTGTGTATAATACTTCAAACTTTGTAAAAAGTACAACAATTAAAATATTGCACACCTGTATAAAAATTTTCAGACCAAACAAAATTTGTTGGCATTTTTTAAAGAAAAATTAATGGAAAATCATAGAAAAATTGTAAACTAATTTTGTTTGGTCTGAAAATTTTTACTTATACTTATAAATAAACTGGCAGAAATCAAATTTTTTATATTTTGATTTGAAAGATAACCTGGTTAAAACTCAATGAAATTTTTGAATTTCATAAAAATAAAATGAAACAGAAAATAAACGGATTTCAAACAACGAAAAGTGTCGGTGCTATTATTTTCACCGCAGCTGTAAATACGTAAGAGTCTAGAAGTAGCAATTTTACAAAAAAAAAAATAAATAAATATAAAAAAGGCCGTCCATATACCCAGCAGCGTCAGCGTGATATATTAGAGGTTTCCGGATATACATACTTATGTATGTAGGTATATATTTTTACATTGGAGTAAGCTTCTTAGTCATAGGCATAAGCATATAAAATGTATATAAGTACAGTCTCTATCTGGACTGAAAATTTTGTCATTTGAATTTCTTCTCAATCGTCTTGGTCATTGAAATCGATAGATGATATTCTTTGAGTTGATTTATTTGATCTTGAGGTTCACTAGCAGCCCACGGCAATGATTTTTTAAGACTTAGGATGTCGGACAATCATTGAAATTTCAAGTTTCATTGATCAGTGGTATATGAAAGTTAGAGGCCGAATCTATCATAGACTTAAGTGACAAACTACGTTACCTTGTCATGCATATATCGCACACCCTCTTCTAAGGTGACACAACTCAAAAATCGTCAATTTTGAGTTAACATACGGAACTTGATCATAGTTCACCTCTCCAACTGCACGAAAAATGAAAAATTCTATTCCGTTTTGGTTATTATAAAAAGCCGAAATATCCCGTCAATTCCTTTCTTCTTGCTTTGATTGACACTGCGACGCATGTTGGTTTTTACGTTTTCTGAATAAGAATGACTGAGAAATTTTGAGTTGTGTCACCTTAGAAGAGGCTGTGCGATATGTACATATGTACCAATATTTGTATGTCATTTCCTGGGTATTGTTCTTGTCTTCTAATGTTTAACTCATTCAAGAGAACTTGAAATGAAAAAGAAAAAACAAAAAAATAAAAATAAAAATACAGACTTCTTCATTTCCGCCTTAAGATATGCTTAAATTGTCTTGTTTGCAGTCATTGAAGGATTTTTCGAAACATTTCTTTGTATATCGTGTTTTTTTTTTCTTTCTTTTTATTCATTTCCCATCATAAATATATGTAGGTATATCTATGTATGTATATAAGGGTGTCCCAAAAAAAAATTTTTTTTCGAAATTAATAGTAGAACGTAAGGTTTCCGAAAACTCGTCATTTTGAGTCTATTTAATATTGATTGGCTATCACATAGGCAATGAAATTTTCAAATGTAAGCCTGGAAGTATGCAACGTGTTTTTGTTATAATGTTTTGGAAGAGATAACGGGACATAGCTTTGGAACTATAAGAGTAAAATCCTAATTTCCTTTAACAAATTAGAAAGGAATTCGTACTCTTTGAAATTGCATCATTTCTTTCAACCATTTTCATATAAAATTAAGAAATTTTGGGGCCTTCTTTTTTTGACGCCCGATTTTGTTCGTAAAAATGTCTACTAAAGATGCCTAAATAGCCTATAAATTTGGTATATTTTGCAGTTTATGTAACTGAGAACAAAGATTTGTTACTTTTCCACCGACTAATACCTAAAAATCCTGAAAAGCATTGCTTATGAAGAAGCTATCTCCAAAAATTTGGAAATGTGGGCCTTTTGAGGAAAATCCGCTGAGCGCAACCTCTAAACCTTTTAGGAAAAATCTGAAAAAATTCTCAAAAATACTTTGACCCATAGGCTTTCGACAAAACCACGTTCCAAAAAAAATTTTTTTTGGGACACCCTAATGTATATATATGTACGTTTGTATATATATATTTCATAAAATATTTACGAATGACCTTTTATGTGTCCTCTTAAATTGTGCAAAGTTTTTTCATTAGAAAGTAGTATCGTTGAAAATTCTTATGTCATTTGCTGAGTTTTTTTTTTAGCAATTTTACCTTTCTTCTTTGGGATTTGACCCATTCCACTCGTTTCCAAAGTTATTAATCCCTTTTTTGACAAATCTCTTTCACATCGTATTCTCATGCTTTTGCTTTTCATCCACTTGAAAATGAAATAAATTCGAAATGCTCGTTAAAGCGGAATCGGTCAGCAATGCGAACGCAAACATTTAGCATTTAGCATTTCCCCTCCAACAGTGTAACATTTTCGAAAATAAAGGTTTTTATTTATCTTGAATCCATTCCCTTTTACCATACTTTTCTTCAATTTTCATCAACTCCCAAGCCCCCTGCCCCTGCCCCTGCCCCTGCTCAACCCAACCCTCCTCCCCCCGCATCAAGTTAATCCCCGTTTTCTGGCATTCCAGCAATTACCAAAACTCAAAAGAACCCGAAGAAAACCCACGTGACTGCGTACATCAAAGCGAACATTAATCGTAAAGTAAATTCCAATTCGTGCTGTGCTTCGGACTCACATACATACACTCGAATTCAGGAACACAAACACAAACAAAAGTACAAATACGAGCACTACCCTGTAGGAATTTCAACTAGTGCTGTACTAGTACTTTATTAGTGCAAAAGCCACCAGCACTTGTTCTTTTCTATACCCATGTCCATATAAAATTCTGTAGAAAATCAGTATAACATCTGTACAGGAAAGCACTGGTGCAGTATACACCAGACTATTCTAGTACTTTTGGATGCAATTGGGTAAATTTGCACCAGTTAAATACTAGTACTGTTTACGGGAAAAAGGTACCAGAATCTGAAATATATTTTCCTTTTCCTGTAAACACATCATAGGAATAATCATCTAAATTGATTTGTATTTCAACCTTCATGAACGCAAATGATTATTCCAATTACTACTAGTATACTTATGGTGGAAGCTTACCCAAAAAATTGCACTAGTTCTTCTAGTTCTGGTAAAAGTACTGGTTCTTTTCAAATTATTTTCCAACTATTTACTGCAGGGTAATCTCAAACGTCACATCCACAATTACATCCCATCAATAACAAAACCAGAAACCCAAGCATACACACATTTAAAAGTTTAATTCGAAGCGGTTATAGCTCAAGAAAATTTTTATATACATACCTATATACCAATACCTATATATATATATATAAATATATATAGATTCCCAGATGTACGCGAGAGCGAGACCGAGATCAAGCCGAAGCAATTAAAATACGAAAATGGTTTAAGGCTCTGCCAGCTTTAAAATTATGAAAACTCACAAGTACACGCAGTAATCCTAGCACACGCCCGCGCGTTTATGTATTCATGTATCCCAAATTATTGGAATAATTGCGCGGAATTTCCAAATAAATTTCGGCATTCAATCGTAGTTTGTTCGTTTCGATGAACATTTTTGGACGAGTGCAAGTTTTGAAATTTGCAAGGGCAGCCGGTATGCAAGAACCAAAGCAAGCTTTTAAGATCATATAAGTATTTCTACTAGAGAGGAACAAAAATTTCACACAGTTTTATAAATTTATTCAAGCGAGGCTTAGAAGAAGACCAATAACACTAGTTTACGACAATTTTTGCTTAGCTGCCGATGAGAGAAAAAAATTTCATGCATTTTCTCTAAAAAAAGGTTTTTTTTATTTTTTTATTTTAAATATTCACACAATCTAATTTTCTTCAACGACCTTTAAAGAACGACAAGAAAACGGATTCGAAGGGTTAAGTTTTTCAACTTGAAGGATAATTAGTTCAATTCAGATGATGCATTGAAGAATTCTACTCGAAAAAAAGCCGCAAAAGCCCATTTAAAAAAATTTTAATTTTCAAAAATCAAAAAGGCTTTCATAAAACAATTTTTCAATATATTTTCACGTTAAAGAAGACCTCAATCTGTGAGAAAAGTGCATTGAGATCTCCTGAGAAATTCAAAACATATTATTTCTAAGCTATTTTTGATTAGAGAGGCGAAAAAGAATACTTTAAAGGTCAATAGTTTATGCACCTAGATGCATACTTCAATTGTCTTAATGTTTTGGAAAACTCATTTAAAAGCATCATTTTGTGCTTCGCTTATTTCGAAATTTGATATTTCCTAACTCATATTTTTCAGTCACCCAAGCATCCAATCATCCAAAAACTGAAAGCACCCTCAAATGCCGTTCGCCAGGATATCTGAAAGTAAGGAAACTCGTTCGTTCGTTCGTTTGTTCGTTCGCTCGGTCGGGAACTCTCAGCGTATTTGTTTTTTTATTTTTTTTTATTTTTAGTTTGAACCTAATACCTTTTTGTGAGCAATCACGTAATTATAATTATTTTCTTGTTGTAATTAGATGGCGCTATGGCAACGGCAAGCTACTTCTGCAATATGAGCGCTTAAAATGGCAGTAGTCTATAGTTGAGCTTTTGACAAGAGTCTCAACGAGGCACACATGCGTACACACAGCAATACGAATGGACCTGTTCGCATACGAATGTGTAAGCATGCTTTACAGTCGCATTGTTCGACTCCTCTTTATGGTATCAGCATCTGCGTGTATGTTCATTTATGTTAAAGCATAATGCCACTGCGGCTTCACTATTCCCTGGATCCTAGTATTATGCTTCACTTTTTGAGGCAGCAGCAGCAGCAGCAGCAGCAAAAACAGGAATAGTAACAATAACTAAAAACCCGTGCAAGCAAGCAAGGCAAATGAGCATTTGACTTTGGCTTCAATTAAAAATGGTATTTTTGTTTGGTTTTTTGGAAACTCGCGCCCAATGAAATATTCTAACATTTTCTGGTTGGTTCACTTGTATCCCGCGCAATATCGCGCACGAAACATTTAGGGATTTGGGTGTGGTCATTGCCAGTGCATTGAGCTGACCCCAGGAATTTGTTGAGCTTATTAAAGCATATCCCTCATCTCGCATTTAGTTCGTCTTTGCCATCATCATCTTCCTCTGCCTTTGCTTTGTCCTTCCATCTCCATCGCGCTTCGAAAATATTTCTTTCGAATCGAGTCCCATGATACTCTAAAGCGTACCAGAATTGCCTGAAAGTATGCTAATTAATATCACGGGATCATATGTAGGTACATATAGCATAATGAGCGAAACATAAAACTGCCCTATGGTCTGTGCACTGTGGACTTTCAATTCTTGTGACTTTCAATTTTCGATGGAAATTGCATTCATTTTTCATTGTTTTAGTCGGTATTTAAATTTTATTCCTTTAATTTAAAAAAAATTTTTTTTATTATTTTTTTGTTTGAATTTTTTTTTTAACTTTTAAAAAAAATACAAAAAAATTAATGCAAATAAAAATGAAAATAAAAATAATAATAATGATGGAAAAAAGTCCTTTTGATGTTGACAAATGCTTCTGAATGCAGTCATGCGCTCGCTTCTCATATTGTGACATTGTCAGTGCAGGATTATTCACACACATCTATTTACACGTGAGTGTGTGTGTGTGTGTGTATGTGTTAGTAGGCGTTTTGTTTTGGATAGCATGTGCTTTTGTGCGGAAAAAAATGTTCTAAATATTTTTATAGCACATGCATTCACGTCCGTAGAGTTATAGTCCACGCTTCTATGAACTCATTTTAATCAAGTACAAATTTTATTTCATATATTGTAAATGTTCGCGTTTTTGTAGCGACGAAATTCAGTGACATGTTCTGATTCAAAATAAACAATATAAAAATTGAAAAATCCAATTAAATTTCAAAAAATATACCTACTTATATTTGAAAAAAACAAGCCATATAATGTAATTAAAAGCGTTAAAAAGTATGCTTCGAAAATAATTGTCATGATTGCCAAATCAAACAAATGAATCAGCGTTAGGGAAAATCTAATAGAAATCAGTACTGTACGTTAAGGCTTATAGTCTTCAACATAGTTTAAACTTTTTGATGGTTTAAACTTTGAAATGATAGGCTTCAGGCGAGTTCAAACCAGGTTTATTAATTTTATATGAAAATTAAAAAAAAAAAAACAAATATAGCAAAGCCACTTCATTCACTTAAACTGTGCAAGAAGCCTCATAGAATATATTCAAGAATTCAAATCTTAAACTGAGTTGAAGACTACGAACCTAAATGTCTTTCCGGCTCAAACTATAAGCATGAATTCGATAAAAATTCGATTTCAAATAAGAGCCAAAGGAATATCTTTCAGTGTATCTAAAGCAATTTTGAAGAGGTGGAAATCATTCAGGAAAAAACTGGTATAGTCTCGAGTGAAACACATCATCACTATCGCGCATCGGCACTGACACACACATAAGCACACACACCACCATCATACATACCCATTAGGAAAATATCTCCTGCAGGAGAAAGTCATCAGTGAATTTAACGGGACGTTTAGGTGTCATTGTTACGCATGACTCCTTGGGTGATAATTTCCTCGTAGAAAGACGCTGTCTATGTGCTTTATTGCCATTGGCTAAGGAAATTTAAATAAGGTTTTACCATGGGTTGAGCCCCAGCATGACGTGGCGTAGTGAATAGCGCGCGCACCTTACAAACCGAAGATTGTAGCGCAGCCGCGAATAACGTTGTAAGCGACAAATTTTTTGAACCTCTTTTGCGGACTTGCACTGCCAATAATACTTTAGCCCTTTGAGCTATCAAAAAATTGTTTTTATATGGTCCAACTCTTGGACATTTCTCAACACTTTAGAACCATAAAGAAGTGAAATGTCTTTGTCAGGCGAATTTGCAAAAATGTGAAATTTGTCACTTACAACGTTATTCGCGGCTCCGTGGTATGCTCTTGATCCCGGGGTCCAAAGCCCGATTCGCGGCATAGGCGAAACGGGGTGTAATGTTCCAAGCCTATTACTGGTTTTTCAAAAATCGCATGTTAAGCGCACACTACATAATAATTGGTATCACAATGGGCCGATTAATGGCGTAAGTGGCAGCCACTGCAACATACATACATACATAGCTGCTTTCAATAAATTGGCTACTAGAAATACGATTTTAGAGAGAAAAGAGCATGATGATGTTAAGCTCTCAAATGGTTCCCCTGGGTTGACAAATTCACCCGGATGCAAATTCACATTCAATGTGTCCTAGGAAATGTCATAGGGGCTGTTTACACATAATCGCATTTAGCATTTGCATCCCTAAAATGCGCATTTTTAAAATTGGTGTCTACACTACAGTATTTCGCATTTAGCATTTTTGAAATCAGCTGATCTCCTCCTCCGCCATGATGCAATGAATATGAATCAGATGTTTTTGACTGCGATGTGTATTTTATCAGAGATGAAACTAAAAATATCGATAGTTTTTCGGGAAATAATCGCATTTTTTTCGCATTTTCCCAAAATGCTGAAAAATGCGGTTCACAAATACAACAACAAACACACGCAAATTCATACCGCATTTTTCAGCATTTTGGGAAAATGCTGAAAAATGCTAAATGCGGTTATGTGTAAACAGCCCCATATTTGCCGACTCCAAGGTCACCCTAACATCATCGATTTTCTCAGGGTGACTTTCCTGCTGGGTATGTACACACACACACACACACACACACCAACATAAATGTAGATGGAATGTGAGAAAATAATATTTACCGAAAAATCGCATCAATTCAGAGTTATTGCGCTTACCCTTGTTTATTTCTTCGTCCTGTGGATTTTGATTTTACAGAAATTCGTGAAGTAGTTGTGGAAGGGGAGGCGAGTGGGTATAAAAAAAAAAACAAGCAAGAATAATAAATGAAAATAACAATTTAGTGCGCTAAAATCGGTCGTGACCGAAAGAAATTTCATTCGAAGACGACGAAAATTCACATTCAAAAGTGAAAATCCTAAAATTTAAAATTCCATTCCATTGGCATTAAGTGGGCGGGCCACAGCCAAATTCATTGATTGAAGGCAAATGAAGAAATTAAATTTAAAAAAAAAAAAAAATTGAGTTGAGCTTCAGGAAATCACTCTGAATATCGAGTTCATGTGTAAGTTATCATGGGGAATGCCATTTAAATTCGATCAAACACAAATGGCCTATGCCAAGAACATTTCGATATAGTAGGTACACACAAAGAACTAATCTTAAAAATCTTTGAATGTTTTCTTCAAAAAGTTTACGAAGTGAAAGGGTTAATCGATTCAGTGTGTTACAGGATTCGCGCTGTCCTAACATTCATTTTCAGCTGTACGTTCATGTGAAAAGAAAATCAACTGAAAACAACAAGGGTGTTTGATGTTGTTGCTGTTGTTGTTGGTCTCCTCGCTTTCGATTGCTTGAATATTTTACATGCAAATCGAATTTTCCTCAATTTTAATTGGATTTTTGATTGGTCATACTTGTATTTGTATCTGTTCGTTGGATTGCATATGTGTGAGTGTTTGTGCGCGCGTGTTTGCATATATTTATGTATGTATGTTTCTATGATTTGATGTTAGTATGTTTGGGTTCGATGTGAAAAGGGCAGAGAATGATGAGATATAGGTACGAAACATGATGAATGTTTTTCCGCTCCCTTTCAAGCTCTGTTACCAAACAAAACCATCAACATGATTGTATAGAAGTGCGTGTGTTCGTGTGCGCGCGTGTGTGTATATGTTAGCGAATTCCTGTGTGGTTGTCAGAGCAAGTATTTGGACATTGATGTATCATTCTCATAGACTTTTCACAATCAACTTTGTTATTTTCATTATAAAATACATATTTTGTATAACCCATAAAACGCACATACGAACACAAATGCCAACTGTGTGCCTTGACACACAAACATATGAACAGGATGATGCATGTAGATATGTATATGCCTGTATGAATTGTGTAAATAACTATAATAACAAGAGCAAAAGCTGTTCAACAGCACCGACAACAACAACAACAACAATAGCAACAAGAGCATTACAAAGCATCAGGAAAATTTCCGCAAAGCTGGAAAATAGAAAACCAAAAAACAATCGAATAGAAGTAAGCAAAAAAGTAGAAGGAAGAAAAACAAAAAAAAACCAAAACAACAACAACAACAACTATACTGCGGAGGGTATACGGATTTAATATTTTCGTTTTTAAATATTGACAAAAAGATTAAATTTTTCGTTGATTGCCATTGATATAGTGCTGTCATTTGTCCATGCTGCACATATATCTCCATCTTCATGACTTCACCTCCCGCCCTCTCACTCTCTCTTTCTCTCTCTCTCTCTCTCTCTCTCTGTTGCTCGCTTTCGCTCTCTCTTATCCCATTGCAATGTCTGTTTATTCGAATTTAAGCTGGCCATACCATTTAATGCGCTTGACATTAATATTGAGTGGGATCATGTGTGCCTCAAAAATGTTTTGTCGTTTTGTTGTTACATCTGGTCACCTCTCATCGTTGTAAGCCTCACAGTGTAATTGAATTTGTTGTGAATTTAAAAGCTTAGCTCTACGTTCAAAATTCATAACCTTCGACGGCAGCAATTGTTTTTTGTGGTCGAGGAATTCATAAGGATTACGAAACGGAAATTTCAGTTTCGGTTTCGAATTTTCGTTTGCAACAATTAAATAATAAACAACAATCTATGAATACTTTCATAGAATGCGTTTTAGCTTTGATGGGTTTTAGAAAAAAAGAGGGTTTTTTTTTTTTTTGTTGATAATTCTTTATTTTTTGTTTTTTTATTTTTTTTATTTTAGAGAATTATTCCGCTTTGTTTAGATTGTAGTCTCTTCTTCTTTTTAATTCTATTTTCGTAAAAAAGTTTTCCAGTATTTTTGGGAACGTTTCGTTGGAAAAGTATCCAAGCTTGGATTTAATGTACCTACATAAACAAGGAAATATACTAATTTTATAAGCCACTTGGGTGTCATTAATTGCATATATTTTGATTTAAAAAACTGTTGAGAGTCTCGTAATTTCTAAATTTTATGTGAAAATGTTTAAAAGTAAAGATTTCCTTTTCAATTGCTTATATAATTCGAACATTTTTTACTCTTGCAGTACTAAATCTTTCTCCTATTTCGTTATAAACAAAAAAAAAAAAAATACGTTGCATACTTCAAGGCTGAAAGTAGATTTTTATTCAATGCTATTCCGCACCCCGCAACCTCTAAACCTTGTACCGAAAATCGCAAAAAAATTCTCAAAAGTACTTAAAACGTTAAACGCTTTCAAAAACCTTACGTAAGACTATGAAATTCGAAAAAAATTATGTATATGTAGGTAGGTAGGTAGGTTGTAGTGGCTGCCATTTAGGCCGTTAATCGGAGGTTTTCTTGTGTTTGTGTGAGTGTATGTCTTATTATGTAGTGCGCTCCTAACATGCGATTTTTTTGTTTGTTCGAAAAACCAGTGCTAGGCTTGGAACATTACTCTCCGTTCCGCCTGAGCCGGGAATCGAACTTCGGACCCTGAGATCAAGAGCATAGCACGCATCCCCTACGCTATCCCAGAGCCACACATGAACATAGGTATAAATGACCCGGACAAAAATTTACCCCCTAATTGAAAATCAATTTTCAGTCTTCAATTTTCTATTGCTCTTTTAGACGGCTGAAACGTCCCAGAAATTTACATTTTCGGCAAGGCTTCCAATCTGTTCTGATCTTTAAAAACCCAATTAAAATTCTCTGTTGATAAAGATTTATAGAATTCATAAAACAAACAAGGATATGAATATTAAGTAGCTTATGTTGTCCTAATCGCTTTTAGTAGTATTAGAATAATTTTTTGATGCATCCCATTTAATGTTCAATGGATTTATTTTCTCTAACCTTTGAAACAATATGTGATATAAGTTAAATGAAAACTTCTAACATGTTCGGAGAGTGACCGTATCATGATGCCCCATAATCTTCACTGCTAATTATTTTCTCTTTAGCTTGTTTTTCAATTTTCGCATTGGAAATATTTTTTTGACAACAACAAAATAAAAACAAACAAAAAATACCCTACTTAAACACTTTTTGTTGTAATTAAAATCCATAAGGATTTGTTCCGATTTTTATTTTTCTTTTATTTTTTTATATTTTTGAATGGATTATGTAACTCGTATCCATTCCGACTAGCTCCATCTCTTTCTTGCACTCTATCTAGGTTTGTATTCGTTTCCCTCTTTTAGAATATTCGTATTCAATTTTGTGCGTTGTGGAGTGTATTTCTCTGCTTTGCTAATTAAATTTCCATTTTCTTATGAATCATCCCCACCACGTACGGTGAACGGTGAGCAGCAGTACGAGCTCCGTCAGGACATTCGAATAAATTGATATTATTTCATTACGAAAATAGAGAGATAGCGAGAGCAAAGCTAGAAATGAGTCGCCAAAATAACAGAAGACCGATGAGGACTGACGGCTGAAGACCGACGACTGGCGACTGACGACAATGTACGATTGACTGGGTGTTTTTGTTTTCTTTTCTTTTTTTTTTTTTTTTGCTTTTTTTTTTGCTTTTTTAATGTAAATAGTCAACTCGAAGTCGATAGATAACATGTAAGGAGGAAGAGGTAAAAAATAGGGAAATAAAAGTAAGGAAAAAGAAAAGGTCTCATTAACTTAGAGTACCTACTTCGCTCAAGAGTTGAGTTGAGCTCGTGTACGTATGGCTGTGTGTGTGCGTGTATGTGTTTGCGTGCGTGCATGTTTGTGGTTTAGCGCGTAGCAATCCCAATAAAATGGAACGCCAGCAATCCGGCGACTGGTCTGACAGTAAATTTCAACGTAAACGAAAATAAAATAAAGCATAAAAAAGGGCGTTAAAGCAAAATGGAATCTTTAAAGGTAAACAAATAATTGAATTCATTAAGTAAATGAGAAATAATGTCAGTTCTTATCACACTTTCTGCCCCGAACTCCGATTTGAGTGGGAAGAAAAATGCCGTGCCGTCCCCGGCCCCGACCCCGTTACCGTCACCGTCCATTGCGTTTTCGATTTTCAGAGCTACCAAAGCGAAAAGAAAAAAATTATTTCTACTGACCCTAATAGACTGTCAATTTATTCATTTTCCAGCGTAAGTAAAAGAAAGAAAAGAGGAATTTGTGCTTTCAGTTTGTTATCTACATACATATATATACATATATATATATGTTTTCCGTTTCTATAAATTGCTTCAAAAAATAAGGCCGAAAACAAAGCACTTTCTTTTCTTTTGTTAATAGGCGAAGATTGATCGAAAAATAATTTTTTGTGGCATACTTCGAGGATATTGAATTTATAAAATTTTTTTTTTTTATTTATTTATTTTTTTTTTTTTTCATGTGTTTGTTTTTTCAGCCAACATATTCAAAGTGATTATATTAAATGTTTTCAGTCAATTCGAAATCCTTTAAAACTTAACTTGGAGTTAATTGAAATGTGCAATCCCTTCGTAAATTACACCCCATTAATGACTGCCTAATAATGAATGAAATTTCGAAATCACTGTGCTGAAACTCGAATTTTTAATTGGTCCTATTTTCTTTCTTTCATCTCTCTCCCACTTTCTATCGCTCTCGTTCGTTCTCTTTACAAATGCAGCATAATTCCAGTTAAATTTTGTGTTTAATTTACCATAAGCTGACATGCCTTTAATTAAGAGATTCGACCGCTGTCCAATCTACTGTCCACCTGCGCTTTGTGTGACTTCAAATTGTAAGACCAGAATGTGGAATTTCCGAAATTCACCAACCTATCTCCGAATCAAGCTACCAAGTACACAACGAGTACATGAGCTCAAAATGTTTCATAAAATTATGCATAGAAGTATACTCTTCTTTCTCTCTACGTCGATCTACGTCGCCCTCTTGCGCACTCTGTCTGTCTGAGTGGCTGGCCAGGCCTTAAGCTTCAAATGCCCATCTACCTCTTAGAGTCTCCGATATTTAGTGGTGGATTAAATTAGTTGCACGGAAAATAATATTGCATATTTCTTGGCTCTGGCAAACTAACCATATACCATATGTATTTATGCACTGTACTCGACTACAGTTATGACTTTATTATCAAATCAGCATGAAATTTTGCTGCCACAAACTTAATCCTACCGCAAGTAGTTTTGGCTGTGAGTTACACATGTTGGAATACCTGTACTGACGGTGATATCGTACCTGAACGATGGTAAGTTGAAGGCGACAAGGCGCAAGCATTTAACACTAACACTCGACTAGCCTGGCCATTATGCTAAGTAGTATAAAATCTGGTATTTAGTCAGCAGAGAGAGCTAAATATATACATAAGTGCATACAAACATACGAACATAAACATACGTATGTATGTACATGCCAACAAAAACAATGCGGACAACAACAAGCATGTGAATGTGTGTCTTCTGAACGTCTTCTAAGTTGCAATGGCGCCCAAGCATTTCCGCTGCTTTCGATAATTATTTTGCCAGCTTTCGCTCCGTAGACAGTCGTCTTAGTTGTTGTCGTTGTTATTTTTGCTTTTGTTGCCGTCGTCGCCGTCGTCGGCATCGTCGTCATTGTTGTTGCTATGATAAACGCTAACCTATACCGATGAACGTTTCGAATGCGCTTGCCGTACCGACTGTGAAATCGAAGTCGAAATAGTTTCCAGTTGCACAACCGGAACTCGAATTTGAATGTGTGAATGCCTTTGTGGCAGTCTACACACACACACACACACATATATATATGTTTATATATGCATATATGTATTTATGTGCCCCCACCCACACACACACACGTTCACGTGCACACGTAGAGCAGCGTGTGCACTCTGTTATAAGCTTCATTAAGCATATGTTGCGCGCTGAGAAGCACTCTGAATCATACTGGGTTTCCTTCCTTCCTGACTTCCTTCCTTCCGCTCATTCAATAGCTGTCTATATAGCGCGCTTTTAGGCGCACATGTACGTGTGCGGACATGCCTTCTGGTCTGTCGTTTACGTACGTTTCTTCATCATTATATGCCGTGCGGAGCTGTGGCTCCGTTAGGTAAACAGCGTGTTAAGCATATTTAGTATAAGAATTTGTCATTTAACTTAGGCAAGCATAATTAAATGTGCAGCCGGCTCCCTATTCGTTCGCCCCCCGCTCCCTCTGTCTCTCTCGCCATCACTCTCTCCACTCGAAAATGAAGTTCTTTATTTATGCCAGCATGCATGCCTGGCACAACAACAAAAGCAACAGCAGTAGCAGTACGTACCAGTAGCAGCACCATCGCCATCACCCGCACCGGCAGTGGCAGCAGAAGTTCTCTAGTTAATGTGATTTTCCTTTATAAAAAGCTTCATCCTGGAAAATTCGCAAGCAAAATGTCTGCCGTAGCATCACCGTATCTTCCATAATTACGTTTCTTGATCATGCTTTTTGGAGTTTCGTAGCTAAAACTCATTTTAATTTAAAGGAAATAGTTAGTGATCCACTTGAAAGTATAGGTATGTAGGCTTTGATTCCCCAGAAAGCCGGATGCGAAGTGGGATGATAAAAGTATGCTTCATTTTCCACTCAAAAATTTTAACTCAAACTCTATTGTGTTCTCTTGCTTTGATATGTGCCAAATTTGGCTTGAAATAATTTTTCAAAGTCTCCTCGCTTGATCAAAGTTCCTTGCAAAAAAAAAATTGTTTTTTTTTTTTTGTTTTTTCTTTAATATAATTAACATTTGAACTAATGAAGACCAAAATAAAAGAATTAAAAAAAATAAAAATAAAAATAAGAAAACCCATCAACTCATATGTCTTAATTCCGTGATATGTTTATTTACTCTTGATGCCGAAATATGTGTGTTACATAATCATTTCTGACCTCTCATGCGTATCAAGAACTATTAAGTCACGTTTTCGCAGCATTAACCCATAAAATGTAAAACGCTGCATGCTCTAAACGACAAATAAATGGACACATTAATGGCTGGGGAGCAACGATGACGAGTCACAACGTAATGGCAATGGCAATGGCAAATGCGAGAGCATACTGAAAGTCAAATATTGAACTTTAAAGTCAACATTCCGGCCTATTTAGCCATAAAGTATGCTAAGGCCTTTGTTGTTCCCTCTCCTCGCAACGCGAGTGCGAATGTGTGCGATATAAGGGCTGTAGGTTTTTTTTTTGGCGAATTTTAATATTCAAAGTACATTACTCAGAGAAAAAGGAAAATCCACAGCAACCCCAAATGTTGCGTTATTACGTGTGAAGACGACGAATTTTTATATGCCGCAAAATAGGCTACACATTTTTTTTCTTCTCCTTAAGCTCGTTTGTTTTCAACACAACGACTTTTTAGGCTTGTGTTTTTATTTATTTATTTATTTAAAAAAAAAAATTTTTTTTTTATTTATTTTTGTTGTTATTTTAAAGACGCAAATTTGTAAAGGAAGGTAGCGAAAAATTGTAATGGCGGAATGAATGAAGGCTGGGTAGATTGATGGTTCTGTATATCAAAGCTAAGTCAGGCAGTGCCGAGAGTCGAGAGTCAAGACAAGCTAGTCTCTGTGCTCTTTGCCTTCATTTCCTTTTCTTCCCCTTCCTTGGCTTCCCTTCCCTTCCCATCGTCTGCCATTTCATTCCCTTCATTTCCTTTATATATCCTTGTCAAGCACCTTTCACTGTGATTTAGCTACCAAAAAGAACAAGAACAACGACGACAATAACAACAACAACAACAAGAACAACAACAACAACGAAATAAGTAGGAAAATTTGAAAGCAACTCCAGGAAGGGATGGGACTGGCATTAATATGGAAAAATGTGCACGCATTTGACATTGTATTGTGTGCACACAGCTTACAATCATGCACATATGTGGTGCACATATACACATACACACTCACACGCATTCATAAACGTCTTTAAGAATTTTTGATAAGGGTTTATCATAATGTTGCACAGTGAGACGAGATTTAGTGATTTAGACGGATTTTTTTTTTTTGTTGCCTTCGTCAGTGTTTCATTTTCTGGTGTAAACCTACGTGTGCTTGTGCGGGCACGAAGTCTGTGAACGTTGGCTTTTTAATTTTTTAAATTGAAAAAATGACTTTCGCTTTTTATTGTGCGCAGATCATACACAATTCCAAGCTTAAAAGGCTTCCAACTTGACATGTGACCATGTGCATGTTTTTTCAAAAAAAAAAAAAAAAATTCCTATGCGTGGCTGAGCGCCTGCGTATGTGTGTGCGTGTGGGTGATTATGTGTCAAATTGCCTTTATTTTCTGTTTTGCTTTTTTTATTTTGGCGTTCCTAAGTGATTTTTTGAAATATTAAATTGCGACTTCTTTCGTTAGAAATTCCAGCATAACTGAATCAGAAATAAATTTTAAAAAATTAACTGAGGCATATTTTTAGGCTTCTTAAATTACTTTATTTCTACTACCTAATGTTAGAGCGAACTATTCGGACTTGGTGTACACATATCTGTCTCTCGTTATCCTTGTATATTTATTTGTAACAACATTTTACTGATGTATCTCAAAAAAAAAAAAGAATCGTTTGCATACTTTGTGGCTGGCGAAATGAATTTGATAGATTACTTGAAATTTTAGGCTGTCTTCGGTTATTCCGTTAACGTTTTCATCTTCACTTTGGCTCTTCTTATCTAGCACGTGCGGACGGACGAATGGACGGACGAACGAACAGGCCGACCGACAGAGAAATGTTTAATTTCATCTTAAAATGCCTTGCCGTGCCTTGCTATCTGTCGGCTTTGCATGCTTCCCCTACGACGTTGATGATGATGAAGAGTTCAACTTAAGACGCAATCAAGCAAAGTCTCTTTGAACTTTTGAGCAAATCAGCAAAGTTTTTGATAAAGTTTTACGCACGCACACACACGAACACGCACGCACACAATCACAAAATAATGATTACAAAGAATCTCGTTGTTGCTATTTAGGATCCTTTGTATTTTAACTTGAATTAGGAATGAAATCTCGCAGAAAACGTTTATGGCTTTTATGCAATGATTTAACTTTCCTTTTGCCCTTTTGCGGTGGGCTTCCTCACCTTTTACGTTAGCGTTTACGTTTACGTTTACGTTTGCTTTATCTCTCCTTCTCAAGCGTGCCCCTCCCCCATTTTGTTTGTCTTCTTCTCCTTCGTTTTTTAATAAATAACACAAGTAAATAAATTGGTTACGTAAACCGCAGAAGCAATCCCGCACAAAGTCACATGCATTCGCACACAGCGTTCCGATCTGCGAGGCACGTAGCGCGCATCAATTCAATTCAATCAGACATCAGGCATGCTGACCGTGTGGGAGTGCCTAAAAAGAGTCAGTAGGGGTGGGAGGGGGGTCAACACTCTAAAGAGCGTACCACGACTCTAACCATGTTTCCGCATTGAGTTTCGTATAAATCTTTCATCCTCGTTGGCTTCAACTTCCTGCGCGCTCATCATCGTTCTCGTTCTCCTCCTCGTAGTGGTCCTCGTCCTCGTCTTTGTCTTCGTCCTCATCTACGTTTCCACCATTTCGACTGTTCTCATCAGTTGTCGTGCGTTTCACACTGCCGTTCAAAGCTCCATCTTCGTCGGCGGCTAAACGGCAACATCTACCGAATACAATTGAAATTGGAAGCCCCGGAGTCGAAATGGCGTGTGAATGCACAGAAAATTTTCTTTCCTTGGCATTTTCAAAAAAACCAATAACAAGGAAAACAACATAAGAAACAAACAAAAAAAGGAACTCCAAATATGATTATTTTGAATTTCGGCTATTGACGATTTTGCCGAAAATTCTTAAACTCGTAGATCAAAAACACATATCTATACATAATGAAAAAAAAAAAAAATAAATAAATAAATGGAGATTCATAAAATAATCTTTTTCAGTGTACTATCGACTAACGATAAATTTGACTTCGTTCATTCATTCGTTCGTTCGTTCGTTCATTCGGTTAACTGTTCAAGGCGAAAAAGGATTTTGCAGGAATTATACTATCAAATGTGAGCGCAATGCGTTGCTTACAATCTGGAAAGTATGCTACGTAATAGCGTTACGTCCGCAAGGAACTAACAGGTAAAGGCAAAGTACGGCAAGGCATTATACGGCACGGCACGTTGCAAGAGTATTACTTATATTTGAAAGACAGTGGCAGCGTAGAAGCATACGGCGGCGGTGCTATACCTTCGATCAGGGTGTTTGTTCATACATATACAGACACATACATATAAATACATATACATATGTTTAGAGTTGTGGGTGTGAAATGCAATAATCCTTCAGCTGACGCTCCACGCCTTAAACGTGACTATTACACACGATGTTGTAATATTTCTTGGACGCTTTGTTTCGTCTTTAACTTTTGCTTTTGTTTTTATTTCTCTTCAACTCGAATAGGGACATGGGAGCATGCAGGACGCTCTACGGTATTAATGTACACAACCCGCACCTCTGCGGCGTATATATATATATATATATGTATATATATATAAACTGCATTTCCTGCAGTACGTAATAATGTGCTTACAGCGTCACTAATCAAACACCTCACGTGCGATTTCATTGTAAATTGTATCAAAACAATTCTTTCTGGACTTTCATTTCCCAATCCCCCCCCCCCCTCAACCAATCCGACCATTTTAACTTTCAGTTACGTTTTTCAGCTTGTGGATGCATTTATGACTCTGTGTGTGTGTATGAGTTTTAATAAATAAATTGCGATCGTTTAGAACGCATATGGAATTTTTTATAGCACAGTCTTAGGGTCCAGTTCGCATTCGTTTGACTAGAAGTGCAAAGCGTGCTATATAACATTACAATGAAAAGGATTTCATAAAAGCGATGCATATTTTAAGGGATTTTCTTGGAACTTTTTCGTTTCTTAGTGTAAATTGACTTTGTTCTTTTCGTTCCATTATATGCTGATCTCGAATACCAACCTAACTTTTTTTTTTTTTTTTTTTTGCCAAATGCTTTAATATCTAACCGTGAAGATAATCGTAGAAAATTGAAAAATTAATCAAACGTTTTTACTCTAATCGAATTCATGGATAGCTGGTCTCAAGCCAATTCATTGTCTTTCGATAATTTTCCGATCGTGTGTGGGTCTAAGCGCGCAACGCGCAGAAGGGGGAACTGAAAAAAAAAAAAAAATGAAAATTAAATAAGAGAAATGATATCAAAGTGCAGGCGAAAAACCGCAATTACATTGATTGTTGCTTTTACCGTTGCGCTGCTGTGCTGCGTTACGTTACATTACGTTACCTTGCTTTTACTGGCATTCAGCAAACACTCATTGCACAAACACGAACTCAGACACGATGCGGAGTACGAGCACATGCATGCTCGCATAGAAATGTTTTTCTTTTAATGCCATTAATTTTCAAAAGTCGCTCTGTGCACCGTCAGGGAGTGTAGAGTAGATTCAAGCGATTGACTGATTCGAATCTGTTCGAATCCGTGTGGCGTACTGCAAACCACGTATCAATCGATCCGATAAGAAAATTCACACACACACACACACACACAGACGCGCACGCATGCACACATGCAGAACAACGCTAGTGCATTAGCAATCAAGCCGTATAAAAGTGAAGTTAAAGAAAAATCAAACTAATTTAGCAACGTGAATGGGTGAAACTGACAGCTTTCCAATCGGAAAAGTTTGTAATAAGAATAAAATCTTTTATTGTTAATTACGTTTATCACAATTGAAGGGTCAAAACATTTGTGAATGGACTTGACTTAAAAGTGTTTATAAATCTTAATATAAATCTGCTTTATAATTTTTACAGTGTTATTAAAAAAAAAAAAATTAACGTTTGTGACTTGCTGGTAGCTGGTCCATTAGAATCCATCGTTACAAGCCGATATTATTTTCATTAATAAACTTTATTAATCTATTAAATATGACTACGAATTAAAGATATTTATTGTATTGGAAAACATAACGTGAAACCTCAATCTATCGTTTAATGCGATCCAATGGAGGAAATTTTTGATTCGATAGTGTGTGAAAAACAACAGAATCTTAATGCAATTTTCTTATGATCTTAAGCCGTTAAACAAACAAACAAAAATATTTAAAAATTTTTTTATGGAAACAGTATTGCAGCTTTTCCGAACACAACTCGAAAGTTTATCATTCGGTTTGAACAAAAAATTATCCAAATTATGCAAAGAAAATTAATTTCTCTGACACTTTTTTTCATCTCAGTTTGGAATCGGTCAAAAATTTAGATTCTATAGACCCTTGAACCAAAAAAAAAAAAAAATATATTTTTAGAAAAATAAATAATTTTTCATTTATTGCCATCTGAAAAATCGATCACAAACAAAATAATGCAATCTGGAATTTTTTTTTAAAGTTTTGTTTACTCAACAAAATGAGATATAAACTTTTCATGCAAGGTAATTGTAATTTGCTTCTGAAAATTCCAAATTGAATGCGGAATTCATATCTGGGGTTCATCAATTATGTTCGGGTGGTTTTCCAATCCGCGGTTTCTTTTCTCATGTTAACTGTCTGCAAAACATCGCTATATAGCCGAAAATTGTTTAGTGTTAAGCAGCACTTAGTGACCAACAAGCAACCACATGACAGAGATTCCAAAACAATTCCACATCGAAGTATGATGTCTCACGATAAGCTGAACATTTTGTGTGTACACAATTCCTTGCATGGGCACAGTAACCAATTTTTCCAATTCTGTTATGTGCTCTTTTCAAATTCTGCTTAAAATTAACTTAATCCTCTAAAGACCTAACGTGTCAAGGAAAATAAAAGAAAGCGGACGGCTTCTAGAAACGTTTTAATATTCTAAATTTAAAATAAAATAAAAAAATAATTATAATTTAAATATCGTACTTGAGTAAAATGTTGCGAGAAATATTTTTCAAGCATACGTACCTGGCATGTTTCTGGATTTTGTTTCGAACATATTCTACTTGCTCTGCTTATCATTAATATACGTTGCATACTTCAAGGCTTAATCATTAAGTATTCATTGATTACATTGCCTTTGTTCCTTCGCTATTTACGCATAGATTTTGAAGACTAATAGCATGTTTCCACATAGAAAATGAACTAAATGAATTAGAGTTATTTCGGACATTTAGAAGCGTATAATTACGATTATTATTGAAAATATTGGTTCAGGAGACTAAAAACAAATAATAATGTTCATACGATTTGATGCAGATGCTTTACAGACTCTAATCCATATGGTTTATTCAATATGTTAATTCAATGTGGAAACATGCTATAATATCTAATAAATTATTTTGATTTTGATCGATTTTTGATGGATTGTTTTTTTTTTTTTTTTTTTTAAATATGTGCTTTTTTTGAGGTTCATGAGTCTACAGAATCTTATTTTCTTGACCGATCTTAAAACCATTTGATGAAAAGTATTAGAGTGGTTTATTTTCTTTAATTTAAGGGACAGCATGTTCAAAGAGTATGATGCATTGTCAAGTTCTGCTCGAAAAAGCTGCAATATACATTTCAATATGTCTTTTTTTTTTTTGTCGAATAACAATATAAAAAACCATTCCAGAAAGGTTTCTTAAATATGATTCGTATTAAGAAGCCCGAATTCCAATAAAAGAAAAGTACATTAAGGTGTTCAGAAAAAATAAAACTATACGGGCTATGATGGATAGAGGTTTCACTGTATGTGTGTGCACTTAATTACTCTTTTCCTCCTAAATTATAAGCTTTATTATGATTTCTTTTTCAAAATTAAGAGAAAAAAAATTTACTTTGAATATGAAATATAAAAGCTCTCAAGCCAATTGGATTTTCAGAAATCTTCATACATCATATATACTGCTGTTGTTGTCGTTGTGTCGTTTTCGTTGTTGTTGTTCATGGACACTGTCAATTTACATATAAACGTATTTGTTGTCCTTATATCTATTATTAATATAACTGTTGTTGTTGTTATTATTATTTTTATCATTATATTTTGTCATTATTGTTGTTGTTGTTATTCATATATCAATTTAAATTTCCCTTAACGTTCGATTATTGTTGTTGTTGCTTTTCTCCAGATCTCATAGAAAACCCCAAAAAAAATCAAAAAAAAAAAAAAAAAAACAAAAAAAACCACTGTTCTTATTCAGATAAATGTTAGAATAATAATAACAACAACAATATTAAAATAAATTTTTTTTTTCTTCTCTTTTTCTTCCAATCATTCATCGTCTCGCGTCTTTCACTTCCCTTCATCTATTAACATTTGTTTGTCTGTATGTATTTTATTTTTTTCTAATTTTCTTGATTTTTTTTTTTTTTTTTTGTTTTCTATATTTTTTCCCGTTTTAATTTGATAAATGATGTTAATTTTGTGTTAATCGAAAAATGTTTCAATCAATTACATTTTAATTAATCTCGATTTTATTTATGCTCTTATTAATTTACTTAATTTTATGAAATAATCTTATTCTGATTAATTTTAATATGAATATTTTCATTTATTTAACAATAATTTTTACTAATTAACGAACAAATTTTTGAATTTTTTCTTAATGTTTTACTAACGAATTAATTAATTAATATCAATTGAAAAATTAATTAATTTTGGAATTAATTGTCAAAAAAATTAATTTTAATTAATTTAATAATTTAATTACTTAATTGAATAAAATTACTTTTTCGTTTGGCTTTTGTTTCCATTTCTTCTTCCACCGCTTCTCTTTCTCTCCTTCTATCTTTCTCTCTTCTCTCTCTCTCTCTCTCTCTGTTTCTCTGTCTCTTTCTTTCGTGCACATATTATCGCATCTTAGATTCAATAATGCCGTGCATTATAGAACGCCAAGAAGTGACCAACTTGTCAATTGAGATCTTCCATTTAACCAATCGAAGTGAAACAACGGTTCAAAATACAACAACAACCACAACAACAACAACCACAACAACAACAACAACCACAACATCAACAGCAACAACAGCAACAGCAACAACTGCTACTGCTTCTTCTTCTATGGAAAATACAGCAACAGAAGGCGCTCAAATCACAGAATAAAATAAAAGAGCATTTTAATGAAAGATTTATAGAAAAAAAAATATATAAAAAAATTCAATACAACAACAAAATTCACTTCAAGTATCAATTCGCCGCAAGGTATGCAACATTAATGTGATGAAACTGAACACTGTAGCCTGTGTTTTAAGCTTAAAGTGTGAATACATTAAATAAAAAATAAAAATAAACTAAAACAGGAGAAAACTCAACATCCGTACAATTACGTCCATTATTGAAGAAAGCAAAAGACATACCTGCCTATTTAAAGTTATTAAATCTTAAAGAATTAGCTTGATTAATTAAATTAATTGCAAAGAAGCCGAACAAATCTCGAGCTTATTGAAATTAAAATTAAAAAAAAAAAAAAAAAGCTTTGACAAACCTGAAGATTTCCCGCAACAAAGCAGAATTTGTATCTCTTAAAAGGATTTCCGACAGCTTCAAGAATTAAGCCGAAGAACGACAGAAATCGTAATTAATTAAATTAGCGCTAATTAATACACACTCTCTTTGAAATTGAGTGATTTTAATAAAGCCTCCCAAACCAAAATCGAATTAAAATTCAAACGCTGAACCGCACAATCCGATCGAATTCGAATCGAATCCTTTTTAGTAAAGTGCAAAGCAAAACTAAAATAATAAAATTAAAAAAATTAAATTAAAAAAAGTCTTTTGCATTTGAAAAAAGAGCTTAAATACAGTGCAGTCTCCCAGATAAAGTACTACACTCTTTAAGAGCCGACATTTTAAGGGACCTTTTTTTCATATAAAAAAAATGCAAATAAACCAAGGATAAAACGAGTGATTCCTGCACAACCGATAAGACTTTGTGTATATCAATTACTAGCGCCTAGAGCTGAACTCAGAACGTCGTTAAGGAAGTTTTAATTTGAGGACGATCGATCGAATCGATTGAAGAAAAGATAACTGGCGATAACCATTGAAAAACAATTTCAAATAAATCGCGAATTCAGACTGCGGTCATCGAGTTTATATTCACGTAAGCATTTGAACATTGATGAGATTCACAAAATTTTACAATTTTTCAGGAAAAAAATTTATGAAAATGTCCTTCAAAAAGCATAGAAGGCGGAGGAGTATTAATTTTAACATTATATTTCTGCATGTTCCTAATGGGACTATCGTTAAATTGTGAAAAGTTTGTTCGTACTCTTTCATTTGTTCATCTCTCTTGCACAATAGAGTGACCAATCTTATGGAAAGGTGTACGTATAGAGATGCAAGGAAACAGATGGATAGGGTGATCGAGAGGGAGATAAAGAGGGAAAAGAGAGAAAAGAGAGAAGAAGATCGAGAGGGAGATCGACAGGGTGATTGACAGGGAAATAGACAGATAGATAGAGAGACAGAGAGAGGGACAGCGAGAGGGACAGAGAGAGGGACAGAGAGATGGACAGAGAGAGGGACAGAGAGAGCGATAGAGAAAGGGACAGAGAGATGGACAGAGAGAGGGACAGAGAGAGGGACAGAGAGAGGGACAGAGAGAGGGACACAGAGAGGGACAGAGAGAAGGACAGAGAGAAGGACAGAGAGAAGGACAGAGAGAGGAAAAGAGAGAGAGAGAGAGACAGAGAGACAGAAAGATAGAGAGACAGAGAGTGACAGAGAGAGACAGAGAGAGACAGAGAGAGACAGAGAGAGACAGAGAGTGACAGAGAGAGACAGAGAGAGACAGAGAGAGACAGAGAGAGACAGAGAGAGACAGAGAGAGACAGAGAGAGACAGAGAGAGACAGAGAGACAGAGAAGACAGAGAGAGACAGAGAGAGACAGAGAGAGACAGAGAGAGACAGAGAGAGACAGAGAGAGACGACGAGAGAGACAGAGAGAGACAGAGAGAGACAGAGAGAGACAGAGAGAGACAGAGAGAGACAGAGAGAGACAGAGAGAGACAGAGAGAGACAGAGAGAGACAGAGAGAGACAGAGAGAGAGACAGAGAGAGACAGAGAGAGACAGAGAGAGACAGAGAGAGACAGAGAGAGACAGAGAGAGACAGAGAGAGACAGAGAGAGACAGAGAGAGACAGAGAGAGACAGAGAGAGACAGAGAGAGACAGAGAGAGACAGAGAGAGACAGGAGAAGAGAGAGACAGAGAGAGACAGAGAGAGACAGAGAGAGACAGAGAGAGACAGAGAGAGACAGAGAGAGACAGAGAGAGACAGAGAGAGACAGAGAGAGACAGAGAGAGACAGAGAGAGACAGAGAGAGACAGAGAGAGACAGAGAGAGACAGAGAGAGACAGAGAGAGACAGAGAGAGACAGAGAGAGACAGAGAGAGACAGAGAGAGACAGAGAGAGACAGAGAGAGACAGAGAGAGACAGAGAGAGAGAGAGACAGAGAGAGATTAAAATAAAATTTAAATTTAATTTTGAAATCTTCTATAGTAAAAAACTTGGTGCCATAAGGTCCCTAGAAAAATTTCCCTGACCACTTTTCTGCCCTAGACTGTACTTAAGGTCATGAATATCTTTTAACTAAAGCTAAGTGTCCACTTCAATCAAAATTTTCGTTTCCATAAGCAACACACGTATAAAAAACGAAGCGGAATGCAATCGGAAATTTCATTTGATAACTTTTCGTTTGCTTGATTCCACTCAAAACGAAATGCAAAAAAGTACTTTGGAGACTTCAAAAAAGTATTATTTTTCGTTAAAGGTAGCACTGACGAAACGAAATAAAGGAACTGACATTTATTTCGTTCGAAAATTGTTGAGCGCGTCGAAAGTATTAGGGCATTTGAATATTTTTTTAAATTTTTCAACTCAAATTGAATGAAATTAAATATAAATTGACCGAAAGTCTTCTTTCCAGCAGATTGCCCTATTGTATTTTTTATATCATGTGCTTTGGTTAAAATTTACTATTTTGAATCTATTTAAAAAATTTTGCTTATGTTTTGGTGTTGTTGCAAAACTATCGATTGTACTATCGATATATCAATATATTTTAATTTGCATAGCCATCGATGGTTAATAATCGCCATGGATTGCCAAGCAGGCATCAAAAACAGTAAATATTACTTATATTTAATTAAAAACTTAGCGATAAGATTATTTTCCATATTTATATGAGAGAAATTTTTTTTTTCAAAACCATCGAAACTATCGATGTTCACAGTATCGATGGTCTTGCAGCTCTAATTTTTCCGATTCTACACGACGTGACGTCAAAACGAAATAAAGGTTCAAGTCTCCAAAAAAAATTTTGATTGAAGTGGACACCGACCTTAAGGGAAGATTCCCCTTAACTGGCAACGTGGTGCTAGCCTTCCTTGAAGCCTCGACGAAATGCGATGTTTCAAAGCGTTCGAAAATGCCTCTTTATATCCCAATAAGCATAATTTTTCGTAAAAAATAAACCATATAAAGCACACGTAAAAACTGTTATTAGAATATATTTTGGCTCTTATTACCTATTAAGAGCCCCACCTCCAGCTCTTATGGAAATGTCTCAAAAGGTGAGCCTTGAATGTTAGGTATAACCGCAAGTGATGGCATTTCTGCTCATAAAAACCAAAAAAATCAGGCCACGATGTTAGCCTTCGTTTTGCTTTCTTTTAGGAATTTTTTTTCTTTTTTTTTTGGGTAATATTCTTTCCACACCTTTTTCGCGACTTATTTCTATCGCACGTCGGTAGCGGAGGTCAAAGTAAATGACCAATAAGAAATTCCAAAAGGTGACCGATAACTCTCATCTGCAATGTTTGCTTCTAAGTATTTGTACTTATGAAAGTGTGTCAACTTAGGTATCATTTTTTTGTAATTTTTTTTTTTATTTAGGTTCCATTCTTAAATGATTTTTTTTTTTCGTTTCTGCGCTTCATGCTTTTGTACTTAAAATGTCTCAGAGATTAGAGCTCAGTGCTCGAGTCGTCATCGTCGTCATTTTACCCAATACCTACGTCACCCTTAAAAGGAAATCACCCGAAAAAACGAGAAAAAAAAATGTATATAAAAAAAGTAAAAGCCAAAACAGGAAATATCAATGAAAAGGGCCATGTAAAGAAAGTGCTCAAACTCGCAAAATGAAAAGACGGCTAAAGCGAACGACTCCAACGTGTCGATGAGTTAACGATGACGACGAATGCGGCAAGGGCAAAGGAAACGGCAACCGCGACGTTGAAATTCCCAACGCTTTTTCAATTTTAATTTCAGCAAGAAGAAGTCAAAAGTTTATCCTTTTCAATATTAATTAACACTTCAATTCCACAAGAGAGGCGAAAAGTTTTTGGCAACCTTAACCGCCGCCTACCAGCCTACCTTGCGGCGCTACTTTCTTTTCGAGCTCCCAACAACGCCCACATCCACCCATGCCCATACCCATATCCATGCATATCCATGCCAATGTGGCACTTGCTCTTCCTCTGACTCTGACTCTACCTCTACCTCTACCTCTACCCCAACCCATATCCCTTCACTCATTCATTACAACAATGCCGGAGCTGTCGCTGACGCTCGAGCCGGCATCGCTGTCGCTGCTCGCGTGCATCGATGCCATTCTTGGGATTTCCGTTCCGCTTCAGAAAGACAAAAGTTTTCCACTGAAAATTTTCGAATTCCGGAAAGAAACACCCGCCAAAGGAACGTGAAGACGAAGACGAACCAAAGCGAAGCGAAGGTGACGGCTCCAGATGGAAGGAAATAAAACACCAAAAAGCAGACTATGAAAAATTTTCAAATACTAATTTCTCTGACACTAATTAACAATTAGCATGAGACGAGCCCGAGCCCGAGCCCGAGCCGCAGCGAGCGATGCCTTTGTAGGTGGTGCGTAGATGAGGGAGAGACTTTTCAACGTATTTTCAAGTGCTCTGTGGATATATATGTATGTAGGTACTTATATATGTATATGTGTTTATGCTAATAGCTAATTTGCTCAACAATTTCCGTTTGAGCCTGTCATTTGTCAGTTGCAATATTTCTCTAAAATAGATTTAAATACTATTCCAACTAATTTAGTTGGCTTCTTCTTCGTCTTGTTGTTCTTCTCCCGATGATCCTTCGTTTTCTGCTCGCCTGCTCGCTGTATGGTTTAACATTAATATCAAATATCATAAGGAAGGTACTTGGTAACAATAAGCGTGAGAATGTTTAAAGTCCATGGGAAGAGGATTACCGGAACCTTAAAGGGCCCAAAGGATTTCGCGATAAACGACAACCGCAGTTCACTTTTGGCACTTCAGACAACGAGTCAACATGTAACATAGACAGTCAATTTGTCATTCCGTCATTCTGTTCCATTGTCACTTTCTCATTTCATCATTCAATTTGGTCCTTGGAATAGCAGAAACAGCACCTCCAGCGCCGAGTGCTAAGGACAATTTAGTCAAGTACCCTTACCCGCGTGCGATCCTTTCATAAAAGCTGCCTGCATGCGCTTGAGTGTGTGCATGTACAATACAAGTGTATGTAAGGATTCGTTTATTTGGGTGTAGGTGAAAGAATCGCAGCTGTGACTCTCTCTCTCTCTCTCTCTCTCTCTCTCTCGCTCGCTCTGTTACGAAAGCTCTGACAATTGTCTTCAAGTGTCCGCAATTGTTGCACGCGTTCAACCAAGCTGTTTGGGGAATAATAAGAAAATGGCGAGCTCATAAACAACAGCGGAAGAGCACTGTGCTCTGCCTGTCTAACTGTCTGTCTATCCTTCTGTCCGTCTGCCCGTTTGTCTTTCTGTCTGTTTATCTCTCCATCTGTCTGTCCTACTGGTTTCTAGCTTTTGACTTTTGGCTGCTGAATTCCAAACTCTGAAAACTCAGAGTCTCTGCAGTGCGATGCGAGCTTTATGTGTGAGCACAATAGCACTTGAAATTAGCCTCGAAGTTGACATTCCGACTCAGTATTTATCTGAGAAAGGGCGCACAATTTCATTTTGTCTGTTTTTATTTTTATTGCTATAATATTTTCCAATTTCTTATGGGTCTTCTTTGAAGAAAGTATTTTCAAAAATATCTTTCTAAAGAAAGTACATTCAATTTTTATGAAAAAAACAAAACGAAAAATGTTTCATAACTCTCCTTCTTACGCTTTACTCAAATACTCTTGCTTTCCTTTTTAACTCTTTCCATTGCTCTTCATCTTTTTCTCCAACGATTCCGTATGGCCTCCGCAATTGAAACTGCCGTGAAAATTGGTATAAATCAAAATAATTGCTTTACCTTGTTTGATTTCAATTTCAAATAGAAATTCTTATGAATTGAAGCATAAGCACAGGCGCCATCCATACCATTCACTCTCAATTAATTTACTACAAAATATTATTTGTCAATAAAATTTCATTACTTCTCGTGCGGTTGCCTTATAGATTCTGTTATTTTTTTTTTTTTTTTTAGTTATGTTTCAACCTTTTTTTTTTTGTTTTTTTTTCTTGTTATTTTGAACGCACATGCTTCGTTCGTTCGGCTCACATAGATAACTTTCGATTAAAGTACACATGCACTCGTGAAGAGGTGATGAGCTGTATAAAGCACACATGGCAGTAGCTGCTAGAGCGTATAATTGAAATGGGTTTTTCCTACTTCTACTTCTTTTATATTCCCTTCCTATGCCTCTCTTAACCTCACTGAATGCTTCTATTTCGAATATTTCACATCGTCAATATTCCAGGAGTACTTATATAAATGCCAGAGGCCTGCTTGTACTAATCTCCTACAGCCTTGCTCATTCCCATCGACTTGGCTTTGCCATCATTCGATACATTCGTATATGCATTTGTGTCATTTTGCGCCTTCATGTCGGGTAATTGCGTTTGAATTATTCATTCGTATGCTACACGCATTCGCTCCTTCCATTCGACTCTG
This sequence comes from Chlorops oryzae, assembly GCA_020466095.1. Classification (NCBI taxonomy): domain Eukaryota; kingdom Metazoa; phylum Arthropoda; class Insecta; order Diptera; family Chloropidae; genus Chlorops; species Chlorops oryzae. Next base: position 139,841,260 of record CM035806.1, read on the forward strand.
ATCCACGGCATGCTACTTGACTCCAATGGCGACGCTAACGCTAACGCTGACGCTGACGACTGCGACGGCAAAGGCATTGGCAAACGATGACGAGAAGGACTGAAGTACCGGAATAGCTACTGGAGAACTGAAACTTCAAAGCAATCGAAGTTTTCAAGCAAAATGGTGTCGAATCGCAATCACGCATACACACGCACACGCACACACCCACATATGTCGAAACATATGTTCTTATGAATAAATACCTAATAATATAGTACTCGAAGCATTTTCAATCAATTAGTGTTAACAGAAAATATAATTCAAATTCGTATTCGCTGCAAGTAAGAGCAACATACTTGAGGGCGCTTTGGCTTTTATCCTTTCGATGAGACACACACACACACACACACACATGTACACACACACATGCCAACCGACTGTGATTATATAATTTGAATGAGTCCTCTGGGGTTTTTCTTTAAACATATGTTGCTCATATATGTACATATGCGCATATATACGAACTTACATTTGTATGCCTTTAAGTGGGTATTTATATATGTTTGAGTTTCTGTTGTTTTTATAATATAGTTTCAGGCTAGATGGTGTATTCCATATGCGGTAATTAAACATAATTTCAAAGATAATTCAAAAATTCGATTAGAAATTTTCAGCTTGACAAATTTAATTGAAAAATAATTGCCAAAAAATGCAGGTGAAATCTTGAAAAAAAATTTTAGGAAAGGAAAAGAATGGGTAACACCGCTGGCCAAGGAGTGGCGGGGGCCAGAATCGATGATTTCTCGAATGCTTGGTCTTGTCTGTTTGAACCTCTTTTTCATTGAATCACAAGAAGAGGCCTCCATCGAACCCCGAGAGCTGTAGAATTTCAGTTTCACGTTTTATTTTTAATTAATTTTTACGAAGAAAGCCTCAAACGAAAACGAAAAACACAAGTCCAAAACAAAAAAAACAAAAAAAAAAACAACGACTCGGGGTCAGCCGTTTTCCATTTTCCCACCTCCCCCCCCCCCCCCCCCCAAGTTTCTTCAAGCTTCCCACCCCTTTGGAATGTTCCTCAAAAAATATAACAAAAAAGAAAAAAAAGAACACTGACATTTAAAATACAATTACAATTCTATCTTTCCCAACTGCTCCGGCATGTACCCTAGTGCTATGTTCAAACACTGTATTACAGTGCGCACTCAAAGGATTGTTTGCTGTATCTTTTTTTCGGCTTGGCAACGTGCTCTGGGCAGGATTTTACCCGAAATCGTTCCTTTCGTTCGCTCTTCTTTTGGTTTTTTATTTTTTTTTTATTTCTACCCGTCTAATCGTTTAACTCAAAACCTGCCTCTGAGCTGACCTCTTTGCCTTGTAGTTTTTTTCGCCATATAAATTTTTTCCTCTTAATTCTCTTTTTTGGTTTATTTTTTTAATTTTTTTTTTTTTTTATTTGTGTCTTGACTGCGGCATTAACTTTGGCCTTTGCCGAACACGTTTAGCTTCTACGAGTGCTCACCTGTAATTTCATGTGGTTAACATTTTTAATTTCTGCTTTCATTGCAAAGTCACAGAGCAAAAAGTGATTCAGCAAGGCCTCCAGCTTACGGCACAGAGTCGAAGTCGTAGCCATAGTCGTAGTCAGAGCCAAGGGCCGGAGCCGCAGTCAGAGTCAAAGTCAGAATTGACTGAAGCTGAAACTGAAACTGGCGCCGCCGCCGGGCATCATTGCTCTGACGGCGTGAAAGCCAATGCCGCTTGAATATCAGCCTGGAAGTATGCTTTTTGTTTCCTTTTTCCCCCATTAATGACTTCTTCGTTCTTCATGTATTTTTTTTTGCCTTTTTTTGAATTTTTTTTTGTTTGTTTTTTTTTTCTTCTTCATTTTAATTTCTTCTCCTTTTGCATAGTGATGAAGCTGAACGTTTTGGATGGAGCCTCATTGCCCTCATCAAAATCTGCTACACTCATTCACTTTTGCATGTATAAAAAACTCGACATTATTAGCCAAAAAAAAAAAGAAACAAAACAAATTGAAATAAAATAGAAGAAAATTAGAAAAAATAAAGAGGGAAGCGGGAAAAGTAAAAGGAGGATAAAGACCTCGCGATGGCATGGCCTCGTCGTCGTCGTCGTCGTTGATGTTATTCTGCTGTGCCTCGTGTTGAAACTAAAAGAGCCACTTAACTTGTCTATATGAGCCTAATGGTCTTTATTATTATATCCTGTGTGGATTCGGGACTTTCGGCCTCTCCTTCTACTCAACCCCCTCGATAACTCTCTATGTTCTTGGTGTTCCTGTTGTTGTGTTGGCGCTGTCTTTCTTTCTTTCTTGTCGGCTTCAATTTCAATTTTTACCTTCTGACAACTGGCAAAAAATCACTGAAACTGTGAACATAATGCCTTTGTTCTTGCCTTGCCTTGCCATGCCATACATGCACAATTTTGTTGTCTGTTATGTATTTTTTTTTCGCCCCCTTTCGCTTGGTTTGTTTTTACAGCAATATCCTTCTTGCTTCCTCTTCCACTTCGACTTCCACTTTCAGTGTTCTTCTTTTTCTTTTTCTTATGCGCTTTTATTAGCATGCTCTTCGCATTGTAGGTATGGTAATTGTAGAAAATTGCTCCATCGGTAGATTATATGACGGCGTCATTTAGATTCTTAACTACTTTCCTTCGTTGGGTCGTTCGGTCGTTCGGTCGCTCGCTGTGTGCTCTTGCGATTTAGTTTTTCGAATGTGTGACCTTTGGACACTTTGATTCACGACATATGCACACTCAAGTACGTTCAAACGGTGAAACGGACATGTACATTAATGCACAAACGTCAGGTGTTGAATACCATTGTACGTGCTTTACATTTTTATGTGAATTTTCGCGAGCACCTTAAAGGCTTGAAGGCATTAAAGGATTTTTCCCCCATTTACTTTCTTTTTTTTTTTTTTTTTTTTTGGCAATATCTAATCTACTTTTTCTTCGTTTGCTTTGGCTGCTGTTTTGTAAGTTCATTAGTGAAATAGTTTTAAAACAAATTGTCTTGCTGTTTGCGCTTCTCAGGGCACGTGTTAGAAGACTTTATTCCATTTGATTTCGTCGCTTAGAACCATCATTACTGGGTTTTTGGTATTGAAAAAGATGCTAAGATGGATTAAATACGTGAACTAGAACTTCATGTATTCTCTTTAGCACCTAGAGGTTCCGTTTACAACACACGAAGTTTTTGTATTTCAAATTCTACTTATCTCTTCCAAAAACAGGACTTTCGGATTGTCTTGAAGCTGGGGGCCTTGCGATGCTTTTGAAAAACTCTTGTGATCCGAGATCGACCTACAATACTTTAGGGCTGTAAGAAAACAATATACTTAAGCGATATTAAAACAACTTAAAGGTCTTTCGTTTTAGTCAGTTAAGTGTAGACTTGCTTGGATTGGCTTACATAAAAAAAAAAAAACAACAAAAAAAATGATAAAATTGAAACCTCTTGAGAAGTTGCATACTTTTATTGTTGCTTTTGTTGTACTTTAACACTTTTGTATCTGTGGTAAAATGCCCTAAGATCTAAACAATTCCGAACTACTTTCAAACTATGCTCCTTGCGGTGCCATAGTAGATAATACCACACCCCATATGCAGCCTGCTGTATGTATGTACCACAGCAAATAATAATCTAGCTTTCGCACACTCGCTTTTGCGTTCGTCCTTTAAGGTCAATAATGTTTTGCTGTTGCTATTATTGCTAAGTACCTTGTCGGCTTTTCTTGCCATTTTCCATGTGTTGCAGGCAATTATTATGTTATCCTGCAAATTTCCATTTCCCAACTTTTTCTATTTTTTCTATTTTTTTTTTTTTTGTCTCAGTTTTCCTTAACGTCTCTCCAACGTAGTCTATATTTGCGCCAGCTGGTTTCTATGACGACGCCATAGTTTTATGCTTATTCTTATGCTAAAAGTTTTGTCTTTCATGTAGCTTGATGGAGCATCATGTTCATTGGTTTTTCCGCCTCAGTTTAATGTTCAAAGTTTTACCCCATCCCCCGCCGAATATTATTATGAAAGCATCATTGTGGCCTGAACTGAACTTAGTTGAACTAAACCCAATCCCAACCGAACCGATTCGAACCGAACTAGAGTAAAAAAAAAAAAATGGAAATAAAAAAAATAAAAACCGTATTATATTTTGATTCTATGCCGTGTACTCTAAATTCACATAACCTTTCCATACGCTCTCGGGCATTGTCTTAGTAATTTCATACGCTAGCTCTATCTCTATGGCCGCTCTCGTTCGGTCCCATTCTCTCATATGGGAATCTACTAAATCTTACATATCTTCCTTTGGTTTCATATACTTTTCAAATTGTTTCCAATTTCATAATACCCTCAGGGTAGAAAGGAGGATACACAGAAAACAGGTTAATATGGTGCGGCTTCAATTTTATATCATGCATTCCTTATCCTTATTCTGGCGTTGGTTTTCTTTCTTTCGTTTATTTCTATTTTCAAAGCGAATTTCTTATTTCGCTCTAAAACCTTTTGAGCTAGTTCTTTAAGCTAGTTTTTGAAGCCACTCCTTCCCCATGAAAAGAAAATCTATCAGCTCGATGCGGATTTCTTAACGGTAAAAGAATAACTTTTAAAGAGAAATAATGAAAAAACCTTAAAAAAAAATACGATGAAATAGTCAGTGACCAGCTGATAAACCTGGCAGCTTGTGCTTGTGATTGATTGTAATAAATAATAATAATAATAACAATAATTAGTGACCAACTGTCTAATATAACTCACTACTGATAAAAAAAAAAAAGGAAAACTCCTGCAAATCTATACCGTAGGTCAATCCAAATTCGGTGCTGGCCGACCAGATTTTAAGCTTCGACGATTGTGTGCTTTCAAACAGTTTTCCTTTTTCCTTTTTTTTTTTGTCTTTATTGTGACTCTGCCTCAAGAACTGTTTTTTTTTTTTATGTTAGTTAAGATTACTCATACCGCACGCACACACACGTGCAACATGCATACAACATCAAGCGGAGGAGGATATTCAGTACCGTTTTGAGGAAGTCACTTCTAACTTTATTTCATATTGTTTTGCTTTATTGGGTTTGATTACACTTTGCTATTATTATAACAATACTTTTGAGTAATTTCGCTCGCGGGTATTTCGTATTTTCGAAATCAGACCCGACTAGGTTTTTGTGCCTCTGCGTGCGCGTGTGAGTGTGTGTCCTCTATGAAATCTTCTCAAATGTTGAGAATCATTGCAAGTTATAGCCCAAAAAAAAAAAAAGCAAACAGACAAGGACAAAAAAGAAAACCCCAAAATTGTTCCATCATTTTATCGAATTAAATACTGACTTCAGTTCAATGAAGTTCAAAGTTGAGCTTTTCTTTTCTTAAAGCCTTTTGTTTTTGTCGTCCTTAGCTTTTCAGAGCTTCGGTGTGATCTCCCGAATTCTCTGATCTGAAATTTAAATACTATGGTTTAATGAACGAATTAGTCATGCGTGGCATCAAATTGTGGTGCCTGCACAGACGTTTATCTCAAGTAAAAAACGGAGTAAAAAGAAATCTTTTTTTTTTTATTAAATAAAAAATTAATTTTTTCCCCATATTGACTTATCTATTTTATGATCTCTTCATTCATCTTTTTCACTAAAAGATTATGCGTTTCTCAAGCGTTTTGTGCGAATGATCGTACGCAAGCAAAACAGAACAAACCAAACAGAACGAAACAAATCGAAACAAAATTTAACAAAACCAAAAAACAAGCACATCTGTTTTCAACTATCTGTTATGTGTGTATGTAGTTGCAGCGTTTTAAGCTTTCCTCTTTTATTACAAATTTAACATTTCGTATATCAAAATTAGAAAAATATTAAAATAAAATTTTAAAAATCGAAATTAAAAATTAATATATATGTATGTACTTATATATAGAAATTTATAAAGTAATTTTTTTGAATAAAATATTTTTTAGAAAACCTAGAGAAAACAAAAAAGAAACACTTTAACTGAATTACAATTTTTGTCTTTCTTCTTTTTCTTTTTTCGCTCTCCTTCTCTCTTTCTACACTCTGATGCGAATTTGAACACAAAAACGAAAAAAAAAAAATTGATTTTAAATATTGGCAAATTGGTAAATTGATTCGGAAAATCGTATTTGAAAATTAATAATTTGGCGGAAAACGGAAAAACGGAAAATAAAAAAATTTTTTTTTGTATTATTTTTCAATTATTCGAATTTAATTATTGTTTTAAAATTCGTAAACAAAAAAAAAAAAAAAAAATTATAATGGTAATAATAATATTGAAATATCGTTAATTAATGTTTTTATTGTTGTTGTAATTTTGTTACTTTTATGCTATATCATCGTCAAAAACAAACAAAAAAATATTTAAAAAAAATAAAATTAATCATTTTTTTGCAATTTAAATGTTGTACTCATGCTACTGTCTCTCGATTTGGTACGTTGTTGTTGGACGTACGTACGGTCGTTATTGAATATTTCGTTTTAAATAAATTTCTAAACTATTAAATTACTAACCCTTGTACGCTGTTTTTTGGTAAAAAAAAAAAAAATTAATTCTACTTTTTATTTTTGTTTCATTTTCTCATATCAAATTTTATTATGGAATTTTATGCATTCTTACCACTGTTCAATGATATTTTTCTACTTTAATAAAATTTTTTTTGTTTTTTTTTGTAATTCTGCTAACCGTAATGTTAACTTAATTGGTTTTGAACTTATTCGTTTTCTTTGATTGCTCGTTTATTTGGCTTTTGTTCTGCCTTATTCGTTTTCTTGTTTGTAAATTTTCTTTCATTTTTATATAATTTTGTTTTTTTTTTTACTAATATTTTTGAAAATAATTTCCCTAAAATTTCATAAACGCTTTTATCTCTAATATCCTTATCATCGTAATCGTTCGTTATCGTATGAAAATTGTTCGTTCGCTCGCTCGCTCGTTCGTTGATTCGTTCAATCGTTCGTTCGTTCCATTTTGCCATTATTTAATTTATGCCACCGTCCACCGTAAACGTAAAACACATAAAACGCTGTGCGACCGATTGTAGAGCACCTAGATCGCAAGCTATTTGTTGGTATGTTAAGTAAACAGCAGACCGAAGAAGATGTACGACAAATATTCAATCCCTTCGGAACAATAGAGGAATGCACAATACTGCGTGGCCCGGACGGTGCTAGTAAAGGTAAGTCCCGCTTTCATTTGATTTGTTTTTTTCTCTTTTTTTTTTTTTTTTTTTTTTTGGATTCAATTTAACTTGATTTGATTTGATTTGTCGATTTCGATTCTGATTCCGATTCATACTTAACTATGTTTGCCTAATATGTACATGCGTACGTACCAACTATGTATGTATGTATATTGATTGTTGTGCCGTTCTTCCATAATTCTTGAATTATCAAAAATATGTGCTTGTATTGTTCAATTTATTTGTATTTTTCAATTCAATTGCGCTTTAGCCGATTTCTCATACATATCTCTCTGATTGTGTGAGATCATGGTAAGGTTGTGTTTGTGTATGTGTATGAGTTATTTATGCCTCCATTTGAAGTTTTCTTTTCACAGGTATAAAAATCTGTATTACAAATGCCATAATACTAAGGTTTTCAAAAGAATTATAATTTTTTTTTTTTTTTTGCATACTTCTAGGCTAAAACTATTCTATTTACTACCAAAGATATGACAAATGATTTCAAAGTTAATTCTTTTACGGTTCGATGATTTTTTCAACATTATTAAACAGTTTTTCTCCCAATTATTTGCAATGGATTTGTTCATTGTAGACCTTAAGAGCTTAAAAAATTCATATACATTATATGAACATAAAATAGGTCAAAACTTTAAAAATTCCCTTTTGTTTTAATATATTTTAGAACTTCTTTCGGCGCTTTTAGTCTTTCTTTTTAATTTGTTTAATTTTGTTAAGATAACAGTATCTTACAGTCTGTAAAAGGGTGCTCCTAAATTTTAAAATTGCCGGGCTACCCTGTCAATCGGTTCTACTACCTAAAAAACGAACTCATGGTTTTTTTTTATTTTTTAAATTGAGTTTTAGGGGTCGCAACCCCCACCGCTCAAAGTTTGAAATTTTTTTTTTTTTGCCAGCCTTAAAATATACTACCTTAAAATATAAAACGAATAACAAAAATTCTGTCAACTTTATTCAAGTCACATTCAAAACAAACTGAGTAAATTTAAATAAATTAAGTAAAATTCATAGCATATTTTTAGACACGCTTTTTTAAGTTTTTACTTATCTCAAACCTTTGACCTATTGTAGTGACCCGTAAAACTCAATTTAGAAAAGTTAAAAATATCACAAGTGTGTTACTTAGATGAAAGAAGCGAACGGTGAGCTCTAACCACATAATTTTTTTGTTTTTTTAGTTAGGAAAAATCCTTAAAAGAAAACGTTTTACAACTTTTCATTTGCTGGTAGCGACCCCTAAAACTCAATGTAAAAAAAAAAAAAAAATCACCGGTTCGTTTTTAATGTAGTAGAGCCGAACGGAGAGGTAGCCCGGCAACTTTTCGAAATTTCGACATCTGAGGGAGGACCCTAGTCTGTAAGTTACAGACTAATAACAAAATATTAGTTAAAAATTTCAAATAGATAAATTTTAATCTAGAAAGATTTACAGTGAAGTCTTTTATGATGATGATGATTAAAAATTGAATACAGTGTACTCTCTCTGCGGACACTCCTCTTGATTGGACACCCCTCTTAAGCGGACACTTTTTGGATATGCTCCAGTGCTTCTCAAAAAGTTTCCTCTGAATTACGGTCAAAGATTATTTCATTTATAGCACACCGTTCGGAAAGTGAAGCAAAATCGGATTGTATATTGAAACAATCCGTTTAACTCGTTACAGCTATAAAAACAACTTCGATTCTTCGGCAAGCAAATGGTAGACACTTAGCAAATTTCACACAGTTTGGAAAATGATTTATAAAGATTGAAAATATTAAACGGCCGCAGTGAGTCCCTTGTGGTTAACCAGACGATGCATCAACAAAGGTGGTAGATGTAAATGAACCAATATGGACAGTAAGTCTTCAATTAAAACGAAATCAAGCAAGAAATTTAAAAGACTGTCACGAATATCATATGAATATAGTACAACTGTATTCTCCAGAAGGAAGTGTAGTCAATTTTCCCAAATGCTTTGGAGAAATCAGTATACCTCTTCATACATACATATATGACGTCAGTTGACGTGTCAGAGACTCAAACGAGCAAATAATATGATTTGTTATTAAAGCAAGCTTTGTGCAAGCCGGTCTGCCAGGCGGAAAGCCATGCTCCCAACTGGCAAATATAATTTTTGAGGTGTTCAAATAATTTGGTTTAAATGATATAATCAAAAAATTTTGCAAAATTTTCTATAGCACGTTTCCATTAGGTGTTTCATTCGTGTTTAAGGAGGCTTTCGTGATTAACAGCCCTAAACACCATGTTTTTTTCGTGTTTTGTCGTACAAACACTAAACACGAAAACGAAATGTTTATCTCCTAAACACCTCGAAAACACTTCTATCGATAATGAATCGTATCGAAATTTCGACCATATCTAACTGTCAAAATGAAATTAAAACAAAAATCGATAATTAGGGCAACCAATATTATGTAAATTGAGTCCTAAAAGTATGCGATATTAAAAAAAAAGAAATAAGAATTTTCCTGCGGATCTTGGTTCCAGCTTTTCCATAATTCATAATATTTCACAATACCGTTCTGAGGGCGTATATAAATAGGCGTGTTTTCAAGTAAGCAACGGAGTTCCAGCATCGGAAATATTTCAAAATATTGGCATGTTTATTTTCAGGGCTCAGTTTAAATATTTGTGGTTGTCCTGGCGATAATGGAAGGTAAATTGCACTTCTTTTTAATATTTGCGAAATATTTCGAAATTAATTTAAAAATGACCCGTCAAGGAGTAACTTCAGTTTGAAAATGAAAAATTGTACATGTTGGCAAAAGCTACTGATTTCTGAAAGGACTTAAATCAGTACGCCTTTGTACAGCTTTTATTTTATTTTTGATTTTATATCAAAATAAATGTACTGATATTTTTCCAAATAAACAAGTTTCTCGGCTTTTGAAAAAAAAATGTACTAATTCAAGCGCTTGAAAATCTGGCAGCCTTAAATCAATTGAAAATACACGAACAGCTGACAAGCTTAAGCACCCTCGTGCTGTAAGTGGAAACGGTTGTGTTTTAGCGAAGTGTTTAAGCTAAACACTTCAGAGTTAAACACCATATGTAAACGCGCTATTAGGCTTCGTCATATCGATTTGAAAACTGCTAAAATTTAGCCACAACTTCCACGGAGCACGAAAAAATACCTTGGCTTAAATAACGCATCAAAAGAAACGAAATGGGATGAATTGATGATTGTCTGGGAAATGAGTTAAAAAAATTTAGGAGAAAGTCCCTCTATAGCGTTTTTAGAAATAGAGCTCATCTTCAATGATCGGCAAGATATTGATTAATCTTATGGGAATGTTTGTATTTATTGCAACTGGATAAGTCTTGAGCTGCCCAGTTTTAAATAAGGGGAACTCCTCTACTAAGCGATGCATCACTTGAAGTATTCCAGGCACTATCAATAGGAACTACTTCTCTTGGCAGTCATTGAGCAGGGAAAAGGTGATGTGTTCAAAGAATAGCGTTTGTTTTTTTTTTTAATCAAAAAGTAGCATACTTTCAGGATTGAACTAAAATGTAAAAGCAAAACCAAAACTTTTTTGAACACCTCACTTTCTGCCTGCTCATGAGAGGCATAGGGAAGGCCTAACCAAAGCGGCCATGCTCGAACAAAGTAGATGTGTAAAAATGATTGGAAAAGTTTATGATATCCCCTCGCTTAGGAATGTTCAAATGATCGATCCGGAGAGCATAAAATTTGCAACTGGATGATAATTGACTTTTGGAAAATACTCAGTTGACACATTGTAATATTCTTAGGTGCTACTTGAAGCGGTCTAGTTGGAAAACCTCTGATGCAACGCTTAGTTTCAATAAAATGGCAAAAATATTTCGGATAAAATTTTAAGAATATATCTTTCAATACAAACAATCCATTGTCCAAACAACTACTACAGCTGCTTTCGTTGCTTTAAGCCTTACTTTTATGCCAAATAATAGGTAACAAGAAATCGTAAAATGGTTTTTATTTCAATTGCATTTCGTATTGTGTTGGGAAAAGTGTGGACACGTGTTTATAATATCCATTCCCAATTTTGTTTGTTTGTTTTTATTTATTTATTTTTTTATTTATTTATTTATTTTTTTGCCTCTTATGTACTTTCTCTTTTTCCAAGGTTATCAGCTTTCGATTCCATGTCAACGATTTTGTAATTTTCTGAAAATATTATGTACCATTAACGATAACGTTAATGGCTTTCGTTGCTAGATAATGCCTTTGTTGGCATCGACGAAGTTCAAAGCGACAAATTTTTATGCATTTACATTTATTCATATTCCACACACACCCACTCACAGTCGTATAATCACACGGGCTCACAATTGGACTACCTTCAAAGTTGCACAGATGGCGCATTCAACCGAATAATAATCGCGAACATAACAATAACTATTTCGCGTACAGCTTTCCCACTATATGCGATTTCAATTCAGATTCAGTTTCAGTTAAGTTCAGTTGTCGTTTTTTTGGTTACTCTTTTTCTCCTTTTTTTTCTTGTTTTTGTTGCTTTCTATTCTTTTTTACCTCCAAATAAAAATAAATAAATAAATGGCGGTAAAGCGAATAAAAAAACATACAATACAATAATAATAAAATGTGAAAAGTAGAAAAAACAACACCAAAAGAAATTTCACTGAGGAAGAGCGAGCGAGAGATAGAAAGAAAGAGCGAGAGAGAGAGAGAGAGAGAGAGAGAGAAAGGAGGCAGAGTGAAGAGCGAATATAATAAAAACAATGCGAGTGAACAGTTCAATTAAAGTTGTTCGCATTTTAACGATAAGCAGCTTGAATAGTCGCAGTCTGTAGCGGCAGAAAAAAAGCACAGTTATATACATATGTATGTACAAATGTATATACACCATACAGACGTAGGCAACCACATTCCTCAATACGGAAAAAGTTGACATGCATTCAGATGCCTTTGCTATAGCCGTTTAATATATTAAAATGTCAATAACATGCTATTTTCATTTTTCGGAAAATTTTTCAGTCATTTCGATTTGATTTTTTTCTGCTTTGATTTTAAATTGCCTTTTTTACGTTATGATGATACTCAGTTGCAATGGAGCAGGATGTTGTATGCAATACCCCAGCGGAGAACTTTGCCTACCGGCGGTAGGCTACCGCCTACAAAGTATACGAGACTGTAAGCGAACTGACTGTCAATAGCTACAAAGTATACGAGATTGTCGGCGATCTGTCCACCAATAGTTTACTTTATGTGTTGGTGGTAGGTGTTCACTCTTAAAAAACGGCCACGCTCGAACAAAAGTATATCCTCACATTCCTCACTCTCTCCAATCTTTCCACTATCTCCACTCTCTCTAATATCATCACCCTCTCAAGTATCTTCTCTCTCTTCTCTCTCTTCTCTCTCTCTTCTCTCTCTTCTCTCTCTTCTCTCTCTTCTCTCTCTTCTCTCTCTTCTCTTCTCTCTCTCTTCTCTCTCTTCTCTCTCTTCTCTCTCTTCTCTTCTCTCTCTCTCTCTTCTCTCTCTTCTCTCTCTTCTCTCTCTTCTCTCTCTTCTCTCTCTTCTCTCTCTTTCTCTCTCTTCTCTCTCTCTCTCTTCTCTCTCTTCTCTCTCTTCTCTCTCTTCTCTCTCTTCTCTCTCTTCTCTCTCTTCTCTCTCTTCTCTCTCTTCTCTCTCTTCTCTCTCTTCTCTCTCTTCTCTCTCTCTCTCTCTCTCTTCTCTCTTCTCTCTCTTCTCTCTCTTCTCTCTCTTCTCTCTCTTCTCTCTTCTTCTCTCTCTTCTCTCTCTTCTTCTCTCTCTTCTCTCTCTTCTCTCTCTCTCTCTTTCTCTCTCTTCTCTCTTCTCTCTCTCTCTCTCTCTTCTCTCTTCTCTCTCTCTCTCTCTTCTCTCTTCTCTCTCTTCTCTCTTCTTCTCTCTCTTCTCTCTCTTCTCTCTCCTCTCTCTCTCTCTCTCTCTTCTCTCTCTTCTCTCTCTTCTCTCTCTTCTCTCTCTTTCTCTCTCTTCTCTCTTCTTCTCTCTCTTCTCTCTTCTCTCTCTTCTCTTTCTCTCTCTTTCTCTCTCTTCTCTCTCTTCTCTCTCTTCTCTTCTCTCTCTTCTCTCTCTTCTCTCTCTTCTCTCTCTTCTCTCTCTTCTCTCTCTTCTCTCTCTTCTCTCTCTCTCTCTTCTCTCTCTATTTCTCTCTCTTTCTCTCTCTTTCTCTCTCTTCTCTCTCTTCTCTCTCTTCTCTCTCTTCTCTCTCTTCTCTCTCTTCTCTCTCTTCTCGCTCTTCTCTCTCTTCTCTCTTCTTCTCTCTCTTCTTCTCTCTCTCTTCTCTCTCTCTCTCTCTCTCTTCTCTCTCTTCTCTCTCTCTCTCTCTTCTCTCTCTTCTCTCTCTTCTCTCTCTCTTCTCTTCTTCTCTCTTCTCTCTCTTCTCTCTCTTCTCTCTCTTCTCTCTTCTCTCTCTTCTCTCTCTCTCTCTTCTCTCTCTTCTCTCTCTCTCTCTCTTCTCTCTCTTCTCTCTCTTCTCTCTCTCTCTTCTCTCTCTTCTCTCTCTTCTCTCTCTTCTCTCTCTTCTCTCTCTTCTCTCTCTTCTCTCTCTTCTCTCTCTTCTCTCTTCTTCTCTCTCTTCTCTTCTTTCTCTCTCTCTCTCTCTCTTCTCTCTCTTCTCTCTCTTCTCTCTCTCTCTCTCTCTTCTCTCTCTTCTCTCTCTTCTCTCTCTTCTCTCTCTTCTCTCTCTCTCTCTCTTCTCTCTCTTCTCTCTCTTCTCTCTCTTCTCTCTCTTCTCTCTCTCTCTCTTCTCTCTCTTCTCTCTCTTCTCTCTCTTCTTTCTCTTCTCTCTCTTCTCTCTCTTCTCTAACCTATTTACCTTCTCAACTCTATCATCCTTATCAGTCCTCTCTACCCTCTCAACTATAACAACCCTCTCTACTTTCTCTCCTTATTGTTATTCTCAAGTTTATTTTTCTTTTTACCCTCTCAATGTACGCCATTCCAATTGATTGCTTTAAAATAAGTTTCCACACACACACATGCAAAGAGGGAATGGTGTCCGTTTTCTAATTGCTAGTACTCAAATGATCACATATTTTTATATTGCATTCAACGAATTGAGATTGTGATGTGTGGATGCGCTTGCTCCCAGCAACCAAAGCGCTGGAAAATTTCATCACACCTTAGAATATATATCCCATTATATTCTTCCTACTGCTCGTCTGTATGAATTAAGCGAAGCTTTTTCTTCATACATAAATTATATTTCCATTTTATGTTGCATACTTTGTGGAGACAAAATAACACATGTATGCTTGGACATGACATGTTGGAAAGCAAAATATATATCTCAGTTGCTTGAATTCCAGCAGATACCTCTGCAAAAAATGAAAAACAAAAACCGAAAATAAAACCCAGAAAAAGCAAGAAGTTTTCATTATTGCATTGCATACCTTCAGGCATATAAGCTTGAATTTATGAATGCACTTTTCGAAACACATAAATGCGCTTGTCAGTGAAATACTTTTGCTCTACATTATTTTGTTTTTGTCCGATTGGTGTTCGGAGTTCTTCTTTAAAAAGCACTCTATTCTCTTAAATTCATCACATAATAAATTTAATGTTCTTCTACCCGCGAAATTTTTGATTTATTAATCCCAATTGGACTCTCTCTCTCTTATCGAAATTTGCTTTTAAAAGCTTTCTCACGGCATGCGAACTTTTTTCTTCAGCCTCACCCCACAACTCGTTATAGTCGCTTCGATAATCATGCATTGATTATGGCTACATACATATCACAAAACAACAAAAACAACACAACAGTAAAGAAAGGAAATGAACAGACAATAGAAGAGAAGAGAAAAGAATACAAGAGGAATAAATAAATAAGGACAAAATAAATAAATAATGAAAGCCACAAAAAAAAAAAATTCCTTGCCATCCTCCTTAGCTGTCAATGATGTTGACAAATGCCAAATTATTTCGCCGCAATTTCCATAAGTTGCTTAATGTCATCATTGTGCAATAATAGTGGCAACAACAATAACCATAACAAAAACAACAATGGCAACTTCGACAACAATAAAAACAATAACAACAATAATGGTGACAAAAAGTCGGTTCGTCTTCTTATAAAAGGCCAAAGCGCAATAGTATTGTCATCTATCTCTTTACGATTTTGAACATTGTGCTCGTCTCAATGTTTATAGCCGTGTCTGTACGTTTGGGTGACAGCTTGTTTGTATGTGTGTGTGTATGTGTGTTTGTGTGACTATGCCTGTGAACGAGAGTGTCAATGCTCGAGTGAGTCTCTTCAGTGAACATCAGTCTTCATTAAATTCGTCATCATTGCTACGAAGTACAAAAACTCTCCATCTCCGTCGACTGCAACTCACTCTCACTATCATTTTCATTTTCAATCTGTATTCTGCCGCCATCCCTCACTCCCTCTTCGGATTCAGCTTTCACCCTTGCTCATCGAACGTTAAACACGCTGTAAGTGACAAAATCCATCAATGTCAATTTGCAAATTTATTAAAGGAAATCGAGTAAAAATGACAAAAAGACCAAAAAAAAAAAACCAACGAAAAAAAATTGCACCAGAAAAAAAGAAAGAAATTCCCCAAAAGAAAGTATGACTCCCGAAAGCAGGCAATAGAAAATTGAGAATGAAATACACCAAATACATCAAGCCAAAAAAGCAATGAAATTCATTCACATTTCTTTGTATGGCTGTGTGTCTGCACGTGTATGCTTGTGTGTGTGTGTGAGGAAAGAATGCAAATTTCATCCAAGGCCATTCAATGCAATCGAGTAAAAAGGGGAACAACGACAATAGCAAAAAAAAAAAAAAAAAAAAAAAAAAAAAAAAGACCAACAAAACGCCTGTCGTTGGTTAAATCAGCGATAGAACGTAACTGTCAAGTAAGAGCGCTCGTAGATCTCTTGCAGCGCCGCCATCGTCGCCGTCAGCTTTCAAGACAACAGGCAAAATTTATTGACTCGCACCGACGGCATGCGTGCATGTGTATTGTGTGCTGCCTGTGAACAATTGAAAAACGCAACGAGCTGTTGCATGACGTTTGAAAAGAGCAACCAGGCAAACGGCAAGCAACTTTCGTACATATGCTATTATAATAAAGCGCGGACGTCATACCGACCGCCAGAGAAGCATGCTGAATTATGCAAATTCGATTGGAATCGATGTACTGCAGGCAAAGACAGCGTACATTACATACTTACGAACAACCGACTCGATACCATTTGTTGCATGTCTCCACACAGAGCTGTATAGGCCCGGGACACAAACGGACATACAGACAGACAGACAGATAGACGAAACGAGACTGAGTCACATGTGCTCTTTTAAGGGAGCTCTCCATCCTTCCATTGGGGAAGAAAGGCAATCTTAACGTTGCATTGTCAATTCATTAGAAAATTTCATTGCGCTGCTTTTATTGTTGCCTTTCATCGTCATTGCTGTTGTTTTCGTTGTTGTTCGTGTGTTTTTTGTCAACATGAAATATTCTATTAAAATGCGCATTCCAATCAACACAATTGTTCTGCCGGCCTTTCTTATTCCTCCGTCTGCAAGTCAACAATCGTGCATAAATCCACTCGTACGCACACATACTCACACGTACCTACATACCTTTTGCGTCTGGCTTAGTGCGATGAAGTTGGAGCTGAAGCTGCGGATGGAGATGGGGATGGGCCTGCAGCTCGAGTTTTTAACATTATCGTTCTGTTGGGCTTAGAAAAATCAAAGAATTGAATCGTTTGTGTAATCGTGTTCGTGCTTGGCAATCATGCCTAGATTTGCATAAGTAGCTGTCGTAGCCATCGTCTTTATCGCCACGAGCGCCACAAAAGCTGCACCACATGTGCCTGTCATTTCTTGCTGACACTAATCAACGTTGATGACTGCAACGACGAGGACGGCGAACGCGTCGGTGACGACGGCCCGGACGAGGACGAGAACGAAGACGAAGACGACGAAATCATCTGTGACAGATATTGCGAGTGTTGAGCCGCCACTTCACACGTCCATTCCCAATAAATGTCATTCGTCAAAACGAGCAACGTTGCAACGATTCGTTCGTTGGTGCTGCAACGCAAAATGATTGTTGAATGTCAAAAGGCATTTGACACCATTTGACATCGTTTGACACTGAACTTCTGCAAAAGAAACGGACTCGTCGAATGCAAGCATAAAAAAGATAATGCTACAATGGAAGGAAAGAGTGAGCGCGAAAGAGCTATACTCCGATCGGAAGAGATCTACCCCGTTTTTACAAATTTTTTGAAATTTACCACTGCCACTACTCTTTACCTGAAATCTACTCCGATGTTTTCCATTCACCAAATTACTCAAAATAATTTTGTCCATGTCGCGAAGACATCTGCTTGAGAAAGAATTTGTTCTGTTCTCTCGTTCCCAAACAAATTGTTTTCCATACAGATGTCTCTGTATCATAACTAATGAGGAAAACAAACTGTAAGTAATATGTTAATGTAAGAAATGAATGTTTGCTTGAAATACATTTTTTTTCTTTTTTTTGTTTTCCGAAAATGAGAAATTCCAATTTACTACCCAAACTTTCATTTCTACTCCGATTTTTGCGGTCTTTCACTACGAAATGGGATTTCCGTAGTCCGCACGCTGTTTTCTAAACACGATATATAAAAAAAATGTTCCACTTCAAAGCCTCTTTTCTCTCTCTCTCCCGCCCTCTCTATCTCTCTCCCTCTCTCTCACTCTCTCATCCTTCCTCTCTCCCTCTCTCTCACTCTCTCATCCTCCCTCTCTCCCTCTCACCTACCCTCTCTCCCTCTCACCATCCCTCTCTCCCTCTCTCCCTCTCTCCCGCTCTTCCTCTCACCCTCTCTCCCTCTTTCCCTATTCTCCCTCTCCACCACTCTCCATCTTTCCCTCTCTCCCACTCTCCCACTCTCCATCTTCCCTCTCTCCCTCTCTCCCTCTCTCCCTCTCTCCTCTCTCCCTCTCCCTCTCTCCTCTCTCCCTCTCTCCCTCTCTCCCTCTCTCCCTTTCTCCCTTTCTCCCTTTCTCCCTCTCTCCCTCTCTCCCTCTCTCCCTTTCTCCCTCTCTCCCTCTCTCCCTCTCTCCCTCTCTCCCTCTCTCCCTCTCTCCCTCTCTCCCTCTCTCCCTCTCTCTCTTTCTCTCCCTCTCTCTATCTCTTTCTTTCTATCTATTTCTTTTTGCTTTGGCAGGAGGAATCGAATATTTTTGACAAAAGCAAACCCGTTGGGCATTTCCGCACCGACGTGACACTTTCTTACTTACGTGACTGAGTAATTTAAAGTCCTGAATTCAAGAATGCGATCAATTGCAATTTTAATCTTAATACTTTCGTGGAGCTCATGCGGACTTTCATTTTCATCAAAATTTGTATGGTGATCCGAAAGGCAATCAGACTTCTTCAGGAAATGGCTGTTGAATATGAAAAACTGATGGGAAGAATTGTTATGAAGTTTTTTTTTTTTTTGGTTTCTTCTAAGCGCCTAGCTTAAATTAACTTAATCATGGGATCAACTGAAAATCGAAACTCCTGAAATTATGCTTCGAAAATTGAACTCACTCGTTTCGTTTCAATTTAAGCTTTAACACAATTCCGCGACCATAGCCAAAATTCATCGCTCTATTGATGAAAAGGCGAACAAAAAGACCGCGTTGTATGATGCCACTGCAAAATAGGTTTTGATGAGTTGCCACACAAGAACACGCAGCGGCTGCAGTATCAGCAGCAGCAGCATTTGCTGCATTTGTCAATGGAAACACGTGCCGTGCCGGCTCCTGAAATCCCTCGGCCATTCGAACAACGAATGCTATAAGACCAAACAAACTGAAAAATCCGCTGTGTGGCGCAAAAAGGTATCGCTCGGAGGCAGGTGTTGCGGTCCAATGTAAATGCATTACTGTGCGGTGCGGTGCGGTGCGGCTGCAACTTCGGAGGGCAGCGTTGCAGAACTGCTTATTACGCAAAATATGCGGTCATGTCAAAACCAAAATGTTAATGACGTCATTTCATGTTTAATCCCTGACTCATGAGAACCCACAGCTCCGCACGCTCACGTTCACGCACACTCACACCAACAGGCACACCCACACTCACATACGATATGACAACAGCAACAACGACAGCAACAACCAAATTCGATTTTAGTGCGTACCGAGGGTCTTGGGATCATTTTGCGCTGCAGTTATGCATGCCACGTCGGCTTAAGGTCGTATGCGGCTTGGCTGCGTTCAGCTTCTCTTTTAAGTGGCATCCTTACACTCACAGGCTCAACGAACGCACTCGCACACACGAACGTCGCCGCCTTTATGAATCGATGTCGCTGAAATCTCATTTCGTTTAGCGCGGCGTTTTCGGAAGCCATGCCGCCATGCCGCCCCACGCCTGCCAGCGACGCCGTGTAAAGTTCGTTCGTCTGTCCCGCTGTCCGTCTTTTGGGAAGCATGCAACAACAACAGAAGCGAAAATGGAACAATTTTACTGTACGCACTGCCGCTGATCACATGTCAATGGCGTTTTGGTCTGTTCTGCCATTTTCGCTTGATAAAGAGTCCTTTCGGTGTTGCTGATTCTGTTGTTGATTCTGTTGTCTGGGCTCGGTGCATAAATTACTTACATTCGAAGTTATATGCGTGTCTGTGCAGCGTGTAGGCAGCGTGTATATCGTTGATTACAAATATTGCATGAAGACTAAGAATCCAGTTAAATCGTGTTACTCTTGCAAAGGAGCATTAATAAAGGAGAGCGGACAACGGAGTAAGCCCCTTTCATCAAGTTGATTAGAAAAATTAACTACCGTTCGAAGTACCTGCCATGTTTTTGCTTTTGTATGTAGATCCCGCCATGCAGCGCATTTGAGTTGATTGAAAATAGAAGAGAAAATATTAGAGAAGAAAATGCCTTATTTCTAGCTAATTTCAAAAGGACGGATGCATCACCGAAAGGAGCTTATTTCATCAGAGTTTCGTGCATACGTATACGTCAAGGGTGGCCAACATATTTTGAAAGTTTGAATCTAATCTAAAAAATGTTTCTCTCAATACCTTGAAAGTAACTTTACGCTGCCTGAAAAGAATTTTGCCCTTAAAGGTAGGTGTCCACTTCAATCAAAATTTTTTTTGGAGACTTGTACCTTTATTTCGTTTTGACGTCATGTAGTCTAGAATCGGAAAAATTAGAGATGCAGGACTATCGATACTGTGAACATTGATAGTTTTGGTGGTTTTTGAAACGATCTGAAAAACTTTTTCCCTCTTATATAAATGGAAAATATTTCATATCGCCAAGTATTCGCATTTGTGTTAGTTAAATATGAGTAATATTGACTTACTGATGCTGACTCATCACCCATGGGGACTTAGAACCATCGATGGTTAAGAAGAATAAAAATTGTTGATTATATCGGTCGTACCATCGATAGTTTTTCAGCAACCATAAATAACAAACAAAATTTTTGAAAATGGATTCATGCGTCGGTCATTTCTTCTGGAAATACGATTTTCAGTCGATTGTCATTGAATTCTATTGAGTTTCAGTGCAAGAATTATAAAAAACATTCGACCTACCCAAATGCTTTCGATGGGCTCAAAAAATTTCGAACGAAATAAATGTCAGTTCCTTTATTTCGTTTCGTCAGTGCTACCTCTAACGAAAAATAATGCTTTTTGAAGTCTCCAAAGTACTTTTTTGCATTTCGTTTTGAGTGGAATCAGGCAAACGAAAAGTTATCGAATGAAATTTCCGATTGCATTCCGCTTCGTTTTTTATACGTGTGTTGCTTATGGAAACAAAAATTTTGATTGAAGTGGACACTTAGCCTAAATTGAAATCGATTTTTAATAAAAGAACCTTTATGTAAGAGTGAAAATGAAACACGGATTTTATCAGACCCGTCTTTCCGCATGGGGCCTCGAACAATAACTCAGCCGCTTTTTTTTTTTTTTTTTTATCTTTCTTTTTTGTCTTCTTCAACTGGGATCCCTGCACAATCTGCGCAGATTTTCGGCAGGTCAGCACAAATTTCAACAATTTCCACAATCACTGTTGAGGCTCGTATTATCGTCGCATACCATATTGTCAATAAGATATCGGGTAAGAACAAAATTGGGACCAAAATCGTTCAACACGATCACACTTGTCAGCATCAGAGTCGAAGAACTGCATTCAAACTACCGCCGCATTGATTGCGGCAAAAGTCGGGGCATTGCGTAGATAGTGGGATCCTTTACATTGGGTGTGAGTACATTTTAAGCCTTATGAGTATAACAATCATTTTGAGCAAATATTACATTTCATTTTTGAGTCACAACTATATTCTTAAGCTACCATCAATGACGCTCCCTATTCATCAATTTTCTCCAAAAACTACAAATTTTACATAAACCCTTTTTAATTGGGGGTCCTCCCTTAAACGTGTATTTGCCTCGCAAACCTCGAAGCCTCGATAATGAATGAATGAAATATTTTTTATGAACAATTTTATTCTTTTCCGCCTTTTCAATATTTTCAAGCTTTTCGCTTTCAAGGGAATACCCTAATTTGCTTTTCCGTAGAAACAGGCACGTACGCGTATACAGAAAATTACTTCGGCAGGGCCTTATAGGCAATACCCAACTTTGTTTTGTTACCTTGTTCCACATGTTCTTTTGTGATTCCTCGCATTTCGCAAGAGGTTTAAAGCCCCCAGACATCGAAGCCATCGCCTGGATACGACCATACGACGAAACAATGCCCAATCGTACGAATTTATTTCGCATTAATATCGGCTTTTTTATGCTACGATTCAAGCATTCAATTCACCGCCGGAATTATTTCATATCCGAAAACATTCCAATTTATTCCAATTGCGAAAGCTCTTTACATGAAAAAAAGACGCGTCTTCGGTTTCACGAATTGCATGTATGTATAAGATAAAATGAAAGTGAATTTTAACCCTTTGCCTGCTCAACATTCTCACTGCCACTTTACCTGGGTATGCCTGCCGTCATTTTTTCGTCATCGCTCCTGCCACTCGTATTGCCTTTCGATTTGCCACTATTTGTTTTGTTTTTCTGTTGTTATTCAATGTTTATTATTATCACAATTTGTATATTGTTTCTGTTGCTGTTGCTAATACCGTTACTATTCTTTTACGTATTGTTGTTAGTGGAAAATTCCATTGCTTAAAATGTTGATGATGTCATAGCGTTTCAATTGTTCAAGCTATCTTGCAACGCAACGCAACGTATGTAAATTAAATTCATCCGCAGAAGATAATGTAGAAGAATGGTAAAAGAAGAAGGATGATGATGTCAGGGGGGTGAAAGTCAGGCGGTATGCAGCTACATTGCAATAGAATTTATTATTTGCAAAGTAATTACTTTACTATTCTGCTTTTAATACCTGCAGGTATCTCCCTCCCTTCACTGGGCTCTTAATGTCTGTCTGTCTCTCTTCTTATCTCTCTATCTTCGTTCCTAGGTTTTTGTCGGTCTGCGTGTCTAAATTCCTAGATTTCGTCACCCAGCGTAAGCAGGGCATATTAGTTTTGTGCCAATCTTGTAACAGCTAGAACTAAGCTCCGTAGATATGGACAATAATACACATGTATGTATATATTATTGATCAGGATAGAAAATAGAATCTATTCAGGAACGTCCGTCTGTCTGTCTGTCTGTCTTTCTGTCTGTTCGTCTGTGGTCGGATCGCCAATGTAACGGCTGTACCGGTCACGTCAAAATTTGGTACACAGGTATGTTGGGGCCCCTAGAACGATCCTATGTGAAAATGAGCGATATGCGCCCCGTGCAACGCCCAATTCCTCATGAACTGCGCCCCCACTTGCACTTAAACTATGCCGCAAACTGCCCCGCCCCGCCCCGCCCCCGCCACAAAATTGAGATTTTTTCTATCTTCCGAAGTAAAAAGCGTAGAAGCTTCAAAGTCAAAACAGACAGGTTGACCAAGGCGAATGAGCAAAGTTAATGTGTCCCGCCCACAACATTACTACAACTTCCGCATACATATGTTAGGAAGGCAAAATACATTTCGTCAATACTGTCGGGACGCTGGATTAAACGAAGCCTGGCTGGACCGACTCCTTGTCTTTTTTTAATATTTTTTTTTTTTTTTTCGTTTTGATCTCAATGAATTCAGTTCACCACGAATAGACGAGAGGACGAATTTTGTGAATCTGGAATTCGCTTTTTATGATTTTGAAGTGACAGTCATGCGTTGAGTTTTGTAAATTAACGTTCTCATTGTTTTGGTGTTGCTATTATGTAGTTGTTGTTTTTGTTTTTTGATATTGTAAAAATTTTTACAACAGGTATTGCTGCACGTCAAATGCATTTAAATAACTTTTTCCCCTTTATGCCGTCATATCCTCCATGTATTCACATTTCCTTCTCGTTCTTCTATGAATGTAAAAGTTTTTAACGAGTAAGGAAATTGTTTTCGTATGGGTTCCTCTCCTTGTTGGGGTGTGTGTGTGTGTGTGTGTGTGCATCCATGTGAATCGGCAATAATGGGTCTGGGAGCGGCTCTAAGCAACTATAAAATTTCCTATGATGCTTGTTTAAATGCGTATTTGAATGTTTATGAGGAAACTTTTATGAGGAAATTATATGTGAGATGCGAGACGTGAGCGCATTAGAATGGGTTCTTAGGGGGCGCGCGGCATTAAAACATTGCATGTTCTGTGTGTGTGTGCTTCGGTTTGATGATATTAAAAAAAAAACAACAAAAAAAAAACTCATTTTACTGAAAAGCTCAACGGCAGAAGGCTTATGCAATTAATTAAATTATATTTGTGCTCCGTTGAAGATTTCAAAGAGCAACGTTTAGGTAATGAAAAGCGGCAGAAATCGATGCATACTTAAAAGGGTCTCGAAATAATTGTCTGAGAAACGAGGGCGAAACGAAAAATTTTCTTCAAAGATCTAAATATTGTTATTTTGTTTTTGGAGTGTTCAGCTTAATCTAAGACATTGATAATGACGTGTCGATCTGTGCTTTGAAATGGGCTGTCTGACGTCGGTTTGGTTCCCACTTTTGACTTCAAAGCGCTTGGTTCAGTAAGATTTGAAATTTACTTTTCTTTGGAAGCTTATACGAACCGACAAAAAAAAAACAAAAAACAAAAAAAAACACGAACCTTCGAGGCTGCCAGTGGGCATGTAAACGCCTTAAAGCATACATCCCATTAAGGAATCACTTACTTAAGTAAATACGCACCCTATTCACACACGACACACTTATGTGGCTGTGTGTGTATGTGTGTGTGTGTGTGTGTGCGTATGAACACATACAGACGCACTTTTGCATACGCGCTTATTCAAAGAAGGGGCAATAAATCTTTTTGGGCAAATTTATGTTTACTTAATGCTCTGAATATTTTTGAGCGCCCATAGCAACGCTTCTCTTCTGTACGTCTCTCCACCACCGTTGTCCTTACGCTTTCCCTGGGAATGATGATGTTGGGCCAATATTTTATTTTATTCCATTGTCAGAAAACTCATTTGACGAAGTCTTGTGCGTAATAGACTGTAAAACAGATCGACCAACGCACCAACGGACCAACGAATCGACGGACCATTGAAGCACACGAACATCCATCCCGGACCGGACCGGACCGTACGCTTGATTCGGCAATAAACTTTTTCGTATATTTAATAAAACTGAAAATGCCACGCCTTAACGCCACAACGCCAATGTAGAACGGTTTGTGTTTAATGTGCGGCCAAGTGAGGTAATAAAAATAAAGGGATTAAAATTAATGGAAGAAAAAATATTCGAACAGAAGAAATATAAATAATACGCGAAGGAAAGAAAAAACTGAGGCATACTTGTGTGCGCTGGCTGACACAGTGCGACGTTGAAAACATCGATAAACCGAAGCCGTCTTTAGGCGAGCTTTAATGAGATTTAATTGCTCTCACAGCTGCACGAAAACGTCCACTGTGTGCACAGTGCTTAAAATTGTATATTTCCGTTTTAATTGAATCATGCGAGGGCGCAATCGCTACGCTCAGCGATCTAATGAGTTGTAATGAGCACGATTTTTTTTAAACTTAATATTCCATTAAAAAAAAATTTTTTTTTTATCCATTTATTCGAGTACTTAAATACACATTTGTATATATTAATATACATTTATTCATATTTTATGCGTGAATCTGTCTGTGTGTGTGTGTGTGTTTGTGTGCGTGTGTATTCGATCAGCGCTTCTGAATTCCTTTGAATGTGCCACTCAACCATCATCACTTACCACCCACGCCCACCCCTTAAGACGGCGCCATTTTCTTTACACATTTTCCTTTTGAGTGCATTCGGAAAGCTTATTTTTCAATAATTGCTTCGCATAAATGAAAACACCAACGCTGAGCGAAAAGCAAAAATGGAAAAGAGAACAAATAAGAATATTAAAAATTAAAAAACCAAAAAAAAAAAAAAAAAAAAAAAAAAACAGAGGACACACACAAAAGAAAGAGGGGAAAATTCTTCGGTACACTCATAAGTGTGCTTCATTTCTTATAACTTGAGTGAATTTTTGATTTTTTCCATATAATTAAACATCAAAACGACAGCGATTTCGCTTATTAACCATTAAAATAAATCTCGGTGGCAGTTGATGTGTGCGTGTGTGTGTGTGCGCGCGCGCGCGCGTATTCGGCAGTTTGGGTAGCAACCAATGTAAGGCGCTTCTTTACAATGTGCCAAACCAGAGCAACATGATATGCAACAGCGATGTCTTTGTGGTCCTAGCAAAGTCCACGTCATTGATCGCATCACAAAGACCGCTAGAACTACCGCTACGACCGCCACAACAAATACGTAAAGCCACATGCTGTGAACTATAAAAGCACACAAACGAAGAACATGGATAGGGCGGAGGGGGCGGGGGATGACAAAGAGCGAAAGCGAAACTTGCGACATTAAGAAACCCCGCAAGAATTCAGAGAGACTAAGGCTTATCAAATGTGTGGTCGTATGAAAGATCCCTCGCCC